>CM057009.1:168998323-169364894 GCA_029891345.1 Dryococelus australis | reverse complement strand
ACTCTATAGAATGACACACTTGAGCATGTATTATATAATGTCAAAAATGTTCAGCTATATATATATATATGTGTACATATATATATACCAACAACTCATTAAAGATAATTCCCTAAACTCAGAACATGCCAAGCTTCAAGAGGAGATGGTAAGGTTAAAAGAAGGATAACAGAAACTCAAAAACACGATCAGAACTACCACAACTTCACCGGGAAATGAGAGTAAAATAGAAGAGCACACATTCAATTACACACACAGAAACCCTACCCAAAGAATTACACAAATTCGGGTCAGGTTCGACCACTGCATGGTGTTTAAAAGGGAACAGAGTAGAGGATACTACAGAAACACATCGAAACAAGGTCCTTATAAATATGACAAACACAGCCAGGCAGGCCCCTTATGGCCTCAAAACACATGTCACGACCACATACATAATGTAGATGTACGTGGGCAAAATTACAGAGAAAGATGCGCCTCCCCATTTAAGAAAAACACAGTGTATCCGATGCTTGCCAAGCAATCTTTAACAACGTGTAACCCAACAGAATGTATGCGGATATCGCTCGGTTTAACTCAAAGAGAGAGCAGACAGCCATGCATAGAAATAAGGAAACATTTGGTCAAGGACATGTTTTCAAATGTCCTGTCATAAAAGAGGCTATGTCAATGATTCATTTTACATCAGGGCCAAACACAGGTATATCAGTCACACCTGACAAGGCCGTTGATCAGCGAAAACAGCTCTTGCCGACCCTGACAAAGTACACTACACAAACTCCACCTCTGTTGCCCCAGGAAAAAACTTGCAATGTTGCCAAACCTCCACCAGCCCGAGCGAAAGAACACGACATTGTAAAATCACTACATGTTGAAAAACACGAAAATAAGTTTACAGGTCCACAAAGTTTAGCTCATGACACAATGTACCCTGTGTCACTATGTAGGACATAAAGCCAGGCATTGCACATTATTTCAATGGCAAAAGTTTGACTTTCAAACAGACATAGGCAAACCACTTTCATTGCTTCAAAAACAAACTTGGGCTAACACAAACAAAAATCCATGTACACAAGGAAGCACATTCAGACAATGGAAGTGGAGTAATTTATTATCACAACACGGGCAGCAAGGCTGGCAATGGTGAATACGTGCTGTCAAACAAACTGAGCCAGTCTGCGCACACAATTAGAACGAGAAAACATACACGAGGAAAACACGAAGTTCACTGTAAGCAAGCTGCCATGCACACTTCCACACTCCATGTTGTTCTCAAAATGTGCGGAAGAGAATACCACGCCTTAGTGGATACAGGGTTCTCCCATAGTTGCGTAGCCAGCATGTTAATAACTAAACAAACATTAGTCTACACACTTCTGTGCAAATGAGAATTTTGAAACACCACGGTTTAAAACAAAAATCAACTTATGTATTTCAGAAAATGCATACCCTCAAGAATTCCTTGTTGTCGACCATTTCAAATATACATCGTTCTAGGAGTAGATTTTATCAGGAGGTACGACCTTATCCCATTTTTTAAATATAATATTTTATTCATAAATGCAAACGACTCTCACAAAATTCTCCAAATACCAATCTACTCTTCTGCGATAGAGTTCCAGAATGCAAAATCAATTCATTACTGTATCAACAAGTTAGAAGTCATAGAAGACAGCATAGTGTTTACCAAAGATTAATAATTAATTAAATCAGTATAATACCCAAGCAATAACAGATCTTATAAGGCAATACAAAGACAGATTTGCCAATAGCATTCAAGAGTCAACTGAGGCAAAGAATTTTGAACTTAAATTTAGAATTGACTTCAGACAAGCCCACCGTTGCACGTCCATATCGCATTAGCCCTAAGGTTCGAGATCAGCTTTTACAGCAAACTCGTGACATGGAAAAAGTTGGGTTCATAGAAGCGGCTGACTCTCCATTTTCTGCACCATGTTTAGTGATAACCAAGAAACATGGTTGTCTGAGATTTTTAACAGACTTTACTAAACTGTACCAGTAATTGACTATGGTTCAATATATACTACTGCGGACAGAGTAAATATTAAATACGCTTCAGCTCACGCTATATATAAACAGCCTCGATATGTTGTCAGGTTTTTATTCCATTCTGGTTAGGAAACAAGACCGCTAAATGTTAGCATTTTCAATCGATGGATAGGTCTTTTCCAGTATAGACATCCCCCAATGAGGTTATCAACGAGTCCTCAATACGTTCAAATGTTTATAAATAAACTATTAGGGCATCTCTGCTGGACAGCAGTTATAGCTTATATAGACAAAAGATTTATTATAGGGAATACTTTTGAAGAATATTCAGCGTATATTGAAAAACTTTTTCAGTCATTGTGCCTTTTTAACCTAAAAGTAAATTCCAAGACATGTACATTTGCAAAGCAGCAAATTAAAGTTGTAGAACATTTTATCATACCTAATGTTATATCTACCGACCCAGAAAAGGTACACACTATAGAACAAATGGAACCTCCAGAGAATGTTAAGCAACTTCACACATTTTTAGGTATGATGTCATACTTATGCCACTATATACTTAATTATGCCAAGATTTCGCAACCGTTGATAGAATTGACGAAAAAGAACTCATTATATAAGTGGGGAGAATTAGAACAAAAGGTGTTTTTGCAATTAAAAAGGCGTTAAGTAAAATACCTATCTTACAAATATTCGACTAAGTCAAATAAATTATTATTGGATGTGATGCTAGTCAGGATGCTATAGGCCCTGTTTTACTTCAGGAAGACCCTGTTACAAAACAAAAGAGATTATAGTTTTTGCATCAAAAAAGTTAGCCTTGAATGACATTGATTGGAGCATGGCCGAGAAAGAGCTTGCTGCAATTAGGTACTTTTATAATTACTGTCTTCAATATTTGTACAGACGCCATTTAATCATCGAAACAGACCATACCAGCCTCCGATATCTAACAACAATGGCGGAACACAATGTACGTATTCAGAAAATGGCGATCGTGCTAGCTGAATACAACTTTGAACCACATATAGTGAAAGGTACATTGGATACACTTCCAAATTCATTAAGCTGCATCCCCAAGCAAACACAAATAGACACACATTAGTTCGAAGTTAAAAACGCCTGTCTACAATCACCATCAGGAATATATCAAAACTGACGAAGACACCATACTACATTTACGCACGGTCGACATAAACACATCGCCATTTCAAGGAGAATATGAACGGGATCCACGTATACAGAAACTGAAAATCGCCTCAACAGACCCAGACCGTGCAGAAACCAAGTATAAAACGCTTAGTAGACCTTATGGGATAACCACAAACGGGGAAATTTATTAAAGGGAACACACCCCTCAAGGTAAACAGGAATTGAATTTGGTTCCCAAATATATATGTTCAGGAAACAATCCAAGCGCACCATGATGCAATTATAGGCAGAGAGCATTTCGGAACCTACAAAACGCTTCAGAAAAAAACAGTCATACTACTGGGATACTATGAACATTGACGTTAAGAAATATGTAAATAGTT
This sequence comes from Dryococelus australis, assembly GCA_029891345.1. Classification (NCBI taxonomy): domain Eukaryota; kingdom Metazoa; phylum Arthropoda; class Insecta; order Phasmatodea; family Phasmatidae; genus Dryococelus; species Dryococelus australis. Next base: position 169,361,346 of record CM057009.1, on the reverse strand, counting down.
GCGAAATATTCCAAAAGATTAAGTCTCCTAATGCTAAACCGATAGGGACATTTACCCTGATTCCACCTAAACCTCTTTTTAAAAATTGGGTTCTTGATGCTAAATGTCCTTTACCTAATACTAAACTGGGAAACAAGTATATATTGCTAATGGTAGAGTATTTAAGTAGATACATATACACAGGCCATACATAGCATTGATGCCACCATATGTGGCAAATTTATTAAACAAGTGATTTTAAACTTTGAAAGTCCAAATTAAATATTGACTGACCGTGGCACAAGTTTTCAGAACAAAGTAATTGGCTAAATGTTGAACGAATTAAATACTAAAAAGCTCACAACGACCTTTTATAATCCATGTTGCAATTGTTTGATTGAATCAGCCAACAAATCCCTTTCTACGCAATTGACTGCTTTGGTACAATCAGACCCTTGTAATTGGTATCTCTATCTAGACTTTATAACATTATATCATAATACCACAGTTGATATAAGCACCAAATACACTCCCTTCTTCTTGTTACATGGTGTAGAAACCGCACAACCAGGACAGGTAGTAACTAATGGTTATTCTGAATGTGGTTTTACAAGAAAGAGAAGAGGCGAAGTTAAATCTTTTGCAGGTGCAGCAGAGTCAAAAATGTCAATTCGACAGGCATCATACAGACTTTATTTGGATTAAGAACCGTGTTCGCAGAAAAGGCACTCACATACCGGTATATTTAGAGTCGTAGATGTTTTGGGGGAATAAACCCTTAAAATACAAGTAAACAAAACTGGCGAGCCGAAATTCGACACTGTATGCACTAGACATACCAAACTCACATACACTAAATAAGGAACAACATGTCTTAACGACGAACATATATAAGATAATCTGTATATACAAAAAGACTGTTAATTGTATTCAAAATGTGTTGCAGAATTGTAGAGTGTACATGTTACTGGTACATAGCCAGAAATTCACCACCACCCAGATGGCCAGTCGAGGACGAGGTGAGCCGCAGTGCAGTGGAACTGCAAGCAGGTCGAGCGAACACAGCACGTCGCTGCAGAGACAGCGATACGCACGACATGGCGAGTCTTCACCGTGTGGCAATGAACAGGCGTACCAACCCTGCGGGACGAACTACTACTCCTCCCGGTGCAGCGACAGGCGTGCCAACCAGTGGAGTCACCGTTGGTAACACTGCACACAGCGCACGGAATAGGAGCGCAAGACGAGACATCTACGTCACCAGCCAAGGGGCATGAAGAGGGGCTCAGCGGGGACGCCGATTCACTGCAACCTCTTGCTACTCGCAGTATGATACTGCATTGCCATGACATTGTCGGTAGCCGCCAACTTCAGGATGCTTGCCGCCGTCACTGGCGGCTGGCGGAAGCGAAATTTTTTTATGAAGATTAGTGTACATATGTTTTATTTTATACCTTGGCAAATACCTACATTCCCTTTTTCCTTTGATGAATACCAATACCTTGGATGTATGATACAGGACTCAGATTCATGTAAAATGGTAAATATATTCACACGCATGTAAGTAGTAGGGGGATATGTCGGTTTGTGGACATCGGCATCTGGCACCGGAGCCGGAGACGGGGTAGCCGCCATCTTGTTATGTCACCCAACCGCCACCTTTTATCCCTTTTTTGCTTCTAAATTTCCCTTTCTTCCCTCACAATCAACCAAAATACCCTAAAAATCTATGTGAAGAGGCAGAAGCTAGTCGAGAGTATCCACCTTCCACTCAGCAGCTGTCAAACTAAACCTTTGGCTTACCTCCCTACTGCTGATAATATACAAGTGTGCAAGTCTTATGGCCTCATATTGACTTTGAACCAATTGTACTGCACCATTAATGGCACCCCACAGAAAAAAGCGTCGTCGTACCTCGTTACGTAAATTATGATCACGGCCTATGAACAACCATTGCAAGATGTAAAAACAAGTCCTCTTATTTAGAAAACCTCCAACGAATTGTTTGCGAGAAGATAGACCTCCAAGATATTAAATGTCACGTAATGCTTATGAGGCATTTAATAACTTGGAGGTCTGTGTTCTCGAAAACCATTCGTCGGAGATTTTCTTATCAAGAGGACATTTTTTTACGTCTTGCAATGGTTATTCATAGGCCGTGGTCATAATTTATGTAACGATGTACGAATACCCTTTTGAACGGTTGGCAACCCACATTTTACTATGTAGGTTATGCGGTAGGTCAACATGGGTACTTGCATGTTACAGTGACTGAATTGTTTGGCATGGTTACAGAAATTCATCACTCAAGATCACATGATTCCAGTGTATTTAAATAAAGTTCATAATTGCAACCCCATCTTCACAAGGGTTTCCTGCTCTTAGGAGTGGTTTCCTGCCCTTAGGAGTGGATTCCTGGCGTTCGTTGTCACAAATTTTCTAACTGAAGTTTTGCAAGGAACGTTATCTCGCCGTTGGTCGCAGAGCTGATGACTAACCCTATATAGGTAAAGGCTGATCACGATAAAGTGAGCATTATTGAAATCAACCTCAGAAAAAAGTCACTGCCTCTGCTTGCATATATTTAACGGGTGCACTGACTAACATGCACCCAGTAAAGTTGGTAATGCTACAGGGAAAGTAGTTCCATATTTTAAAGTCGAGTAAGCAGTGTTAGGTAACCATATGTGACAACTTAAATTATTCTGTTCGCTTCCCGTTTTTTTACGCATCGAAGTGTAGAAATCAGCAGATTTGTAAAATATTTCCGTTTCTAATAATTTCATAGTTTTACGCGACCAGCGCATGAATAAAGTGATGAGGCCCATGGCAATGTTAATTGTACATAAGGTGGAAGAATAAACAACGTGCGTGCAAGCAGATCTTGAGCAGGGCTTTCAAAAGAGCTCATTTTACCTTGCACAGCCTACAGAGGCATGTAAAAGTTTTACACGATGTTCTGTGACAAATGCTGTTAGCAAGTTATTCACGCAAGAGTAGCAAGTATATATTTCTGTGATACTATAAATGTTTTGCTACTTACTGTGTATACGGTGAAAACAGTCGCATGTTACCATTTTGTAAATTTAAATATTAAAAAGGCAAAAACAATACGTAGCACAACACTCTGCACCGTAAATGCAGTAGCAACTGACTGACGATGCACTTTCAATATGGTTAATTTGTTGCAAAAGCACCTACGAGTGTTGTAAATTTTAATTGCATTTAAACGTCTAGCTGATGTGGAGGCACGCACTAGCTCGTCATATCCAACCTGGCAACGCGGCCTTTTTTTCAGGCCAGCGACAAAAGAGTAAGTTGACATATTCACTGTACAGTACTACCAACACTTGAACGGCCACACTCTAAACGAGTGTATAAAGATTTAGTTATAAGTATAACGGTAAGAAACAAACGAAAACTAGTCACTCCTTGTAAAGTAACTTATTACTAAATATTAATGTTAAATGAACTATAATTAACATATAGTTGCAGAGTGTCAAACCACACGCGCGAAAATATCGCTCCCTCTCAAAAATCAGTGCCCAACACCTAGTGGGGTGTTAAATTTTTTTACAATTTACTTTTGCATATATGAACTTAGTTGTATCTTTGCAAACATAAATGTGGTGTTGCACACAATTTCTTGCTTATAATGTGGTAACACGAACCAAGGATAGAATTTTCGCTACTTGTTGAAGGAGAAAAAAGTTCTATTAGCGTCAAATATTATTAATACATAATTTTTATTACTGTTATTTCCTGCTTACTGGCAAGCAATCATTTATTTAAATAGTATGGTGTAAGTCATTTTTTGTGTACTAAAAAGCAATCTTTGTTAAATAATATTACTGTGTACTGATACGCAATCATTCATTTTAAAGCAGTATTGTGTAAATTAGTTTGTGCTTACTGACAAACAAACTTTTTAAATATTATTGTATTATTTCACACTTAAGTACCTTACATGATTAGGGAAACGGATTCTCCTGAGTAGGCTAACACCTTAGTGTCGATAAAATAATGCTTTCCCTCTCACTTGCACGGAATTGACTTATAACCACTGCGCGACTGCTGCGTAGGAAGAGGGGCTCCTCGTCCAACACGTCTTCTTCCAATGCAAGACCACCCCTGTGGTCTGAACAACCTGATTTGTTTCGAACCTCAGTCTGCGGCAGCTGGGACAGTTGATTGTCGAAAATAAAGGGGGTAATGTATTGGATACAGCAGCCCCTCAATACTAAGACATTCCAGTAAACATGCGGCAAGGTAGTTTACTAAAATTCGTGCATATATAAGAGGGCCACCAGCACCCCCCCCCCCCCCCCCCACGTAACCTTAGTACCGACGACGAGCCACCGCGCTGCTTCCGAGGTTGCTGCCGCCCGACGGAGGTGTCATGGCGCAGAAAGCAGAGGACTGCGATCCAGGGGCAAGATCAAGAACGACTGCACGGCTATCGCCTTCCAGACTTGGGCTAGAGGAACACTGCCCGTTCGTCTCATTAAAACAGTGGTAGGACGACCTATACACTTTGGTGTAGGTCAATATCGGGAGGATCCAGTATGCTATTTAACATCTCTAGAGCGATGATTACACTTAAGGCTAGGGACCCCATTGAGAAGGGTTAGTTATTGTTATTAGTAAATATAGTAAAGTAACTTATAGAGTTTCATATTGTGTTAATATAATGATAAATCATCATGTACCAAGATTGTTATATATATATATATATATATATATATTGAGCATAATACGTTCTGTAGTGTCTTAAAACAAATTGTGTTGTCTACCTTATTTAAATACTGAGCTATAGTAACACCCACGTAACCAACCTTGAATGATTAGTGTATTGTGTTCAAGTAGTCTAGTGTTGTACAGGAATAAGTATTGCACTTAAGGTAGTAGTGTTACAAGAGGACGGCTTACAGTTTAACTTATAACCTAACATAAATGAACACCCATTAGTATTAGGGAAATGTATGTTAAGGCATAAGGGCATCGGGCATAGTATGGCAGGATTGGAGAGCAGCCATATTGTTACGTCACCTGACCGCCATATTGTGTGTCGTTGACCTTTTACCTCTGACCCGTATAACCTTTGACTCTGACCTTGACCTTGACCCCGAGAACATTTGACCTGAAAATCATTTTAAAAAGTTTAAAAAATTCCAAAAACTCCTAAAAAAATTCAAAAATTTCTTTAAGGTTATAATAAATTCCCAAAAATTAATTGAAAAAACTATTATCAAATTATAAAAAAACATTATTGAAAGGATCCTCAGATATGAACTATTTTTTCCAGATATGCTTACTGGTATCAGCGACTCTGGTGATTGGGATAAGTGACTTCGAGCCATGTGACCATGATCAGGACCATTGACATTTGACCTTGAATTGTGACCTTCGCCCTTAAAAATGGAAATCCAAAAAATTCTAAATAATAAAAAAAAAACAAAATATTACAAAAAATTAAAAAATTGATTCTAAAATTTATAAAGAAATTTATTATAAAAATTTTTGTTTAAATATAATTTTACACATTTAAAAAATTCTATAAAAATTTATTTGTATGAAATTTTATTTAAAAAAAATTTAATTTAAAGGTTCTCAAACCCGGAGGTCATTTTCCTCATTTTCTCCTCGGAATTTCCAATTTTCCCTTAAGAAATTCCCTTTTAAAATTTATAAAAAATAAAAGTAAAAAACTTACATTTTATGAGTTCTCCTCCCGCACCAACAATTACTGGCTACTATTCTAATCCAGCAGGGCGCGAGAAGGCGCGTTTGTAAGAGGTCGAGGAGAGTCGTTGACCAGACACAGTAAAGTAGATATTTAAACAGAATAGTACCAATTACATCAGAGTATCGCTAAGTCTGAGTATCACTAATCTTAAGTGTCATTGCCAGTGCAGCCTGTATAGAATAATCTTAACAAATTAACTTCTGCTGGTCGTCTACCTTTAAGCGAATCTACATTAAACCTAACTTAAGCAGTTACTACTTAACTGTTCCTTCGTCCCTCACTGACCATGCCTGCCCCTCTTGTTCGTCAAGAAGGGGCAACATCTCCAATGGCTGGACCGACCACATATCTAACTATTCACTACACTGCCACCCTGCCATTTCATACTGCGCGCACCGGCTTTTACGTTTTCCCGCAGCGCCACAAATCAAACGCATAACTAATCACCATCGCACTTGGCCAGGTCAAAGCTCGCCTAGGCTTAGGCTGCATTCTATCCTTAACCCAGCACCAAAGGCGATCTTTCGTGTTAGTGCCTGGTCAACGACTCTCCTCGACCTCTTACTAACGCGCCCTCTCGCGCCCTACGGCGCAGACCACTATTAGATAGACGCCAGCTGATTAACTTGCGCGCCTGGACAGTAGCCCTAGCACACACGGTTTGCAATAGGCTGGGCTGCATCTGCATCGCGCCAGCGAAACTGCAATCTGTGCGGAAGTACAACACTGAACTCTCGGGCAGCCAGCGCCCTCCGTCATTTGTAAGCCCCACATAATCAATGCCCTGCCTTCTGTCAATTTACGGATTCCGCAAATTCTTCATACGCGGCAAATAAAAACGAACACAGAATAGCGACAAATCTAGATCTTCATAAATGTATCCTTACATAAGCATTTTTGCATTCTGTTTTTAAAGCATAACATTATAAACTATATTATTATTTTTAAATTAAGGTTCAGATATCTTTTAATCAGATTTGCTACGAATAAACTTTTCTAGGAATAAGACTTTTTAACCTTTTTCTATGGCAGTTTTATCCTTTCTTCTTTCAGCAAAATTTACAAAATCTTCATTTGTAGTATAATTTTTAATTCCATTTTTTAAAACTACTTATTTTTCAAAATTATTACAATTTTGATTGTTAACATATTTAGCCAAATTAGATTTATGAGCAAAGATTTTTACTATGCTAGAATGAAATCGACTTAGGGCGAGTGACGATATTAGGGCCACTGTTAACTTCGAGGTCTTGAGAGACGATGAGTGTGACGATAGGTCAGCATAGAGAAGAGTCAGATTAAAAAGATAGGGGAAACAGGAGAACCTCGATATAACCAGCCTACCAAGGGCATCGTCCGTCACGATTCCCACTTGCGAAAATGCGGGAGCAACCCCGCCAAGAATCGAACCCCCCAAGGCGAACCGTTCTGAGGGGAAGGCGAGTAGCTTGTCCACTCCACCTTCGCGGACCACCACTGGTGAGGTACATGTATTTGGTGATGTACAGCTTTTGTGTAATGCAAAAATAAATAATTGATGTCATTCGCTTTACATTTAATGCACCATTAAAAATAATACGTCGAGGGAAAATCATTCTTAATGGCATTCACATCTTAGTTTATAATGCTTTCTCTCAAACTTTATTATTTGTATCTGTTGATGTCATATTAGGTACGTGATTATCAAGCGCATTTATGTAATCTACTGGTATTGAAAATTCAGTACTGAAATTTGTGTACGTAGTCGCTCATTTATTAATGAAAGGAATTATATTTCTTCAAAGATAAACATGATTTAGTTTTATTTAAAAACCTTTAGCAATTTGAATTCCACCAACGAATATTAATATAATTTTTTGTCCCTAAATATCTAAAATTCTTAACATTATTTTTCAATACTTGAATAACGAATAACTACTGTAGTTCTGCAATAATCGCATTATAAAGGATAAAATCATCTTAAGCCCTTAAACAACTCATGAAATTAATTTATCTTCCCAGTTGTTAATTTTACAGTTAAATATATGATTTGTATTACATTGGATGAAAATTATTTAAATTCACTGTAGCACGGAAAACAACAAAATTAATATATATCTATTGTTTTAAAAACGCGGTGTTTCTTTTTCAACAATAATGTGTAAATTAAAAACCCAAAAATGTTAATTTATGTGACAAGAGTATTTTATGTTGAGTATGTACTTATTTTCAGTGACTAAATACATAATTTGTTTCACAACTTCACATAGTTGTCACGATACATTTTCAGAAAAGTTAAATTTCGCTCTTAGTTTAAAATATTAATGTTGCCTTTGATCCTCTGACGTCACTCAATTCTTAATATATTATTTGATTTTCTTGAGTCAGCATTTATCTCGAGTACTGAAATGAATTTATATTTACTATCAAGGACGTTATTCTTAAAATATATTTCAGTTCAGATTTCAAGCATTTCGGATAATAAGACGAAAGGAATAATTTTTAATGTACTCTTTATTTAGATTTCGAAGCTAAGTATAGTACTTTTAATTTTCTTAATGTGCCGATATAATGTTTTATACTAAAATAATATTCATATTATTTCTATTTCTTATGTAAACTTGTGATTCAGATTTCAGGGTAATGCCTTTTAACAATCACAGATTTTTTTTATTTTAATGTAAATGAACGAAGCTTTCAAAACACATTTTGAAAACAAAAATTTGAAATAGATTTTTAAATGTGTACTCATTTAACACTTCGAATTGCGTATTTTTTTTAAACGCTCAAATTGTTCTTTTAAAACAAAATAAGTACTTAATCACGAATTAAAAGCTGTGTATTTTTACAAATACTGAGATTGTTCGTTTGTAAAATAATTATGGCCTACTCACATCAGATTTTAGAGCAAAAATCGTCCCCGAATTAATTATAAGTAATATGTTGCTAAATATGACTGGAACAATGCATTTTTCCATATAGTTATAATAATATCTATGTTGCTCACCGAAATCTTAAAATAATTCTTGTTTAACAAAGCCACTTAATTTCATTTTCAAAGCAACATATATTTAAATTATTAACATTTCCAGTTCAATCAGTTTAGTTCTTGTGTCTACGTTTGAGGACACATTGCTTACGGAGGCTGGAACTGTACAACAAGGCATCAGTGACCTGTATTTTGAACGATGTCCTCGTAAGTAATCGGATTTGTTGACCTTTTCTGCTCCTTTAATTAACGAATGGTTAATGCTGACTTAAGTAACACACGGCATGTTCTCTTTTTGTGAGAAGCACGCTTCACACAAGTACAGTGCAGGTAAAAAAATTTACGTTTGTAACACTTGAGCTCATAAATTTATTCGATACTGAACGGGTTGAACAAAACAACATATTTTATTTATCAAGGCCACATACTTGAAAACTTCTCCGTTTTTTCACGTACAACAAAATCTCCTAATTCCGAGCCAGCATACCTTATAACTCTCCTTTTTCTGCTACATTCACGTACAACAAAATCGTATATTTCTTAGCTTGATGCAACACTATTCTTAAAACAAATCAACGCCATGGTTTCCATTATAGGCTCAAATAAACGCGAGGTTCACGAGAAGAAAACAATCAAGAGGAAAAAATTCTACCATAACTTCACTGCTGTTGAATTTCATTTTTGTGGCGAGTAATGTTATTACTAGAGCTAGTGATTTTTCTCGAAAAAAATGTGAGTACACGGTAGACTTCAATACTATAAACACCCAACAGCAGTTTTTATATTGCCATTGGATGCGGTCTGCTTAAAAATGTGTTTTCATATTTGACCGGGCCACTATGAACTTGGCAACATGAGCACGGATACTACGTTATTCGTGTACAGACAGTTAACATGTGTCAAAAACTAATTAAGCCTATCAAAATAGGTAAATAACCCTACCGTTTTGCAATATAACTTGTCTTGAAATATTTTAGCGAAATTGCACTACCGATAGTTACTAGGCCTACTTCTAAAATAGTGGTCTAATAAAACACTTTTTAAACAAAACTATTGTGGTTTATTCTACCTGCAATTTATATTGTAAAAAATATATTTGTATAAGTTTTTTCAAATGGAATTTCACGTGTCATGTACGTAGTATTTCCGCATTCGCATTTCGTGGTTTGGAAAACGCGTTTCAGAATGACTTGCTGTAGAACAACGTGTTTGTATTTTTTCCTCCTTATACATCTATTTTTACCATTACTTGTTTCGTGTTTCTTTCTTTCGCTTACGTTTCGGTGTTGTAAGGGCATAAATGTTTTGAAATTGCCGCCGATTTAATAATATTTCAGTTTCGTGTGAAATTAAGGGGAAAATTTGGAGCATTTTTCATGTATTCGCTTGACAGTATGAAGTAAAATAAAAAGCATACCAAATAAGTTAAAAGAATGTTACATTACTTAATTATTTTGTTGTTAACTTGCCCATAGAGTTTACAAATACGTCGATGCTAACTCAGAACATTTTTTAAACGAAAAAAGCGCTAGTATGAGTAACATAACTATAGAAAAATTCTTGAACTGTATTTGCGAGTGTAACTTTAAGGGCAAATGTTATCTAAGAAGGAGTTCTTATTGGAGCTGTCGTAAACAAGCGGCACGTGGACGGATTACGGTGCTAAGACATGTTTTCTTCGTTGCTCGTCGTGATCAGTTAAGCTGCCTGCAAGTAGCTAGCCAATGGAGAAAGACGGGTCTCCTCTTCGGACGTCCCCTCTCTTCGTGAGAGGTTCGAGAAGTGCGAGTATAAGGAGCGATCCGCATTTCAGAGTTCGGTAAACACTAACAATTTTACTTATGGGAAACAACTGGCGAAGTGAAATCACTTCGCATTATCTTAACTGAACCGGTACAATTTGAGTGACAAAGTAAACAGATTTTGAGATTTTAAAGTTAGTAACATTTGTACTCGCAGTTACTGGCATTAAGACAATTAGGTGATTACCGCGAGTAAGCGAATGTGAATCTGGACGGCGCTTATAATCTATCTTCAATGCCAATGAAGTTGAAGTGATATCCGTGAATAACGCCAGGCATAATGAAACCATTGAGTGGCCCAGGATTAAACAAAGGCTGACCAGTTTTATGTGTTAGTTCCGCTAATGATCCAGAAGAGTGCTAGTGTTCTCGACGACGTAATCCGGGCGTTGTTGCCACTTCCGCAGCCGGTTAAAGTATGTCATAACCCTGGCCTCAGATCAACCACGTGTTCGTTTAAGTTTTGGCAAAGGTGAGCCTCTCCCCCCCCCCCCCCCCCCCTCGCCCCGAGTGACAAGATTTCGTTGCAACTGTGAAACCCAACTCATGATTTACGAGTGGCTACCATTGCATTTGTATCGTTTATGTCATAGAATTAAGTGTTTGCGGAATTTTGCAGCGATATCAACTTCTATTTGGTTTTATCTACATCTGTGAAAATGAATTATAATAAATATATAACGGTCACTGGTTTTAATTTCTATTATTTCACTCTATAGTTTAGGAGCTCATAATAAAATACGAGTACTGTTAGCACTTACAATTACAAACTTCATATTAATCATGAATGATGTCATACATCAGAGTGAACTTTTCATTCCGTTCTTATGTAAAGGAAATGGGCAGGTAATAATTGTTCAGTAGTGGAGAAATATATGTTGTACGCACGACGGTCTACAATTGAACGCAATGTTTACAGTTTGGGATTGTGATCTACTTCAAACGGGACTGTTCGTACAAATAATCCGTAGGTTCAAAGTGTCATTAAGGCTGTGTCTGAATCTACGAATTCACTCGTGTATATAAGCATACCCCACTCGGCTCGATACGTGATACATTCCGACAGGCACACTTATTTGCATCCATTACAGCTACTAGTTAACTGATAAGATTCTGAACAAGCATTTTGACGGAAAACAAATACCGAATATGTGTTGGAACGTAGGCGCATAGATTTAGAATTATCAACACTTTAAAAGCTTTAGCTGGAAAACGCTTGACAATGAAAGCGTTCGTGTTAACCAATCGTAGAGATTTTTAAAAGAAAGGAATGTGTGTGTGTATTTATATATATATTTATTTATTTATTTATATTTATATATATAGTAGTCTTTGAAATCATTTATCGATAATGTATCATTAAAACTGGTAACAACTAGAGGTAAATTTCCTTTGAACACTAATACTGATATTCATAAAAATTAAATGTCGGATTTTGATATAACGTTTTCACTCATCCATGCATTGCCTTGTAAAAAAACATTGGTAGTGTTCTCAATACTCTGCTTATTAACTATAAATTGAATGCCACGCTCCGTTATATCACGAAGAAAACTGGGTATGTTTATCCCAGCTCTTCTAGATCATTAAACGTTAAAGAGCATACTTTGTTAAGAACTTTGTTCAGTGGCGTTTCTAGAAAGTTATTGCCTCCATTACATTCTTTGTAAAAAGAAACATTAAGACTGACAATTATGAACTATATATAAAACGATTTTCAAAATAATATGTTATGGGCTGGTGTACGTGTGTGTGTATGTCATTTCCCGAAACATGTAAAACATTTATGTACGTAGATGAATTCGAACGCTGTATGAGAGTGCATCTCATTATGCAGAACACCTCATGCACACTGTTGGTGCCAACGATCTGTGGAGCGGGAGGCCCTGGGATCGAATCCCGGGTAAGGCATGAACTGTTTGTTCAGACATAAGGGCATCGGGCATCGGGCATATAATGGCAGGATTGGAGAGCCGCCATCATGTTACGTCATCCGACCGCCATCGTGAATGTTGTTGACCTTTTACCCCTTACCCGTGTAACCTTTGACCTTGACGTTGACCTTAACACCGAGGACCTTTGACCTCAAAAAATCCAAAATATTATCCAAAGTTCTAAAATAAAATCCCAAAAATTTACTATTTAAAGAATTATTAAAAGGATCGTCAGAAATTAGCGATTTTTTCCAGAAATGCTTTCAGGTATCAGCGACTCTGGTGAAAATGACCAGTGACTCTGAGTCAGGTGACCTTGAACTTTGACCTTTGCCCTTTAAAATGAAAAAAAAATAACAAACAAAAAATCACTTAAAATTAAAATTTTTTTCTGAAATTTAACTTAAAAATTATTTAAATAACTAAAAAAATCGTTTCAAATTATTTTTATAAAATTTTATTTTAAGTCTTAAACCCTGGCGGCCAAAAATGGCCGCCAGGGTTTCCGAGGGTTTCCCCTCGGAATTTCCGTTTTCACTAAAAAAATTTACAAAAAATTAAATTTTAAAACATACATTTCCTGAGGTCTCTCCCCCCCCCCCCCCCACCCACCACAAAACCATTACTCGCCTCTGTTCCAATCCAGAAGCCGACTGGTTCCCTCGTACCCACTCGCCTCACCTATACTCTTTCCGCCATATTGATTTTTTCGTTCGCCATTTGTTTATATGATACTGGAGATTGGCTCTCGCCTTCGCTAGGGTACCATATTTGTTTACATGCTACTAAAGACAGCCATCTTTGTTTATATGATACTGGAAGTCGCCATATTTTTTTCACGTTCGTCATTTGTTCATACATTTCTGGAGGCCGTCATCTTGGTAGGCGCCCACCATCTTAGTAGGTGACTATTATTACAATTTTTTATCCTATGTTTAAAAATATATTTTCGAACAAATAGTATAGCTACATAAATGATGCATGACTGACTACATGCTGAATTTATTAAATATTTCAAATACATATTGTTGTAATAAAAACTTAAAGGCTAACAGGTGGATATGGCACACAAAAATTAATAAACAGTGATAATTTTATAATAATAATTTATTACTATTTTGTAAATATATTTTCAGAAGAAAGCACTTCATCACATCATTTGATATAACCACGATCCTTAAGTGCTCTTATGATCGAAACCACCTGTGAGATACAAATTTGCATTCAAAAGTATTTTAGAATGGGTCGACAAGCGTGTGTTAGCTGTGTGTACCTCGGCCAGATTTATTCGTGCATACCAAAACAACTGCTTCGCAACAATGCAAATATGTTGGTGCTGTTTCGCATGGACGATACGAATTTACGTCATGTTTACGATGATCATGTTCATACGGACATGCCTATATCAGATTTTAAAGATATGTGTGCCTTGTGATGGAAAGATAAATATGGATTTTTGACGATCGTTGGAGACTGTCTGCTACATAGGGGAAGTTGCAGGTGTGGGTCCAATCAGTTCATCGCTAGCTGTCGAGAGGGTTCGTCTACTGGGAGCAAGCAAGTGATGTCATCAATACCTCCTGCTACATCTATGGGTACTGTCACCGCAGACGACAATGACGCCACAGTTAATGCTAAAGTCGGAATGAGTGCAGTCCAGTCGGTTTGTACGGAAGGTACACTTGCAAGTTGTTCGTGTGAAGTCGAAAAAATTTAAAATAAACATGAAACTCCTGCTATACAGAAAAGAAACTAGGTATTGAGGATGCAGCAGGAAGAGAAACCTATTATGAAGACAACATTGAAGATGGCTATTATGAGAGTGACAGTGTTGAAGGCGATGATTATTCCCTCGACGGTACCACACATTTCCACAACGAATTTCCTTCGACAAGTGATGTGAAGAAGGCAGAAGACATCGAGTATACTGACGTTATGTTTACCGAATATCCCAAAAAAAACTTGCAGATAGACTAAAATATATTCTTGATAGGCAACAACGTGGGAATTACTCGACCATGAAAGAGGTGGTTTCTATCATAAGAGCACTACATGATCTGCGTCATATCAGACAATGAGATGAGGTGATTTGTTCTAAAAAATTATTTACAAGAAAATAATAAATTATTATCAAACTATTTGTTTTTCTTAATTTTTGTGTGTCGTATACTTCTGTTGGCCTTTTGTTTTTAATAACAACAATATATATTAAAAATATTATATAAATTAATCATGTAGTCAGTCATGCAACGTGTATGTAGCTATACCATTTGTTAGAAAATATATTTTTAAACATACGATAAAAATTACAATAGTCGTCACCTACTAAGATGGTGGTCGCCTAACAATATGACGGCCTCCAGTAATGTATAAACAAATGACGAAAAAAAAACCAATATGACGACATCCAGTTCCATATAAACAAAGATGGCTCTCTTCAGTGGCATGAAAACGAAGATGGTACTCGAGCGAAGGTGAGAGGCAATCTCCAGTATCATTTAAACAAATGGCGAACGAAAAAAATCAAGATGGTTGAATGAGAATAGGTGAGACGAGTGGGTGCGAGGGAATCAGTCGGCTGCTGGATTGGAATAGTAGCCAGTAATTGTTGGTGCGGGAGGAGAACTCATAAAATGTAAGTTTTTTACTTTTATTTTTTATAAATTTTAAAAGGGAATTTCTTAAGGGAAAATTGGAAATTCCGAGGAGAAAATGAGGAAAATGACCTCCGGGTTTGAGAACTTTTAAATTAAATTTTTTTTAAATTAAATTTCATACAAATAAATTTTTATAGAATTTTTTTAATGTGTAAAATTATTTTTAAACAAAAATTTTTATAATAAATTTCTTTATAAATTTTAGAATCAATTTTTTAATTTTTTGTAATATTTTGTTTTTATGTGATTATTTAGAATTTTTTGGATTTCCATTTTTAAGGGCAAAGGTCACAGTTCAAGGTCAAATGTCAATGGTCCTGATCATGGTCACATGGCTCGAAGTCACTTATCCCAATCACCAGAGTCGCTGATGCCAGTAAGCATATCTGGAAAAAATAGTTCATATCTGAGGATCCTTTCAATAATGTTTTTTTATAATTTGATAATAGTTTTTTCAATTAATTTTTGGGAATTTATTATAACCTTAAAGAAATTTTTGAATTTTTTTAGGAGTTTTTGGAATTTTTTAAACTTTTTAAAATGATTTTCAGGTCAAATGTTCTCGGGGTCAAGATCAAGGTCCGGGGCAAAGGTTATACGGGTCAGAGGTAAAAGGTCAACGACAAACAATATGGCGGTCAGGTGACGTAACAATATGGCTGCTCTCCAATCCTGCCATACTATGCCCGATGCCCTTATGCCTTAACATACATTTCCCTTCTACTAATGGGTGTTCATTTATGTTAGGTTATAAGTTAAACTGTAAGCCGTCCCCTTGTAACACTACTACCTTAAGTGCAATACTTATTCCTGTACAACACTAGACTACTTGAACACAATACACTAATCATTCAAGGTTGATTACGTGGGTGTTACTATAGCTCAGTATTTAAATAAGGTAGACAACACAATTTGTTTTAAGACACTACAGAACGTATTATGCTCAATATATATATATATATATATATATATATATATATATATATATATAACAATCTTGGTACATGATGATTTATCATTATATTACACAATATGAAACTCTATAAGTTACTTTACTATATTTACTAATAACAATAACTAACCCTTCTCAATGGGGTCCCTAGCCTTAAGTGTAATCATCGCTCTAGAGATGTTAAATAGCATACTGGATCCTCCCGATATTGACCTACACCAAAGTGTATAGGTCGTCCTACCACTGTTTTAATGAGACGAACGGGCAGTGTTCCTCTAGCCCAAGTCTGGAAGGCGATAGCCGTGCAGTCGTTCTTGATCTTGCCCCTGGATCGCAGTCCTCTGCTTTCTGCGCCATGACACCTCCGTCGGGCGGCAGCAACCTCGGAAGCAGCGCGGTGGCTCGTCGTCGGTACTAAGGTTACGTGGGGGGGGGGGGGGGGTGCTGGTGGCCCTCTTATATATGCACGAATTTTAGTAAACTACCTTGCCGCATGTTTACTGGAATGTCTTAGTATTGAGGGGCTGCTGTATCCAATACATTACCCCCTTTATTTTCGACAATCAACTGTCCCAGCTGCCGCAGACTGAGGTTCGAAACAAATCAGGTTGATCAGACCACAGGGGTGGTCTTGCATTGGAAGAAGACGTGTTGGACGAGGAGCCCCTCTTCCTACGCAGCAGTCGCGCAGTGGTTATAAGTCAATTCCGTGCAAGTGAGAGGGAAAGCATTATTTTATCGACACTAAGGTGTTAGCCTACTCAGGAGAATCCGTTTCCCTAATCATGTAAGGTACTTAAGTGTGAAATAATACAATAATATTTAAAAAGTTTGTTTGTCAGTAAGCACAAACTAATTTACACAATACTGCTTTAAAATGAATGATTGCGTATCAGTACACAGTAATATTATTTAACAAAGATTGCTTTTTAGTACACAAAAAATGACTTACACCATACTATTTAAATAAATGATTGCTTGCCAGTAAGCAGGAAATAACAGTAATAAAAATTATGTATTAATAATATTTGACGCTAATAGAACTTTTTTCTCCTTCAACAAGTAGCGAAAATTCTATCCTTGGTTCGTGTTACCACATTATAAGCAAGAAATTGTGTGCAACACCACATTTATGTTTGCAAAGATACAACTAAGTTCATATATGCAAAAGTAAATTGTAAAAAAATTTAACACCCCACTAGGTGTTGGGCACTGATTTTTGAGAGGGAGCGATATTTTCGCGCGTGTGGTTTGACACTCTGCAACTATATGTTAATTATAGTTCATTTAACATTAATATTTAGTAATAAGTTACTTTACAAGGAGTGACTAGTTTTCGTTTGTTTCTTACCGTTATACTTATAACTAAATCTTTATACACTCGTTTAGAGTGTGGCCGTTCAAGTGTTGGTAGTACTGTACAGTGAATATGTCAACTTACTCTTTTGTCGCTGGCCTGAAAAAAAGGCCGCGTTGCCAGGTTGGATATGACGAGCTAGTGCGTGCCTCCACATCAGCTAGACGTTTAAATGCAATTAAAATTTACAACACTCGTAGGTGCTTTTGCAACAAATTAACCATATTGAAAGTGCATCGTCAGTCAGTTGCTACTGCATTTACGGTGCAGAGTGTTGTGCTACGTATTGTTTTTGCCTTTTTAATATTTAAATTTACAAAATGGTAACATGCGACTGTTTTCACCGTATACACAGTAAGTAGCAAAACATTTATAGTATCACAGAAATATATACTTGCTACTCTTGCGTGAATAACTTGCTAACAGCATTTGTCACAGAACATCGTGTAAAACTTTTACATGCCTCTGTAGGCTGTGCAAGGTAAAATGAGCTCTTTTGAAAGCCCTGCTCAAGATCTGCTTGCACGCACGTTGTTTATTCTTCCACCTTATGTACAATTAACATTGCCATGGGCCTCATCACTTTATTCATGCGCTGGTCGCGTAAAACTATGAAATTATTAGAAACGGAAATATTTTACAAATCTGCTGATTTCTACACTTCGATGCGTAAAAAAACGGGAAGCGAACAGAATAATTTAAGTTGTCACATATGGTTACCTAACACTGCTTACTCGACTTTAAAATATGGAACTACTTTCCCTGTAGCATTACCAACTTTACTGGGTGCATGTTAGTCAGTGCACCCGTTAAATATATGCAAGCAGAGGCAGTGACTTTTTTCTGAGGTTGATTTCAATAATGCTCACTTTATCGTGATCAGCCTTTACCTATATAGGGTTAGTCATCAGCTCTGCGACCAACGGCGAGATAACGTTCCTTGCAAAACTTCAGTTAGAAAATTTGTGACAACGAACGCCAGGAATCCACTCCTAAGGGCAGGAAACCACTCCTAAGAGCAGGAAACCCTTGTGAAGATGGGGTTGCAATTATGAACTTTATTTAAATACACTGGAATCATGTGATCTTGAGTGATGAATTTCTGTAACCATGCCAAACAATTCAGTCACTGTAACATGCAAGTACCCATGTTGACCTACCGCATAACCTACATAGTAAAATGTGGGTTGCCAACCGTTCAAAAGGGTATTCGTACATCGTTACATAAATTATGACCACGGCCTATGAATAACCATTGCAAGACGTAAAAAAATGTCCTCTTGATAAGAAAATCTCCGACGAATGGTTTTCGAGAACACAGACCTCCAAGTTATTAAATGCCTCATAAGCATTACGTGACATTTAATATCTTGGAGGTCTATCTTCTCGCAAACAATTCGTTGGAGGTTTTCTAAATAAGAGGACTTGTTTTTACATCTTGCAATGGTTGTTCATAGGCCGTGATCATAATTTACGTAACGAGGTACGACGACGCTTTTTTCTGTGGGGTGCCATTAATGGTGCAGTACAATTGGTTCAAAGTCAATATGAGGCCATAAGACTTGCACACTTGTATATTATCAGCAGTAGGGAGGTAAGCCAAAGGTTTAGTTTGACAGCTGCTGAGTGGAAGGTGGATACTCTCGACTAGCTTCTGCCTCTTCACATAGATTTTTAGGGTATTTTGGTTGATTGTGAGGGAAGAAAGGGAAATTTAGAAGCAAAAAAGGGATAAAAGGTGGCGGTTGGGTGACATAACAAGATGGCGGCTACCCCGTCTCCGGCTCCGGTGCCAGATGCCGATGTCCACAAACCGACATATCCCCCTACTACTTACATGCGTGTGAATATATTTACCATTTTACATGAATCTGAGTCCTGTATCATACATCCAAGGTATTGGTATTCATCAAAGGAAAAAGGGAATGTAGGTATTTGCCAAGGTATAAAATAAAACATATGTACACTAATCTTCATAAAAAAATTTCGCTTCCGCCAGCCGCCAGTGACGGCGGCAAGCATCCTGAAGTTGGCGGCTACCGACAATGTCATGGCAATGCAGTATCATACTGCGAGTAGCAAGAGGTTGCAGTGAATCGGCGTCCCCGCTGAGCCCCTCTTCATGCCCCTTGGCTGGTGACGTAGATGTCTCGTCTTGCGCTCCTATTCCGTGCGCTGTGTGCAGTGTTACCAACGGTGACTCCACTGGTTGGCACGCCTGTCGCTGCACCGGGAGGAGTAGTAGTTCGTCCCGCAGGGTTGGTACGCCTGTTCATTGCCACACGGTGAAGACTCGCCATGTCGTGCGTATCGCTGTCTCTGCAGCGACGTGCTGTGTTCGCTCGACCTGCTTGCAGTTCCACTGCACTGCGGCTCACCTCGTCCTCGACTGGCCATCTGGGTGGTGGTGAATTTCTGGCTATGTACCAGTAACATGTACACTCTACAATTCTGCAACACATTTTGAATACAATTAACAGTCTTTTTGTATATACAGATTATCTTATATATGTTCGTCGTTAAGACATGTTGTTCCTTATTTAGTGTATGTGAGTTTGGTATGTCTAGTGCATACAGTGTCGAATTTCGGCTCGCCAGTTTTGTTTACTTGTATTTTAAGGGTTTATTCCCCCAAAACATCTACGACTCTAAATATACCGGTATGTGAGTGCCTTTTCTGCGAACACGGTTCTTAATCCAAATAAAGTCTGTATGATGCCTGTCGAATTGACATTTTTGACTCTGCTGCACCTGCAAAAGATTTAACTTCGCCTCTTCTCTTTCTTGTAAAACCACATTCAGAATAACCATTAGTTACTACCTGTCCTGGTTGTGCGGTTTCTACACCATGTAACAAGAAGAAGGGAGTGTATTTGGTGCTTATATCAACTGTGGTATTATGATATAATGTTATAAAGTCTAGATAGAGATACCAATTACAAGGGTCTGATTGTACCAAAGCAGTCAATTGCGTAGAAAGGGATTTGTTGGCTGATTCAATCAAACAATTGCAACATGGATTATAAAAGGTCGTTGTGAGCTTTTTAGTATTTAATTCGTTCAACATTTAGCCAATTACTTTGTTCTGAAAACTTGTGCCACGGTCAGTCAATATTTAATTTGGACTTTCAAAGTTTAAAATCACTTGTTTAATAAATTTGCCACATATGGTGGCATCAATGCTATGTATGGCCTGTGTATATGTATCTACTTAAATACTCTACCATTAGCAATATATACTTGTTTCCCAGTTTAGTATTAGGTAAAGGACATTTAGCATCAAGAACCCAATTTTTAAAAAGAGGTTTAGGTGGAATCAGGGTAAATGTCCCTATCGGTTTAGCATTAGGAGACTTAATCTTTTGGAATATTTCGCAACTATTTACATATTTCTTAACGTCAATGTTCATAGTATCCCAGTAGTATGACTGTTTTTTTCTGAAGCGTTTTGTAGGTTCCGAAATGCTCTCTGCCTATAATTGCATCATGGTGCGCTTGGATTGTTTCCTGAACATATATATTTGGGAACCAAATTCAATTCCTGTTTACCTTGAGGGGTGTGTTCCCTTTAATAAATTTCCCCGTTTGTGGTTATCCCATAAGGTCTACTAAGCGTTTTATACTTGGTTTCTGCACGGTCTGGGTCTGTTGAGGCGATTTTCAGTTTCTGTATACGTGGATCCCGTTCATATTCTCCTTGAAATGGCGATGTGTTTATGTCGACCGTGCGTAAATGTAGTATGGTGTCTTCGTCAGTTTTGATATATTCCTGATGGTGATTGTAGACAGGCGTTTTTAACTTCGAACTAATGTGTGTCTATTTGTGTTTGCTTGGGGATGCAGCTTAATGAATTTGGAAGTGTATCCAATGTACCTTTCACTATATGTGGTTCAAAGTTGTATTCAGCTAGCACGATCGCCATTTTCTGAATACGTACATTGTGTTCCGCCATTGTTGTTAGATATCGGAGGCTGGTATGGTCTGTTTCGATGATTAAATGGCGTCTGTACAAATATTGAAGACAGTAATTATAAAAGTACCTAATTGCAGCAAGCTCTTTCTCGGCCATGCTCCAATCAATGTCATTCAAGGCTAACTTTTTTGATGCAAAAACTATAATCTCTTTTGTTTTGTAACAGGGTCTTCCTGAAGTAAAACAGGGCCTATAGCATCCTGACTAGCATCACATCCAATAATAATTTATTTGACTTAGTCGAATATTTGTAAGATAGGTATTTTACTTAACGCCTTTTTAATTGCAAAAACACCTTTTGTTCTAATTCTCCCCACTTATATAATGAGTTCTTTTTCGTCAATTCTATCAACGGTTGCGAAATCTTGGCATAATTAAGTATATAGTGGCATAAGTATGACATCATACCTAAAAATGTGTGAAGTTGCTTAACATTCTCTGGAGGTTCCATTTGTTCTATAGTGTGTACCTTTTCTGGGTCGGTAGATATAACATTAGGTATGATAAAATGTTCTACAACTTTAATTTGCTGCTTTGCAAATGTACATGTCTTGGAATTTACTTTTAGGTTAAAAAGGCACAATGACTGAAAAAGTTTTTCAATATACGCTGAATATTCTTCAAAAGTATTCCCTATAATAAATCTTTTGTCTATATAAGCTATAACTGCTGTCCAGCAGAGATGCCCTAATAGTTTATTTATAAACATTTGAACGTATTGAGGACTCGTTGATAACCTCATTGGGGGATGTCTATACTGGAAAAGACCTATCCATCGATTGAAAATGCTAACATTTAGCGGTCTTGTTTCCTAACCAGAATGGAATAAAAACCTGACAACATATCGAGGCTGTTTATATATAGCGTGAGCTGAAGCGTATTTAATATTTACTCTGTCCGCAGTAGTATATATTGAACCATAGTCAATTACTGGTACAGTTTAGTAAAGTCTGTTAAAAATCTCAGACAACCATGTTTCTTGGTTATCACTAAACATGGTGCAGAAAATGGAGAGTCAGCCGCTTCTATGAACCCAACTTTTTCCATGTCACGAGTTTGCTGTAAAAGCTGATCTCGAACCTTAGGGCTAATGCGATATGGACGTGCAACGGTGGGCTTGTCTGAAGTCAATTCTAAATTTAAGTTCAAAATTCTTTGCCTCAGTTGACTCTTGAATGCTATTGGCAAATCTGTCTTTGTATTGCCTTATAAGATCTGTTATTGCTTGGGTATTATACTGATTTAATTAATTATTAATCTTTGGTAAACACTATGCTGTCTTCTATGACTTCTAACTTGTTGATACAGTAATGAATTGATTTTGCATTCTGGAACTCTATCGCAGAAGAGTAGATTGGTATTTGGAGAATTTTGTGAGAGTCGTTTGCATTTATGAATAAAATATTATATTTAAAAAATGGGATAAGGTCGTACCTCCTGATAAAATCTACTCCTAGAACGATGTATATTTGAAATGGTCGACAACAAGGAATTCTTGAGGGTATGCATTTTCTGAAATACATAAGTTGATTTTTGTTTTAAACCGTGGTGTTTCAAAATTCTCATTTGCACAGAAGTGTGTAGACTAATGTTTGTTTAGTTATTAACATGCTGGCTACGCAACTATGGGAGAACCCTGTATCCACTAAGGCGTGGTATTCTCTTCCGCACATTTTGAGAACAACATGGAGTGTGGAAGTGTGCATGGCAGCTTGCTTACAGTGAACTTCGTGTTTTCCTCGTGTATGTTTTCTCGTTCTAATTGTGTGCGCAGACTGGCTCAGTTTGTTTGACAGCACGTATTCACCATTGCCAGCCTTGCTGCCCGTGTTGTGATAATAAATTACTCCACTTCCATTGTCTGAATGTG
Source organism: Dryococelus australis (assembly GCA_029891345.1). NCBI lineage: Eukaryota > Metazoa > Arthropoda > Insecta > Phasmatodea > Phasmatidae > Dryococelus > Dryococelus australis. Next base: position 169,338,107 of record CM057009.1, on the reverse strand, counting down.
CTTCCTTGTGTACATGGATTTTTGTTTGTGTTAGCCCAAGTTTGTTTTTGAAGCAATGAAAGTGGTTTGCCTATGTCTGTTTGAAAGTCAAACTTTTGCCATTGAAATAATGTGCAATGCCTGGCTTTATGTCCTACATAGTGACACAGGGTACATTGTGTCATGAGCTAAACTTTGTGGACCTGTAAACTTATTTTCGTGTTTTTCAACATGTAGTGATTTTACAATGTCGTGTTCTTTCGCTCGGGCTGGTGGAGGTTTGGCAACATTGCAAGTTTTTTCCTGGGGCAACAGAGGTGGAGTTTGTGTAGTGTACTTTGTCAGGGTCGGCAAGAGCTGTTTTCGCTGATCAACGGCCTTGTCAGGTGTGACTGATATACCTGTGTTTGGCCCTGATGTAAAATGAATCATTGACATAGCCTCTTTTATGACAGGACATTTGAAAACATGTCCTTGACCAAATGTTTCCTTATTTCTATGCATGGCTGTCTGCTCTCTCTTTGAGTTAAACCGAGCGATATCCGCATACATTCTGTTGGGTTACACGTTGTTAAAGATTGCTTGGCAAGCATCGGATACACTGTGTTTTTCTTAAATGGGGAGGCGCATCTTTCTCTGTAATTTTGCCCACGTACATCTACATTATGTATGTGGTCGTGACATGTGTTTTGAGGCCATAAGGGGCCTGCCTGGCTGTGTTTGTCATATTTATAAGGACCTTGTTTCGATGTGTTTCTGTAGTATCCTCTACTCTGTTCCCTTTTAAACACCATGCAGTGGTCGAACCTGACCCGAATTTGTGTAATTCTTTGGGTAGGGTTTCTGTGTGTGTAATTGAATGTGTGCTCTTCTATTTTACTCTCATTTCCCGGTGAAGTTGTGGTAGTTCTGATCGTGTTTTTGAGTTTCTGTTATCCTTCTTTTAACCTTACCATCTCCTCTTGAAGCTTGGCATGTTCTGAGTTTAGGGAATTATCTTTAATGAGTTGTTGGTATATATATATGTACACATATATATATATAGCTGAACATTTTTGACATTATATAATACATGCTCAAGTGTGTCATTCTATAGAGTAATGAGTTTGTTTGCTACTCTTGGTGTGAGAGAGGTACAAAATATATTGATAAGTTTAGTCTCTGGCAATTGTGGTTCGCATTTGTTTTTGTAGAAGATTAAGTCTTCTCTATGAACTTGAAAACTCTCGCCTGGTTGATGTATTTTTGTGCGAAGGAGATATCTGTATTTGTATTTTGTGTCAATATGTGTAAATGTTTGTAATAACTTTTATTCTATTTGTTGCCAGGAAATTTCTTCTGCATTGGCATAATATGTGTTTTCATAGGCCCATTTGGCTGTGCCTAATAGATAACATTTTAGGCGCCTAAGTTTTTCAAGTTGATTCCAACCATTTATTTTGCTGGCACTGTTGAAGGTGTCCAAAAATTATTTGTTCAGTTTGATTTACAATGATCTATACTGGCTTTGTTGTGTATGGTGGTTGTTGAGAGAGATCTGTGGTGTCATCTATATTAACATAATGGTGTGCTGTGGGGTCAGTGTTTATGTGTGATATGGGAATTAAGATTGGGTCCGTTGCCTGGAGGTTTTTAAGATGATGTGGTGTAATGTGTCCACTTGTGCTTGCCTCATACGAGTTTCTGTCGTGCATGTTTTCTAATGCTTCATGTGCATGGTTTTCCAGACTTGTTGTTGATGGAAAAGTCTGAGGACTGATTTTCTTCTGCTACAGAATTATTTCGCGTAGTTTTGCTTAGCAACTGCCTTTGCTTATCGCGAATGTCTAAAGCACGTTCTACTTGTGTGATGTTTAGAAAAGCCCGTTTGAGAATTTTTGTGAATGATGATAGTGTTGATTTGCTCTGTGTTGCCATGGTAATAATGTGTAATTCTTGTGTGGTGTAGTGTTGTATGCGTACTTGTTTGTAAACACTGTCGTGCTTATGTAACATAAATTAATTTACTAACTACAAGCACAAAAGAAAGATCTCCTTTGGAGCACGCTCACTCTAAGCTGGATACATTCTGCGATTACTAATGGAATCGAAAGATTCCCACATGCATTAATCTAATTTAAAGCAACTACAATACTACTGAAAGAAAGGCGAAGGCAAGTGGTCGCTGGCTGACGTATGAATGTGTGATGTTTGCAAGGTTGTGTGCCACGCAGTGCTCTAGAAAGCTGACTGCTATGCAGTCTGAATGAAACTGCTGGCTCGCACAACCATATGTTATGTTGGCCTGCTTGATTCATGCACTTTACCACCTAGTTGCCGCTATTGATTTGACACTGCACAGCTGACCTATTGCTATCGCTACTAAGGGCTTTACTGTTACAATTTAAAACAGGATGATACCTACTTCGCATCTAACTCGCCTATGCAAAAGGTGGAACCTTAAGGCGCCTCCACCAATGTAACAATACTACCTTGAGTGCAATACTTACTCCTGTACAATGCTAGACTACTTGGATACAATACACTAATCAAGGTTGGTTACACGGGGTTACTATAGCTCAGTATTTATGTAAGGTAGACGACACAATTTGTTATATAACACTCCAGACATTATTACACTCAAGGTATACAACAATATTGTTACTGGATGATTTATTATCAGATTAACACAATAAGAAACTCCATAATTCCCTTTACTATATTTACTAATAACAATAACTAACCCTTCTCAATGGGGTCCCTAGCCTTAAGTGCAATGATAACTCTATTGACGTTAATTTACCATATTGGATTCTCCTGGTCCAGACATGCAACAAAGTGTATAAGTCATCTTACCACTATTTTAATGAGACGAACGGGCAGTGTTCATCTAGCCCAAGTCTGGAAGACGACAGTCGTGCAGTCGTTCTTGATCTTGCCCCTGGGTCGCAGCCCTCTGCTTTCTGCGCCATGACACCTCCGTCGGGCGGCAGCAACCTCGGGTGCAGCGCGGTGGCTCGTCGTCGGTACGCCTGATAGAGGGGGAGGGGGCTGGGGGCACTCTTATATATGCACGAGGCTTAGTAAACTACCTTGCCACATGTTTACTGGAATATCTTAGTAAAGTGGGGCGGCTGTATTCACTACACCATGCTAAGCTTTCCTGCATATAACCGGGGGAAATTAAAAAGCCCTTTACAATTACAACTTATGCACACTCCGGGATGTTTGTTTTAAAGCGACAATACAACTGTCGTCTATGTAAGATCTAAGTTTACAATAATGATGTGCATTAGGGGATATTATCTGAAACATTAGCAGCTGTGTGTATTCACATTTACACGAGTGTAACACCTCACACCGTTTTATATTCTACACTGAAACCTCAGACTCAAAACAGTGCGAAAAACGATAACACTGAAGTGTTTATTTGTAGTGTTAGCACTAACGAAAGCATGATAACTAGACATAACAAAGAGAGTCGCCATATCCTACTTCAGAGTAGGTACATTTCATAATAAAACTATTTCTATACTAAACATTGGTTGAATGCAATGACTCGGCGCCAATCACAAATAGTCAAGCTAAGGCCGTGTCCTAAAGGACGAAGTCGATATTTCGTAATGTAATTTCGTAGGTTTCAATCCGGACGTTGTCGACAGTCACGTGCTCAGCACTCGCGGCAATACATGCTTACATTAACAGTGAAAATTTGTCTTATATAAGTTAAATGCTTAAAATGGACGCAATAGTTCTACAATCGTCACTGGAATACTGTGAATATGTTAATAAACAAGAAAATAATATAATATATTATAACCACTTCATATAAAACATGCGTTGCGAAATATATAAAGAAACAACAACATTTACTTACTTGCTTTTAAAAACATGTCTAGTGTATTTTATGAACAGTTATTTGTTTCAAAGACGTTTTAAGTGCGCATTCGCGCATCCACATGGCGCTGATGTTGTCAATTTATATTTTTGCTAACATCTGCTATATAAAAGTTACGAAAAATAAATTTTCAAATACGTCACAATGTTTGGAAAACAAAACCGACACAAGTGATAATTTTTTTAAAAATATTCTGCAATTTCGGTTACGGCCAACGTTCAAAATACAAAAATTTATGCATTTAGAGTTATGAAGTAGGTGATTATCTGTCATACAGAAATACGTCTTCTGTATTTGCAGTTACCAATTAATTTTTATTTCCTATCCAGCGCATGGAACCGGCTTGCTGCATTGAAACATGCATCAAGCCGGTCATGTTTACTTTTGTTCCTAACATAACCTCGTATAAAACTACCCTATTGAAAGCAGATCATACTGCAAAGCAGACATTTGCTATCAGAGATGCTTATTATTTGTTAACAAATATAATCGTCAACATGTGAACACACACGCCTTTGTCATATTGTCTTATACTTACATAACTCTAAATAACAATCTCAACCCAACAACACCAACAGCTGTGTACTGATTGGTTGGAACTTCAAATTTTTTTCTAAAGATGTAAAATACAACTATTACTTTCAATGCTTAAGGAAATCCCATTAACGCACACGAACTGATAAGTTCCACTGGGAAACAAAACCTAAGAGAACACACATTCGTTTATTCTGTACACATCGTAACTCATAATATAATGTTTTAATATTTCTTTTTTAAAACCAGATTTACTTCAGACGTCGAAGCTTACACTGCAATACGGTGTGCGGGTGTGTTTGAAAACAGAATAATAAATAATTTCTCTATTAGTACTGTACAGTTGTTACCAAGAATAACATAAATATTATTAAATATTTTGAATGTGTTAAACGTTTTCCGTGTATTCAGGACAATTTTTGTCTCCTAGCCTACATATTGATATTGACAACAATTAACGACAGCTATGCAAAAATTGGAATGATTCGTGACAGTAGGGCATTCTCGTGTGTTAACTTTGCAACATATTTACATAATTATAATTTATTTTCATAATAGTAGCTATGTTCTGTGTACCCCATGTTGTGTTGAATGAATAAATATCTTTTACGTTAACGACCACTGATTTTGTGTGCACAACTAATCATCTTCATAACAAAAAGCGTTAATTCGTACTGCAATTGTAGATTACATTCGCTTATTATGGGTATTTTCTCATTTTTACTAGCATTCCCCTAACACTTAACAATGTTAATTGTAATATGGTAGTGTCATACTAGCAGAATTTAGTGTAACATATTATCAAAACCGTCTCTCTTTCGATATTTAAAAAAGAATTTAAGAAGTTTCTGATGCCTATATTCTGCGAGAGGCTTGAGTCGTTTTAGCCGGCCTTACACGATACCGGATTTCTGCTACTTTCTGTTATGCTCATGCGCACAGCAGAAGGCATACAACTTTCTATAGAATAAGGGAAGAAAGTATTCATCCGTTCATACCCACACGTTACCTAATTTTAGAAACTTGTAAATGACAGGCAAATCAACTCTTAGGGGACATGGGTACAAATGCAACCAAATTTTTTATGTAGACGTATTCTGGTGCATCTACAACGTACTAAAATTGTTTCTTTTTGCCCCTGAAAACTACATTGGGTTAGTTTTTAACGTACAAGTACTATTAATGAATGCAAATTGATATGAGTAATGGCACTGCTTATGGAAAACAAGGTACTGTATTCATATGTATGTACGACGGACATTTACGGCACTCATTATAAAACGTCGGTATATTATTTAAACAAGGGCGTAGCTGAGAATGTACTTAGTCAATTAGAGTGTGGAGGGAAAAGAAAGGAAATGGAGGGAAGTGCGAGATTTCATATTTCTATTTTCAACAAAATACAAAACCTGTATTATTACAAATTTATAGTTACATTATAATTTATAATCTATCGGTTCAGGTTCAGATATGGAACCACAAAATTCTATAAACATTCTTCATGTTCAAAGAAGATCACATATTCCTTGGATTAAAATAAAATAAAACTTGTAATTTCGATTTCATATTTTATTTTCATTTCGGTGATAGGAATATGTTCTAATATATTACCCCCCCCATACCGGCAACGCTCCTGTTTTTAAATGCACATATTTAATTATCATAATGATCAATCTTATCCTCTCTGTCATTAAACACGCTTTTGCGGTTATATGGCCAAAGGAAAACAAAACTGTTTCAATATTAAAATTAAGGCATTCTTGTATGCCCGTTAACATTATACCACTATACAGCTCAAATTTTCTACTCTAAACACCAACGATGTGGTTAGCAAACAACCACTGCTCGTAGATTGTAATGTGCTGGTACTTACGTATTATTACTGTTAGACAAAGATATTCTGGAAATAAAAATTTTCTAACTATAAAATAAGTTATAAACAGCCATAATGTGTCACATAAAAATGTTCGTTACCCATCGAAAATTTGAACTTTTTTTTTTTTTTTAACCTTCATTTGACATAGTTGTGACAGTTTTTGACGTTGACGAAGCTCTAGTGAGACCGGCTTGTTGACGAATATCCAGTGCGACAATCGAGCTGAGCATCTGCCACGTCGGAGGCACCGGGGCGCGAGCCCGCGATCCTCCGACTACAAGTCGGCCACCCTACCCCTGAGCTATGAGGGCAGGGCTCTAAGCTACACAAACAACTTTCAGTGCTCACGTGTGATAAGGTACATATAGAACATAAATTTACGGTTATCGCGAATTTTATAAAGTGGTGTTTATTCTTTTGTGACCGTGTGAGTAATAGGCAAAGTTTCCCGTTACTTAAGTGTACATTAACTTTAATTTTGTTCATACATATGTTTTACAGAACTTGTAATATTTTCACAAAACGGATATACGCGACTTGAGTTAGGAAGTCGGTTGTCTGCCATCTTGTCTGTCACAGCTTGTGGATATAGCAGACATTTAGAACATGTTATACTGTTGCGGAGTTGGGACTGGGTGTGACAGAGTTGGAGTATGAGTGAGAGAGAGGGTAGATGTCAATGTGACAACGCCGCCGAGATTCTCCACGCACACGCCACGAAAATGAACTAGCGCGACTTGGTGTTCATCACTCGAACTACTACTGAAGTGGCCAGAAAATTTAACTGGGGTAGTCCACTCTGGGTATATCTTTACTCAATGCCGAAACGGACGTCAGTTGCCCGCTCTAAGGAAGTTAAAACTATATAATGCTTACCAAGAACCAAGGAGAGGCCATTAGAACGCGCGGTCGAGTGAAAAAATAACAATAATGGTCTGATCTGTCAATGTGTCTGGACGTCATATACCACCAACTTCGAGCTCTTCATGATCGTCTTTGGAACCCCGTCTTCGTCTACTCGTATATGATCTGTTTCAAACACCAACAATTGCGGATTTTTTCAAAGATGTAAAATTGTGACCAAAATCTGTGACCTCTAACTAATTGGTAGTTGGATTTATAATTTTATATGGTACATTAAATAATCGTGATAAATTAAAGCCGTTGACTTTGCCTTTTAAAAAATGTAAAGAATTTTCTGCGCTTGTTTGCAATGGTATAATATTATGTCTATAGAAAACATGTACTTACAGAATAAAAAGTGTGTCTCCAGGTCAGTAACATGCGTTCAAGGCATGACGGAAAATATCGGACACCCCATGAATGTTACAAGTACCAAGTTTACTTATAGAAAAAAAAGTTTTCTACGTGCTCTAGCACTTTCCAGGGAGACACAATAGGGCAATACTAAAAGACTGAATCAGAGTAACAAAAACCACAGAGCGAAAATAACATTTTTCTGATCTAAGTGGAATACGAATAGAAACATATGTCGATTTGCAAGACAACTAAATTTTGAAACTTCATAGACTTCACTTACAAAACTGGGTTCCCATACAAAGTATTAATATAAAAGCACCCATAACAAATCTTTAAACTTCTTGTACAAAATCCCTTATTACACTTGGCTATTTTATAGGTTAAAGGTATAACCATTCAAGTAAGCAAACTTTTATACTGAGTATAAATGGCTGTTAGCATAAAATATATACAAAAGTATTCACAGCGATAAGAATTCTTATACATCTGGATACATATACTTATAAACACCTTATTAACTTTAACATACATTACTTTCGCTAAAGTAAAAGTTTAAGTATCGCAGGTCATAAGAAACTTTTAATAGTCTTGACAATTCTGGAATTTTAACTATTACCAAGGCTGATAATACAACAACATTTTATTTTCAAACTTCCTTTACATCAAATAAAATTCCATCATTACTTTAACTTACGTAACATTTTAAGTAGCGTAAAGTCATTCAATATTTGACTTACTTGAATTACATTTACCAAGGCTGATCATATTGCAACAGTTTAACATTTAAACAACCGCTAATTTGCATGCAAGGTAGAAAGTCGTCGATTACAGTAATTACTTTGCATTTCGCAGAGTTTTTGGGAAAATATTGCCGTGCAGAAACTGCGTAGTTTTTGGTGCGCTGGACTGGAACATGGCAAGTTGTCATATCGGGCATGTCATGTAGGGAAGGTGGAAAATTTTTCGAAATTTGAGACGAACCGTCTCAAGTTAACACAATTTCCTCAATGTTGGGAGAAATTTAATGAAATTTGTTAAGAGCTCTCTTGTAATTGTTGAATCAATATGAGGAATTATAATGTATTCTCGACGTCACCTAAATATGTTTTCAATAAAGAAATAATTTATTATTTAATCTTTGCTATTGTACCGTGTTTAGATTGGTGAAACATATTAATTAATTTACTGATCGAAATATTATGTTTTGGTTGACCGATAGTAAATTAATAACTCTACTCCCTGTCCATGCAGCACACGGATTCTCATTTAAACCTAAAATAAGATAATGTAGCCCAAAACCAGTGAGTATGGTTCAGATGGAAAATAGAATCAGGTTATTAATTACTACATCAACAAAATTTTCATGATTTATTTGGGACGTTCCCAGAAGTATAATATTCGTTATTCATATAGTAGATAGTTCTCAGTTAATGCGACTGTTCTCCAAGTCGCTAGCAGCTAATCAACTGACTTTGCCTAGTATTTCTCTTCTTTATATTGCAGTTTGCGGCTTAGAGTATTAAACGTCGCTTCAAAAATTAATTTTTGAAATACTGCTACTTTGAACAACTTTTTTAACATATTGATAATACATAAAATACAAATAAAGTTAAATAACCAAGTAAAAAATTTAACCTTAATAGTAGATACCAGCCAAGAAGCCAAAACTGATGGAATGGGTATACACAGATGAACTGAAAAATGAGGTACAAGCAACCAGGAGTATCTCCAATTATATAAAATATAAATATATATATATATATATATATATATAACAAAACTTATGTGTAACTTTTAAATCAACTAAAATACAGTTATCTGGAAAACTCTTCGCGTATATTGAAAGAAACATACGCTCGTGGCTTATCATGATAACCATGACTATTGAAACGTGGTTAAATACCTAAGAATGGATTAATTGAATAAGTATGAATAGTCCGCAAAATGGGCTTGCTAGCAAGTTGAAGAGGTCCTAGCATACTGGCATACTTACACACGAATTATGTGATAGTTTATTTTGTAAGAGACTGCCAAATTTTATTTTAATGTAATACATTCACAGCATTTTAAGTATAACAAGATCTTATAATTATATCTATACCTTAATTTAATATAATAACCAGCTTGGAAACGTTAATTTCCTTTATCTTTAAATTATTTAATTTTTTTATTGGTTTTAAAATACAAATCCTATTGCTCATAAACAAGATGGTAAGAAAGTTAGCTTAGATCCATATATAGTTGCTGGAATTTTATCATTTCATCCAATACCAATCCCATTATTAAATACAATAATTTTAATAACTTCAGGAGTTCTTAGGTTTTAAAAGTTCAAACGAAATTGTTTCCTTTCATAAATTAATAAATCGGTGTACTAAGCCCGTAATACGCACGTGATATATTATTACACAGATGCATATTTGTATTTTAGGCATAGGTGTGCATAGCTGTCATTAGTAGGGTGTGCACAACGGCCACCTACAAATTTGGGTTTTCACGCTTTCTCCCAAGGGAATTTTTAAATTTTATATTTTTAAATAGTGATAGTTACGAATAAGTTTTGCCAACATAGAATATAATATAAAAGCCTCATTTCGGAAATTTTTATTTGAATATTTAGAACAAGTAAATTGTGAAACCCCCCCCCCCCTTTTTTTTTTAATTCGCAAATTGAAACGAAGCCATTAATAAAATAACTGGAATTATTGGAAAAGCCTTTTACTTAAATTTCATTTAAGTTTTATTACACAAAATGACTGAAGTAAAATATAAAAAATAACAATCCCTGTACGGGCTAAGTCTACCAAAACCAAATCTTAATTCACGAAACTACCAACTATAGTAAAATTCACTATATATTACAAGTATATATGTATAGTTTCCCGGCATGTAAAATTTGTCCTGACACCCAGACCATATTTTACAAAGAGGTTTCAATCAAGAAAAGGAAAATTTGTCCCGTCATTAGGATGTGCCTGGACACACTCAGGACACTCCTTATCCACGCCTATGATTGTAGTCACGGAAATGCTAACATTGCTGTATGCTAACTTCGGCTATCTGACATTATGAATATTGTGAAAACGGCCTCGAAGCATGTGCAGATTCCAGTTACCAGACACCATGCAGGTGCGGAAATGCTAACACAGCATTTCCCACGCACATGGTCAGCTGCCCTGCCTGAGTGTGATGTCGCAGCGTCAGCATGCTATTGTACACCTGCAATCACGTGGCATCTCGGTGATTGGCTGACCGAACAATGTATTAATGGTGTAATGAAATTGATTCAAAATCAATATGACGTCATAGGGCTTGCACACTCGTAAATCAAAAGCAGTAGGGGGTACTTACATGCTTAGTTTGAAAATTGTAGTTGGGAAAGGTGGATCGTCTCGGCTAGCTTCTACAGTAGACATCATATTCAGTATCTGTGACGTCTTTTGTCATTCCAGAGCTTATGGGATCTACGGCCGTGCCATGAACTTTAGGAGTGATACCAGAAGTACAATCGACTTCCTCAGACGTGACACCGACAGCACCATCGACTTCTTCGGGAGTGGTACCACAGCAGTTCAATCAACTTCTTCAGCAATGGTGCTGACAGCCTCATCGACTTCTTCAGGCATTGTGTCGACAGCATTATCGACTTCTTCCGCATGTTGTCGACAGTGTCATAGATCTCTTTTGGTGGGTCTCCTAGAGCAGCTCCATCGGCATTGCAAGCCAAGCTAAAAATGTCAAGACTTCGATGAATGTACTGTGATGAAGCCTTTGCGAATAGCAGCAATGTTAGACGACACGAAAAGCACAAATTTAAGATGAACCCACTCCTCATAGCATACAAGTGTGGGAAGTGCCGGTTTGAACGTACTGACACTATACAGACATTCGAAAATACCTAAAGTACTCGTTCCTCCGCCAGCGAAACCAAGGAAAGATGTATTGTCGCCGCCACAAATCAGTGACAGATATACAAGTAATGCTGTAAGCAATGATCATGTAAACATGTCATATCTACCTTGTACAGTAAGTGATAATGCAATGGTGTTACCATCGGTAAGTGAGGCTGTGCATATGGGCATTATGAATAATTCGCTTTCGATATCGGGTGGATTGATTCGCTACTGTGATGAGACATACAGTAAAATTAGCAATGCGCATAAGCACGAGAAGGGTGTTAAATGTAGAAAGAAAACAGGATGGGCTTATTTGACTCTTGCCTTCCACAAGTGTGATCGTAAGTTCGTGTGATTTGAAGTAAAAGGCGTTCCAGACAACGTGAGACGTGAAATACATAAAGGTAAGTGATAACTATGTAATGAGTCGTATGATAACAATGTCAGTGTAAACCTCATGCTCGAAAACCTGTCAATGTTCTAGGCAAACCTAATGCCAATTAATTTTTTCTGAATCAATCTGCATTCAGGGGCCTTCTGAAAGATTACGTTGCTCCGAATCTGACAGCTTTGTCGAAAGATGTTTTCTCGTTCCTGTCAAGTATAAAATAAAATTTAGTAAACCAACTCACAGAAGAGATTGAAATACAAGCAACTCGAAAATATAATGATTGAGTGGAATGTATTTAACCGAAATCAGAACCGAACATGGACTAACATTGCAGAAAGGCATTCAAGACCCCGAATGTAAACACCTGTAATGTATTTCACTTCGAAAAGAGTTTCGATGAAAATATACAAAAGATATGTTGCGAGGAAGAAGAAATGATGATAAAGGGTTAGGGCTGGACACTCGATTCCCAACCTCTTACAAATTAATGTGATGTCCGCTTCTTGCAGGTTTGTATGTATGTAAGATTTTGTAAAATAAAAAATATATGTAAAATATGTGTGTTTTATTTTTAAAAAAATCCCTCTGTTTTTATAAAATAATTCTAAATAAAAATACTTGTATTTAAGAATATTGTATTTAACTTGTATTTAAGCAGAAAACAATTTATGTAATTGACATGTCTTACATGAAGGATGAGTTATTTTAGGTTACATTAGTATTTTTTCTCCCCTGAACTGATATGTATTTTTAAGGGGATGGCGTATGTTTATAGGTGTGAGGGAAAAATTTACAAGTCCTAGCACAGGTGTAGGGTATATTCAGCGTTCAACATAGGGCACATAGATTTTATTTTCTAAGTTCAGTGTGAGTAACCAGTGCATCTTCATACATATAAAACACTTCATATATAACTATATGGAAATAAGAATGTAAAATTGAAAATAAATATTTGAAAATTTAATAAAAACTATTGACATGTAAAAAAAAAAAAATTACCTCAAGATTTTTATTCGTCTTTAATAAAAATGTTTTGCTTTGAAGTTCAAACAGTGGTCCTGGCATGGAGATACATAATCGATATGACATCACCTTCGTATGCACCTTTAAAAGACGAGTCCGGTGATGTATAACACTTAATACTCATGCCATTAAATTTTTTATTATAAAAATATATTCATATTTAAAAATTATTTTTTAAAATTATTTTATTATGACGTAATGATCTTATGCGCCTTGTAAAGGCGAGTCCGGTGGTATATAACACTTGATACTTACGATTTTAAATGTTTTAATTGTAAAATTATATTTACGTTTGAAAATAATGTTTTATATTTTTGGGGTCAAAGTTCAATGGTCCACACCGGTCTGCTCTCCTGGCTCCAAGTCCACCGGAGTCACAAGACCGCCACGCCTGCTCCGGTTGAAAATGGACTTTTCTGGGTGGTAACTTTTTTTTTTTTTGTAAAATGTGAAAAAGGGTAAATTTAAAGGCATTTTTGGGCTAAAAGTACGATTTTGTGTGAAAATGAGATATTTTTGGAAAATTAATTTAACATGGCGACCGTGGCTCCGACTCCGAATCCTGAATCCTGTACCAGCTCCCTCTATGCCCTACTACTCAAAACTTACAAACTATTTCACCTATTTCAATAGTTTAATTATGCTAATGTGTGTTTTGACATTAACGATTTAAAAAAGAATGTATAAAACAGATTACACCAAACATTTTACAGCAGACAAGTATATTAACAAATTCACTAATGGTCTTAAACTTTTGAAGAGTACAGTATTTACTAAGTGTGCAACCACGATTTTAATGCGTAAAAATCCTTAGGGAAATTATTTTCGCACAGTAGACCGGGTTAAGTAAACTCAATTGTGCATGGAAAATTATGATACATATAGGCTTACCAATGCTTATGCAAACATGCAGGTGTAAATATGCAGCACGTGTCTATTTTTTATTAGTAAATAGCGCAGTATGGCATTAAAATACGTATATATAACATCAATACACATTCTTACACGAAAAAAAGTTTAACAACGAAACTGCACAATAATAAATTGGGCTTACATCTCATTCATAATGTCATTAATGCAGAGTTTATGAATGTAGTATTTTCTTTTAAATAAAAGTAAAAGTAATTACGAAGGCATATCGCCGATTACTTAAGCTATTCAATCAAAAAATAACAAAGGGGTTAAAAGCTAAACATAAGAAGGCCTAATAAAAATTAAATGCGTTGCTGTAATATCACTGTTATGATAATTTTGCTCCACTGACATCCGCCAAATTTTCCAAGATATTTATTGTATTTTCATCTCAAGGCTCACTTAATGGATACGTAAAAAGTGTTCGTGTACCCTTCTTAATATTCCCATAAATAAATGATTTTGAAATTCTGCTACAGTGGTGTACTTGAATTTTCTTGGTAACAGATACACTGCGACCGATTTCTAAGCTTTATTCATAATAGGATGCTGTAATAGCAAATAAATAGGTAATGCTTCATACAAGTTGATCCAATATATTAACCTGTGGTTGGGTAGTTTGTTCGTAATTAGTTAAGCTGTTACTATATCTTTTTTGGAATATTTAAGCATTAAAATATTTCGCCTCTGTTTAGGCACTTACTGTACACGTCACCACCACCACCACGGTTGTGTTAAACTGCAGAACATTTTTGTCCATTTGCGTGAGGCACAGCGGTTTCGAAGTGGTCTAAGTATTATTTTCCTGTATTGTGCTCCTAAAAAGGCAGTTAATGTTGATATTATCATAGGTTAGACACCATTTGGAATCAACCACAATCCCCCTTATAAACTTTGAAGGATTCAACGTAAACTGTAAAGTTATTCTTGTTTTTATACAGAAAATCGTGTCACTCAGACGGTAAAATAATTTTTAGTACTTAGTCCACGAGTAAAACACTTTCCTTTGTAATAAAAACGTTACAGATATGCATGTTATACGTTACAAAATTAATGTGATATTACCATATATTTACTTCGGGCACAAAAATAAAATTAAGCTAACCGATTGATTCTGGCAGAATATGCACGCTGAAGTTCTTATGTGAAAAGAAAAAGTACTGAATCTAATGAAAAAATTCTGAGATTTGAATTTAGGCCTACTTGTATACGTTATCAGCTAATATATCATCCAAAACCAATTTTAAAATTTTCCAGCCAGAAGGGTTAAACGAGAATATTTTCGCCGAAGAGAAAAATAAATTTCCAATCATTGCACTTATATAATTAATAACATTCAGTTAAAGTAGAATGAAAATCGGAGGTGAACTACATTAGCACGGAATCTCTGAAAATTATTGCAGGACGATAATGCGACTAAACTTTGTTGGCTAATATTATGGTTTATAGACTATTCACGGTAAAGTGAACCCTTTTTAAGGCCCTTCCAACAGGCATTAACCATTAATAAATATAATTTATTACAACTTTAGACGTTAACGTTTGAGAGTGGTGAAATGTATACAATGTGTTGATTAGTCATATAGCAATGTTTACATTAAAAAGTGGCCCAAAGATAGAAATTGGTTTGAAGAAAAAATTTTGCAGGGCCTTAAAGCGTGCTCACTTTACTGTGAACAGCCTATATGAAAATATATTATTTGGTGTGGTGTAGGTACGAAACAAACGTGAATTGAAAGAAGTTAAACTTGGGGTTACGTTGGTACTATAACATGGCTGTGAATGAGTCCGTTACACCAAAGGGTAAACATTCCCGAAATTAATATATTTTAATTAAGACATGCTTAGTTTTTTATTTAATTCCTTTTTACAAATGTGGATGTTTAATATATTAGTTTTAATTAAAACTTAGGGTTTGTTTAGCAAATCGTTACTGTTTCGTGATACAGTGCTTTTCTTGCAGACAAGAACGTAAACAAATAAATGGTTATCAAGGGCACACAAAAAAAAATTTTTTTGAAGCAGAAAGGAGTATATCGGCACCTAAAACTGGAATAAAAATTTATTCTTTAATGCGATGATTAAAAGACACGCTTCATTTCACTTATGTATGCTGTGACACACATTTAACAGTTTAAAATGACGCACAATCAACATAACGCCACGAAGATTTATGCCAATCGGCAACTTATTAACAGTCGTCTGGTAGCACCATAGAGTAAAGATATACACTAGAGTGGACATCCCCAGGTTAAATTTTCTGATCACTCCAGCAGGTAAGAATCTGTAGTTCGAGGGATGGACACCACGTCGCGCTAGTCCATTTTCGTGGCGTGAGCGTGTGGAATGTCGGCGGCGTTCTTACATTGACATCTACCCTCTCTCTCACTCATACTCCATCTCTGTCACCTCTAGTCCCAACTCCGCAACAGTAGAACGTGTTCTAAATGTCTGCTATAACCACAAGCTGGGACAGACAAGATAGCGGACACCCGAGTTCCTAAAATCATTTAAGAAATGATTACACTGAAAAAAAGTAATTGTCTAAACAACGAAATAAATTATGTTGACATTTATTTTGCTGTTTCAAAACAACTATTGTTAAAACAGACACTGAATTTTTGAAGTAAATATAGTGATTTTCCTTTTGTTTTTTACAACTAATTTTGTTGGTGTATTCAAATCAAAGGAATGTTTTGTTGACTATACCATATTTTTCATGCCTCCTTTAACAAAACGATTTATTTAAATCAACTATATATTTGCCAAACTATTTTGACATGGTAAATTTAACCATTAGGATACGCCCGTCTGAACAACGAACTTGGTTGTAGTGAGCGAGTGCAAAAATGGCATACCAAGAAACAAGTATGCTGGTAATTTCATGGGGATTTAAAAATTTTACACCGGTTTTTGAAGGTATGTGGAAGTTTCGTTTCTATTTTATTTTTGCGTTCCTATTGTAAATATGGATTAATTACAGTGATATTTCATAGTGATTCAAAACGTTCGTGCTATACTGCACTTGTTATAAACATAGCCTAGAATTAAAGTAATAATATTACTTTTATTACTTTCCTAGGCGTGTTTCGAAATAACAGATCCCAGAAACAAGTAGGAGTAACAGCTAAGTGAGAGGACGGGCAGAAGAAACAAGACTTAACTTACTAATATTCACTTCTACCATCATGTAGTCGTCGTGGTGTAATGGATAGCGCATCGGGATGCCGTGTATAGATCCATAGTTAACACACACCCTCCGGCAAGTGTCGTGAATTATAAATTTATAGTATCGGTCATTATTTGTCAGAGGATATAGGTAATAAAAAAAATTAACAGTCCTATTACCCTCTGTATTTTTAATTATAATTCTTTTTACCTTAAAATTTTTTACAGTATGGTTAAAAGAAGTAACACTAATAATTAAGTCGAATAAAAGCATTTCTGGTGTAAGTAAATGATTTGGTAAAAAAAATATCTTAGTAGCCAAGCCAAATAAATTCACGTTTGTTTTAACACAGTTGGTTCGACAAAATGATTTGGTTAAACGTAATTGTCTTATTAGTGAAGCCAAAAAGTTGCTTGGTTTTTTTTTTAACACAGACATGTTGAAGTTTAACAGAATTCTTTGGCTAAAAGAAACTACTGTTGTGGTTCTGCCAAACCTGGGAACTAACTTGATTCAGCAGTGTTTATGTGTTATTATTACAGCAATATAACATTAGTGAATAAACTAAATAATACCAAACAAATAATTTTCTTGCTCCAAGCAATGATCTTGATAGCTAGTAGACAAATATACAATTTGGTTGTTTTAAACAAATTCCATTAGGTTCTACCTAATATTTGCTCAGTGTACAAGTTCTGTAATACATATGTATAAACAAAATGAAACTAAGTTTACGCATAAGTAACAGGAAGCGCTGCATATTACTCACACGGTCATAATAAAATAATAAACACCACTTTATAAAATACGCGATAAATGTGGATTTTTGCTCTATTTATACCTTATCACAAGTGTGCAGTGTAAGTGATTTGTGTAGCTCTGTGATTAGTGCGCAGGTCTGCGCCACATAACAGTAGATATTAGAGTTCAAATCTCCAATGGCTAACGAAAATCTTTATGTGACACATTATGGCTGTTTATAACTTATTTTATTGGTAGAAAATGTTTATTTCCAGAATATCGTAGTGTAAAAGTAATAAAACGCAAGTACCTACCAGCACAGTACAATCGACGAGCAGTGGTTATTTGATAATCACATCCATTGGATTCTAAAGAAGAGAATCGATGCTGTACAGCGTGAGTAATGTTAACAGACTCACACGAAAGCCTTAATATTAATATTGTAACATTTCTGTCTTCTGTTGGTCGTATAACAGTAAAAGTGTGTTTAATTACGGAGAGAACAAAATTGTTTATTACGCTCATTAAAGTTATGCATTTAAAAACAGGGGCGTAGCCGGGATGGGGGGTGATATATTGGGGAATATCGCCCCAAAGTAATGAAAATAACATTTGAAACCAAAATTACAAGTTTTATTTTATTTTAATTCAAGGAATATATGTCCTTCCTTGAACGTGAAGAACATTTATAGCATTGTGTGGTTCCATATCTGAACATGAACCGTTGATTATAAATAGGGTAGTTCTGGGTGAGATGGACCACCGGGAGAGACGGACCACTGCTAGTATTTCATAAACCAGTCGCTAGAGTGCAACTGTTTCCAGTTTGCTCGATGATGGAGGACGTGTAACTGCCGCGATTTTGTTTTAGGAGTGTTATGTTGTACAGTTTACATGTAATTCATGTCTATTTTAACGGGGTAGGTACACAAGTTTTTTATGCATTCAGTTAATTTAATGTGTTGTCAATTTTTATGCAGGATTTTTTTATAATTACATTTTTAATGCATATTGTAACTTTCTGTGTCACTGTAGCATACGCATAACTTTACTTACCAAAGAAGGTTCTAGTTCTTGAGTGGTCCATCTCTCCCATTATTTTGGGACAGATGGACCAGACACACTTGGGGATACATGGACCACTTATTTTAGTAGTGCAAATTGTATACTTGTATGTGTGTAGTGTAAACATCCTCTTTTGAGGGAAGGGTGATATTGGAAGATACAGATTTTAAAATACGTATAGTTGTCAGTTTGAGACAGGTGTTTATAAATTAACTTAATCCTAGGTATAAAAACTAACAACATTTCTAACAATGAAAAATCGCCGTTTTGTTCTCTTCTATTATTTTGACAAAACACATTGGATTCTTACACAAAAAATTTACCTTTTTAATGTAAATAAATATGGAGAAAGTTATACAATCTGTGTGTCAGTAAAAAATGGTTTTTGAATGTATAGATCACCACTGCCACAGAAATGGCAGATCTAAGTACCCTATACTGACCTAAATACTTGGCATGCATGGGACACTGTGGTTTGTTTTCCTGAATATTGTTGTAGCAGCTAGGCACATTGCTTCGAAAATTTTAAACCAATAAAACCTATCAAAATAGTTTTACAGTAAACTTACAGAGTGCTTTGTTTAAATGAAAACGATTGCGGTTATAGGCTATTGCACTGTAACTATTCAGGCATATAAATTAAATGCAAGTTTGTTTTTAAGTAATGATGTAGAAATAACTGTCTTTGTTCGAATAGCGCTTGCTTAAAACTATGAGAACTGCAGATTTTCTTTACTAATTGTATCCCTAGACAGTAGCGAAACTAGCAGTCCATTCCCAGGCTCCTCCCTCCCCTCCCCACCCGGAAATCAACATATTACCAGCTTAAAGGTGTTTCAAATCGAGGCCAGTGGACAGAGGAGAGTCTACTTAGAGCAGTGGATGCTGTTGATTAAAATATCATGGGTGTAAATGAGGCCGCAAGAAATTTCGGGGTACCCGAAACGACCCTGAAACGAAGGCTGAAATCCAGTATAGTCACTAAGAGAATTCTTGCCCCCACCCCCCCTCTCAAAGTTATGTGAAGAGAGTGAAAGAAAAATGGTTTGAGCATATTAAAATCTTCAAAAGCAAGATTTGCTCCAACAAGAAACAGTGTTCGATCGATAACCTTTCACTTAGCAGAACGCTTGAATCTTGACCACAAATTTGACAGGGAAATTCAAATGGCAGGATACGACTGGCTAAAATCTTTTCTATCTCGGAATCCAGATCTCACCGTCAGAAAAGCTGAAGGAGTGTCAGTAGCTCGTGCTTTAAGAATGAATAAAGATTCTGTTATGGAATACTTTGATTTGCTCAGAGAGTTGTCTGAAAATAACTTGATTGGAAAGCACGGACATATATTTAATATGGACGAAACGGGTCTTCCATTAAACAATAAGCCTGTAGAAGTTATTGCGGAAAATGGTTCTCGGAGTGTATCCTTTTCTCATCTGATCAAAAGAGTGAAACAATATCAGTTCCGGCATGTGTAATCGGAGAAGGTTAATTTCTTCCCCCATATTGTATTTTCGAGGGCAAGAACTCTAAATACGAGTACACTGATGGAATGCCTCCAGGATCTGTGGTTAAAATGTAACAGAAATAAGCATATGTAAATGCTGACATTTTTTTAAAATTACTTCGAAACCACTTCACTCCAATAAAACCACAAGGGAATGTTTTACTCATTGTAGATGGTCATACATCACAAACCAGCAGCACAGAAATGCTTGAATTAGCATAGAGAAATGGAATAATTTTCCTGAGTCTCCCAATCCACGCAAGTCATTGGCTCCAACCACTCGACAGGGTATTTTTCAAGTATCTGAAGTCCTATTACTTTAAGGTATGCAACAACTTTATAGCAAACCACCCGTCCAGAAAACTGACAAGGATACAGTTCGGAGAACTGCTGAATGCTGCCTGGAAAAAGTCAGCATTAGTTGAAAATGGCGACTCTGCATTCAAATCTGCAGAAATAATACCTTTCAATCCTAATGTCATCCAAGAATATGCTTTTTTAATAACATTACTGGACAAAACCAAGCTTCAGATGGAATCCAGCAAGCTACTGAACATGCTGATAAGCCTATTGCTAAACAAACTATCGAAAATACTCATAAATCCAGAAGAGAATATATCATATTCCCAAGGGACTTCTTGAAGTTTTCTTCCAGGAACCTCAATAAAGAACATTTCACATTTCCCTGGCAGTGTCCGAAGTTCTCTTCCAGAAACCTCAACAGAGAACATTTCACATTTCCCTGGGACTCTTCGAAGCTCTCTTCCAGGAGCCTCAACAGAGAACATTTCACATGTCCCTGGGACTGTTCGAAGCTCTCTTCCAGGAGCCTCAATAGAGAACATTTCAAATTCCCCTGGGACTGTTCGAGCTCTCTTCCAGGAACCTCAACAAAGAACATTTCACATTTCTCTGCGACTGTTCGAAACTCTCTTCCAGGATCCTCAACAGAGAACATTTCACATTTCCCTGGTACTGTTCAAAGCTCTCTTCCAAGAACCTCAACAGAGAACATTTCACATTCCCTTGGTATCTCCGATAGTGAAACAGCTTACATAATACGACGGAAAGTTGCTACACCTGAAAAGATAATTCAAGAAGTTTCGTCAAAACATTTGACACCCAGTAAAATGCTGTTTGATATTACTGCAGTGCCCTTGGTAAGGAAAACTAAAGCAGTATGATGAAGAGGTAAACCAGTACATCTAGAATTAATTCTCAACTACCCTGAAAACGTAGCAGTACTAAAGGAGAAGAAAATATTACAAAAGAAAGCCCAAGAAAGGAAATTGAACAAAAGAGAAGAAAGAGAAAAATGTAAACAAGAAAACGAAAAAAAGCAAAACAAAAAAAAACCAGGCAACATTTGAAAGCAGGAGAAAACATCACGCAAGAGAAGATGAAAATCAATTTTTTCAGAGAGGAAACGAAAAGGAACAAAAAGAAATTCATGTCTGCCTCATTCATCGGAAAGTGAAGACAACTCCCCAGTTGTGTATGATGAAAGTGATGACAGTCTATCCGAAAAATGGAGTGAAAATGAATGTTTTGGTTGCAGAGAAGATTATAACGAAAAAAAGAAAATGTGACGAATGGTTCCAGTGTGTGTTATGTCGTCGTTGGCTTCACAAAGGCTGTAGCCAATATGAAAATGTGTGTCACAAATATGGGAAAAAATAATTAAAAGGAAGGCATACATATAACAGAGTGAATTTTTAGTTCTGAAACACAATTGTTAAACATTTAGATTTATAGCAAACTGTAATTTTTAACACCATTATCTTTTCAGCTGAAATTATTTTACTAAAATAACAATATTTGTTCTGTTGTTATTATAGCATATTGAGGCTTTGTACTGTTCAGATCAATGTTTTCTTGAAATAATATATGTTAGAAGTGCGTACTGTTTATTTTAGGAAACTATTAATGTCTTTTAAGGTTTTATAATTACTAGTCCATCTTTCCCATACCATGTGGACAATCTCACGCATAGGACTATTGGATAAATGGACCATCCTAACTTTTTTTGAAAGGGACTAAAGTAATAGAATTAGTTCACATTCAACCTAAGTATGTCAATGAATGCAAAGGAAATATTACTGGGCATCATCTCGACTAATTACATTTGTCGTTGAATATTAATTTTCGGCATAATTTTTAAACAAAAAATGTGGTCCATCTCTCCCGGAACTATCCTAATTATGTAACTATAAATTTGTAATAATACAGTTTTGTATTTTGTTCAAAAATATAAATATTAAATTCTCCACCCCCCTCTGACGGGCCTCTGTCACCCACCCCCCCCACCATCCAGCCATCAGAGTACATTCTTAGCTACGCCCTTGTTTAAATAATATGCCAATGTTTTAATGAGTGGCGTCTATGTCCGGCGTATATATATATGTGAATACATTACCTTGTTTTCCATAAACAGTGCCATTACTCATATCATTGTCCGTACATTATTAGTACTTATACGTTAAAACCTTAACAAATGCTGTTTTCAGGGGAAAAATGAAACAATCGTCGTACGTTGTGGATGCACCAGAAAGCGCCAATATATAAAACTTGATTGCATTTGTACCCCTGTCCCCTGCGATTTGTTTTGCCTGCCATTTACAAGTTTCTATCAGCACTTTAGGCAACGTGTGGGTATGAATGAATACGTTATTTCTTCCTTTGTGCTACAGAAATTTGTATTTCTTCTGCTGTGCCCATGAGTATAATAGAAAGTACCAGAAATTATTTATCGTGTAAGGCCGGTTTAAACGACTCCAACCTCTCGCAGAATTTAAGCACCAGAAACTTCTTAAATCCTTTTTAAATATCGGAAGAAAAACATTTCGGAAAATTTGGTACACTTCATATTGCTAGTATTATACTACCATATTGCATTTAACATTATTAAATGGTAGTGGAATGCTAGTAAAAATGAGAAAATACCCATAATAATCTAATCAAATCTACAATTTATGTACACTCTTTGTTATGAAGATGATCGAACATGTAATCAAATATATTTTGTTATTAGAGTGTAATCGTGCAAACAAAATTAGTGGTTGTTAAAGAAAAAAATTATTTATTCATTCAACACAACATAGGGCACACAGAACATAACTACTTTTAGGAAAAGAATGCCCTAGTGTCACAATTCATCCCAATTTTTACCTAGTGTTCGTAAATTGTTATCATTATCCATTTGTAGGCTAGGAGACAACAAACATTTCAGAATACACGGAGAACGTTTGACACAGTCCATATATTTATAATATTTCTGGTATCCTTGGTAACAACTGTACACTATGAACAGAGAAATATATTGATTCGATTGCGTTTAAACACACCTGCACACCGTAATGCAGCGTAAGCGGCGACGTCTGAAGTAAAGCTGGGTTTACAATATAAATATTTAATCATTATACTATGCATTATGATGTGTGCAGAAGAAACGAATGTGTGCTCTCTTATGTTTTGGTTCCCTGTGGAACTTATCAGGTCGTGTGCGTTGGTGGGATTTCTTTAAGCATTGAAAGGAATAGTTGTATTTTACATCTTAAGAAAAAATTTAGAAGTTCCAACCAATTAGAACAGAGCTGTTGTTTTTGTCGGTGGGAAACTCTAAATAACAGTAATGTAAGTATAAAAGAATATGACAAAGGTGTGTGTGTGCACATGTTAACGATTACATTTTTTTACAAATAATAAGCGTCTCTGATAGCAAATATCAGCTTTGAAATGTGATCTGCTTAAATATGATTGTTTTATACGAGGTTATGTTAGGTACAAAAGAAAACATGATAGGCATTCTGCCTGTTTCCATTTGCTGGAATTAAGAATTAGATCATTACGTGATCGAAAACTGCAAATACAGAAGACGGGTTTCTGCATGACGGATATTCGCCTACTTCATAATTCTAAATGCATTTGTTTTTGCATCGAAAAGTTAGGCCGTATCCGAAATGGCAGAATATGTTGACAAAATGATCACGTTGCCGATAGTGTATTCAAACATTGTGATGTATTTGGTAAATTGATATTTCGTATCTTGTATATAGTGGAGGTTAACAAAAATACAAAATGTTACAATCAGCGCCATGTGGGTTTTGACATTCAAAACACATGCGCGAATGCGTACTTAAAAAAAAAAATCGAACAACACTGTTCATAAAATACACTAGATATGTTTTTAAAAGCAAGTAGGTAAGTGTGTGTGTGTGTGTGTGTGTGTCTATATATATATATATATATATATATATATATATATATATATATATATATATACACACACACACACATATTTCGCGATATATGTTTTATTTTAAGTCGTTATTATGTATTATATTATTTTCTTGTTTATTAACATATTCACAACATTCCAGTGATGACGTCAATTTTAAGCATTTAATTTATATAGAACAAATTTCCTCAGTTAATGTAAGAATGTGTTGCCGCGAGTGCTAAACAAGTAACTGTCGACAACGTCCGGATTGAAACCTACGAAATGAAAAATTACAAAATAACAAATTTGTCCTTTAGGACACGGCCTTAGCTTGACTATTTGTGATTGGCATTGTGTCATTGCATTCAACCAATGTTTAGTGCAGAAATATTTATATTTTGTGATGTACCTAGTTTGAAGTAGAATATTGTGACTCTATGTGTTATGCCTAGATTTCATGCGTTCATAAGAATTAACACTACTAATAAACACTGCAGTGTTATCGTTTTTTGCACTGTTATGAGTCTGAGGTTTCAGTGCAGAATGTACAATGGTGTGCTGTGTTACACTCGTGTAAATGTAAACACACTCGGCTGCCAACTTTTCAGACAATATACATTATTCCACATCATTATTGTAATCTTGTATCTTACAGAGACGACAGTTGTATTGTCACTTTAAAATAATCGTCTGTTAGTGTTGAGCCTTATACGTGATCATTAATGTCCTTTTCCCGCAGTGTGCATAAGGTTTTCTTCTTAATGATCATTCGTCTACGTACGTACATGTTCAACATGTCTCGGTAAATGACATACGCACGTACATGGGGAAACGAATGTGTGTACGTCTCACGCCCTTAGAGCCCATAAGCTATTATTTTGAAAATCGATGTTTATATAGTTCATGATTGTTATTCATAATATATATGTTTGTGAAGAGTGGAATGGAGGAATTAACTTTGGAGGAATGCCACTGAACCATGTTCTTAACAATGTATACTCTTTAACCTTTAATGATCTAGAAGAGCCGAGATAAACATAACCAGTTTTCTTTGTTTTATGCTATAAACCGAGTGTGGCATTGAATTGATAGTTAATATGCAGAGCATTGAGAACACTACCAATGTATTTACAAGGCAAGGTATGGATGAGTGGTAACGTTAAATCAAAATCCAACATTTAATTTTTATGCATACCAATATTAGTATTCAAAGGAAATTTACCTCTATTTGTTACCAATTTTAATTATACATTATCGATAACTGCGTTTACTGACTCAAAATCATAATCATTACTTCCTTGTAAAAATGTCTATGAGTGTTTAATAGGAACACTTTCAATGACATGTGCTTTAGCTCCTAATAAGTTGATAATTCTAAATATATGCGCCTACATTCAAGCTCCTTTTAATATGTGTTTTCTGTCAAAATGCTTGTTCAGAATCTTATCAGCTTACTAATAGCGGTAAGAGATACAAATAAGTATGCCTGTCGGAATGAATCACGTATTTAGCCAAGTGGAGTATGCTTATATACACAAGTGAATTCGTAGATTCAGACACAGATTAAATGACACTTGAATCGACACATTGAAGGTACTGATTATTCGTATGAACAGTCACCTTTGTAGAAGATCACAACCCCAAACGGTAAACATTGCGCTAAATTGTAGACCACCCTGCGTCTAACATATATTTCTCCACGACTGAATAATTATTTCATGTCCATTTCCTTTCACATAAGAAAAGAATGAAAAGTTTACTATGATGTATGACATGATTTATGATTAATATGATATTTGTAATTGTAATTGCTAAAAGTACTCGTATTTTATCATGAGCACCTAAACTATAGTATCTCAATAATTTATAATTAAAAACAATGACCGTTACATATTTTTGATATTTCATTTTCGCAGAGGCAAATAAAACCAAAAAGTAGTTGATATCATTACAAATTCCTGCAAACACATAATTCTACAACA
Organism: Dryococelus australis; assembly: GCA_029891345.1. NCBI lineage: Eukaryota > Metazoa > Arthropoda > Insecta > Phasmatodea > Phasmatidae > Dryococelus > Dryococelus australis. Next base: position 169,311,676 of record CM057009.1, on the reverse strand, counting down.
AAAACCAAACACATGCTGCTGTGAGCATCACTAGCAAAGGGTGCACAGGCCGAGCTTACGGCTGGAAGGAAGTCCGCCATGGCATCAGTAGTTTTGACAACATCAGGGGTTTGGTATCCTAAACAAGGTTCGGCCGTGTAGTATAAATAACGCGAGCGCTGGAGGCTCGCGGTCATTTTGATCCATCCGACGCCGGAGGGCCGCCCGAGAGATCTTAACCGAGAGGACTGCCAGGCTAGCGGTCCGGGTTCGATGCCAATGGAGAGCTGCCGTTGAGACGAGCTATAGCGTTGTCGTCACCAAAAATAGTGAGTAATTATCTTTCCCATTAGGGCGTTCAAGTATCGTGAGGTGAAGGCGAGGGTGACTTTGAATTAACTGATATTCAGAGAGCAAGTTCTATACATTAATTGTATTAAGACTATGGATAATCAAAGCTATAACACAGTTATTAAAGTAAAGTAACGCCAATTCTAATGTCTGTTGTACTATTAATGATTCCAAAAAATTGTAGTGTTTAATATAAATGCTCTTTTCATACTGACTACGCCTTCCCCATAATAATTGAATGTGTGACCTGTTAGCTAAAGCGGGGTCACAGCAATGCCATGGTCACCACTAGTAAATCATGAGTTGGGTATTCACAGCTGCAACGAATGTTGGTAACTCGTATGTGGCAGGCTCGCCTTTGGTAGAACTTGAACGAACATGTGGGTGAACTGAGGCCAGGGTTATGACATACTATTACCTGCTGCGAAACTGGCAACACTGTGAGGATGACGTCGTCGAGAACACTAGTGCTCCTGTGAATCATTAGTGGAACTAACACATAACATTTGTCAGACTTTTTCCTATCCCATGACCACTCTAGTGTATATCTTTACTCAATGGTAGCACGCCTGCAGAGGAGGATGGCCCTCACCTGCCTTCTATCTACTCGATACTGGCATAACCAAGAGGAGCTTGCCCGGGGCCGCGCGACTGGGGCTGGGGTTCGAAATGTGCAAACTTGCAGGCTGCCGGCAACACAGCACTGCTGTCAGCTGTTATGTCAAGGCTGCAGTGGGCCAGTGGCATTCACCCCCCCCCCCTGGCCGCTTTTTTATCCATTTACTTTGCTGCTTTCTTACACTCCCAAAAATTTGAAAGAAATGGAAGCTTGGATAATGTCTAGCTCTGAAACGCACTTTGGTACACAGAACATCTTATTACATCACATCTCTTTGTTAGGAAAGGCTTTACGACAGGCTAGCAAGACAACAGAGCCTTGTTAGAATGGGCTCCGAGATACTTGTCAGTGTCAGTATGTGATGGGACGCAGGGCGTTACCGGTTCGCCCTACTCGCGAATGTCAGAACTGTTCCTACCGGCATTTGGAAGATATAATTCTGTATTTTATGAATACGTAACATTACATTTTTTCTGGAACAACTATTTTTTGTTGGCTCCTATAAATGCAGTTAACACGTGTTATAAAATATGGAAAATAAAATAATTTTGTTGGTAATGCCACTAATTTAAAACGATTTATTGGAATATAAAAACATTCTTCTAATAATTAATTTTGTATAATTACAAACTGTATCGACGCTTATTATTACATTGTATAGTAATAACGGGACTAAATAATTAAATTTTCCTCTTCAAATGATTCCGATAAATTGGTAGCCTCATTTGTAGAACATGGTTGACGAATTCCGTTCAGTTTTATATCACCCGTGCAAAAGAATTAAATTATTAATTTTGTATACATTTCAAATCAACCCACAAGTAGGTTTGTATGAGATTCTCTGAATAATGCCTTGAGAGCAATTAGTAACTGGCCAAATAGTGTTCAAATAAGGAACTAACAATAACAGTTAAAAATAATAATAAATCCAGTTTGTCAGTTCTTTATCAAGTATTATTAAAATATTCGTTACTATTTTTCTCAGAAATTTCAGTAGTATACCGGAAAACAATTACAACAGCAATGTGGTAGACATTTAAAATATCTAAGTGCTGTTTAAATATATATATATATATATATATATATATATATATATATATATATATATATATATATATATATATATATATTTGATTTTGTGATTTGAAATAATATCACAAACAGCTTAAGCAAATAAGAATGGTATTTTAAAATTAATAATTAATGGCAGGTAGTTTATTAAATGCTACCATTATGAAGAAACTATCCATAAAATTTGACTACATAAAATCCATCTAGCATTCAAACTTAACAAAATCCTTCACGAGATGTCAAAAGTGTTATTCATTCACCAAAGTTACCCAAATGTACACATATTTTAATTATTTTTCTGAAATGATCTGTTGTTATTCTATTGTATTCAAAATTAGCACGTAGAATAATTAGAGCAGAAAAATATCTGAACTACACATATAAATATAAACCATTAATGAAAATATTACTCTTAGTGACACGCTAGTTCAGCCAGCGTGTAGTGGATTTACAAAAACGCGCGAAGATTCGACGAAGCACGGAGAGCGGGCTGGCGACCACATAGTTGAAGAAAGTTGACGAAAAGATCGCCAGCTCACTGATCGCCTTTCTGCTGTCAACGTCTGTCCGTAACCGGAAAAAATCACAGCGCACCAGATCTCGGCCATCCGCGTACACATGTTACTTGATTCGTGCTATACAACGGAATGAAAGTTCGGAGAGTTATAAATAAAATATGTATGTGAACTAGACAGATGTGGCGTGATGTTAAACATGTGATTATTTCTTTAACATTTATACTTTTCATTTTGAAATTAGTATAAATAATTGCTTGTTTCAAGCTAAAAAATGTCAAAGAAAAAATATTTAATTTTTCGGGAATGGCTACTCTCCTGAGAGTGGAAATTTGTAGCATTACTAACAGAGCTCATATACAACTAAATAAAAATTATTCAGGCATAAAGAGTATAGCCTACCCTCATTTTATATATCATAATTTCAAAACGATTAAATGCCAATAAATGTATTAAATACATATATATATTTTTAATTTTTTTAGATTTGTCTCCTATTTGGTAAAATGTGCTTGTCACACAGCATAACTTACATACTGAATTTAACGCGAATTTTTTCCCACTTCAACAGCTTTAAAGTGAACACATTTAGAACATAACTATGTTCGCCCTATTTGCTAAGGCTGGCATTATGTGCTTGCCCGTATCATTTTAGAGAATTTGATTAGTAACTAGTTCAAAATACCTGCGGCATAAATATAATGACTTTGTGTTATTAAAGCAATCGTTGCAAATTCATTAATACTTACTCGGTGTTCTGCTTTATAATATACAACACGCAACTGGTCGGAGATGATAGACACATTAAGTATAATTTCTTTTAGTGTAATAGATTCTTGTCGCCATATTTTGATAGTTTGATTTTTTACTGTAGCAAAATGGTTGGAAATCTACTGTATTCTAAAATCATATTGATGGATTTATTAAAATGTATTTCTTTAAGTTTTTATAATTACTATGCGTGTGTTCTAAGAATTCGATAATATTTTAAATCGTCAGAGTAATATTTAGAGCCATTATTGCGATTTTCTTCAAATAACATTACACTAATCGCAAAAATGAGAAGAATTACTGTGGTATAGGAGTCTATCGAGCACTATTCAATTGCGGAAATTGTTCTAGGAAGTGTTTTAGCCGATTGCTTGAATGACAAGAAATAACTCGCCAATTTGTAAACAACATATTTTTCGGCCATTTCTTCCTGCTGCAATGCTGCACACAAAAAGAATAGAATATGAGGAAGATATTGGTTTTGCTAGTGAAGGAATTTCAGTTGATGCAATACAATACGCATTACATTCATTATGTGAAAAATATATTTTGTCATTAACTATACGAATTTTAAAACAATGCAGTAACACCTAAAGGACAAAAAGCCCAACTCTTATTACTGAGAAAATTATGTTAATTTATATACATATTGAATAAAAGTGGTTTTGAATGCAAAAAAGAAATCATATATTGTTTAGAATATTTAAGAAAATTATTACTAATCTCCTACATACTCGCAGATTTCAACCATATCTAAGGTGTTTGTAGTGACCAGTGATCTGAATAAGGCAGAAAACAAGTAAACACATTACATTGTATTCGGACGATCCTAATGAATAAGTCGACAGGTTAAAATGTTTTAACTATGCCACCAGCTTGCATTTTCCTCACATTATGGTGAAATACTAGAACATAAAGTGTCGAAGGGAAAGTTTTATAAGAAATTGACTAATTATGTTATGCAGTGTGCAAAAATTAAGGACTGGACAAGTTTTTACGTGTTATGTCGCGTAGCAGTGTTTTAAATAGTTATAAAGCATAACACAACATATTTTGTACCACCGTTCAAAACTGTAGAACCGTTGCTGGCTGATGGCAATGATTTGTCGTGCATCTCACGACAATGTCCCACATGTGATCGATTGATTTTTGTTCAGTCACTGTGCGGGAAAATCCATGCGACGAATATCTCCACTCTCCAACAGCTCAGAAGCGGCTTCTGTAATAATGTGGTGTACCACTGTTTTCCTTGAAGAGGAACTCAGGGACCACAGCATGATGCACTTGAGGAAGAAGGCTCTCCGTATAATAGCGACCACCAGTGACTGAACATACTTGGAAGATGAGGAGCTCCGTACAAGCCATAAATAATTATGACTTAGCCAATGACATCTCCGCCTGCTGGAAAACCATGTCCTTGACGATGTTGGATGGGAGTAGAAGGAAATAGATGAGTCTGGCACAACGGGAGCTGGGATTCAAGCTCGGGGCTGTTCCTGCTCTGTCATTTCGATCGGCCAGCAACCATATTGGAAGCCAGTAACCTTTGGCCATTAAACATTGACCTTAACCCTGGTGACCTTTGACCTTGAAATACAAAGTATCGAAATATTCCAACAACATTCCAACTAATTCCAAAAAAAAAATATTTTAAAATTATATTACAATATTTAAAACATATTTAAAATTTACAAAAAATCATTTTAAAATTCCAGTTACCCAAAGGAAATTTTTCCCCAAAAATGTATCTTTTTTCAATCAAATTTCAATTTTTCCCTAAAAATTTCCCATTTCCATAAAAATAAAAAAAATATACCGAAAAATGTATAAAAAATTTATAAAGAATTTATAATTACAAAATGACTAAAAAATTATTTTAACATTTAGCGAAAATTTTTAAATTTCCACAGTGACCTCCATCACCACCACCAATTACTTACTTTCGTTCGACCCCGTCCCCCATACTTATGCCACCATCTTGATAGATTCGACCATCGCAATTTTGGTAGGCTCTCTCATGTTCGTCCGATTGCCATCTTGATAGGTGCAGTCCACCATGTCTGTCAGCAGGGAGCCACTTTTAGGTTTGTCATTTGTTTATACATAGCTAGTATTTGTCTGTATACTCACATTCATTCGACTGTCATATTGAATTTCATATGTTTCGATCACCTATGTGGTCTAGTCTATTTATCGATATCGCCGCCAGATTGCAGCCATATTTGTTTATGTTTTCTCTTTAAGTATAGTGGGTGCTGTCGGCACCCTCCATATTGCAATATATTTTCAACTCAAATGTGGCTTTAATTGATCGATTATGCCACCTGCTATTGGCCTTCACCGAATGGTGACATTGGCCATTCTTGCAAAGTTCATACGGTTATATTGATTAATTTTTTAATTTATTCTTAAATGCAAGTATTATTATTAAATTAATGATTTTTTATTTAAAAGATGTTTATATAAAGAGTAGGAGTTTTTATAAGATCAATAAAAGTGTCATTTTTTTTTACATATTAATTGTTGTACATATATTAAAATTTACATAATCGGCAAAAATCAATAAATATTATTAATCTTCGTTGGTGTTCATAACTTCATTTCTGCTTCAGCAACCCAGGAATTTAATAACGCAGGCAAACCCCGCCACTTGACATACGCCATTCCGTTATGTCGTTGCAGCACCTTCTCGACCATATACACATCTGGAAACTTTGTAGGCTGGATCTCCTCTGCGTAGAAACCACCATGGATGAGAAAATTATTCAAATCCATGAGAAAGTAATTCCTCGGAGCATAGTTATATTTACATCGCATACAAAAGTGTTTGGTGCTCCAATTCGCAGTAAACCCTTTCTCGAAGATGCCTTACTGTTTTTAGATGTGCACCAGGTAGCCAGCCATAGCTTTAGGTTTGAGCGGGTCCTTCCTTTACACATCAGTGTACAAAGTCCAAACTAGGGAATAGTTTTTTACGTCTTCGGGTTTCACATGAGTCGAAAAATTAACAGTAGAAATGTACTCACGGACGAGATTCGGCAGTAGTGTCAGCCACTTGTACCTCCCATTCTCTGCAAAATGCCTCCACATTTTCCCTTCAGAGTCCTGTTGAACCTCTCGATGATAGAAGCTTTGAGATTGCTGTATGTAGAGAACAATGATATATGTTACGTTCCTTCATTAGGAGCATGAACTTTACATTCTAGAATTCCTTGCCCTGTTCGGTTTGTAGATTAGTCAGGATGTGTCCTTCGTTCAATATGTTAGCCATGGCCTAGGTGATATAACGCACATTCTTCGACTTGACAGGTCTAGCAAAGGCGAATTTGCTATATGCATCGATGACGGCCAACATATATTTGTATCCCTTGTTGACCTGAGCACATGGTATCTTGTAAACAAGTTCAACTTGAAACAGATCGTTCTTCCCACAAATCACAACCTTGCGATGGTGGTAGTTGCGCCCGGCGGCCGCATGCAGTTCGCGGGCGATACCCAATAGAATCACCATTTGTAGCCTCCCTCCTTAATTTATTCGATGATTGAAACTATCTCATTGGTGTGGGGAATAATTTCTAACCATTTCCGAAGCAAGCAGTAGTTGCACCCTGTCGACCAGTTCGTTCGGGTCGTCCCAGAATATGCATTCGGTGTTCTTGGCGTCGTTTATCTTCTTCAGAACTTCGGCGCTTTTCTGTGCTAGGCTGCCGAAGAGATCTGCACGAAAATCGACATTTCGTGAACTTTGTCCTTATAAACCCTGATCGTGTGATGATTATCTTGGTAAAGCGAGTGTGTGAGTTTCAGCAAAGTATTGTATTCCAGCAGGTTGATATTGTAAACTCCATGGGCTCCTTGCGAAAAAATTTCATACAGCCGGGGGGGTTCCGCATGTCTTGTAATAGCCTACTTGTGTAATCACACCTGGTAGAATCTTTATTTCATCAGCACCTAGTTACCATTTATCATTATGCCTGTTTGCACCATATGGTGTAACATTATTATTAGGTTTGTACGATCGTAGTTACCGGCGAACCATAGCATTGGGTGCGAAGTCTCTCTTCTGTACTTTTTTATTGTGTGGCAAACTGCTTCTGGTCCATTGTCCTGATCTGACTGTACATCGTCATGTTGTGCTGAGCACTGTCTTTCAAGTCAGAGTACACTTACAGCGCAAAAGGATGAAGGGAATGCCGGCTTTCGGGTCGTAAAACCTCAGGAGTATTATCGATTTAGGTATTCACTGCTACGGGTGATCCATCGCTCTCCATGAGTACATCGAGACGTGTTATGGGCTTAAAATTGTCTTTATTTATAATATCACGTGAAATTTTGTCTCTCCTGGCGACAAAATACATCGAGCGAACAGACTGAATCGTCCGATGTAATTCGCTGGCAATGTCCGACTTCGTATTGAATACAAATTTCTACTTTAGCTATCTTTTAAAGGTTTAATTTTGAGGCTCTGCCAAAATAATATCCATCTTGCTCAGGCATTCGCTGCAGATATCCACTACGTTTTCTTGGCGAGGTGGGAAATCAATGTAGTGAATTTCTGTGTCATATATCTCGTCCAGGTTTTTCAGATTATCTTCATTTTTCACAGATGCCACATTTCATATTTCAATAATTTTCCTTTGAACACACATCACATCCTCGTCCATGGCCACTATATCGGTGATGATCTCCGTCTTCACACGCTCCATCTTCATTCCAAACTCAGACAGGTAGTTCCGAAAGAATATGTATTGTTCGGCCAACATACTGCGCGGTTCCGTAATGTCATTACCAGTTTCGAAGACGAATATTTTAGCAGAAGCATTCCCGGATAGTTCAGGTTCGGTAATATTTCGAATATTACGAGTTCCTTCGTTTCTTGATAAGAGACAACCTCCATTGTCGTATTTGTGAAGCTGCAGCTTGAGGCAACTTTGCCCAAATTTCGATATGCTGTAACTCATTCTCGACGGCCAGAGATGAACTGATCAAACCCATGCCTGTACCTCCTATTATAAAGGAGCCAGTCCTTAACAATCACCAAAAATCTGTATTTCTCTTTCCAACACAAGACACACAGACACTCCAAATCTGATAGTGTAATGTCCACACTGACGTGATCGTCGTAAACATGACGTAAATTAGAGTTATCCATTCCAAACAATACCGATATGTTTGTGTTGCCGTAGACCATCTGTTTGGGTATGCACGAGTATATCTGGCCGAGGTACATACAGTCCACGTTCGTATGCCATCCAATGCTAAAGTATTCTTGAATAAAAATTTGTTTCTTTCAAGCGATGTGATGGAAGACAAAAATCGAGTTTGACATTGCTTCGCTTGGTTGTATGTTAGCTTCCTTATCACTGGAGGGGAAATAACCCATGCCTTCCACGGGTTGCAGTACTCATCCTAATCGCTGGTATTTAGGTTGCTGGAGTGAATTTGTATATAGGTACAAGTTCTCGAACTGAATTACATTCTCTTCTTCCCGCAGGCTAAGTAGGGTGCATGTTTTCCAGCAATTTGATGGTCCCGAGGTTATGCACCCCTCTGTATTCGGAAACAGGCTTCCATGTCGTGATTCGTTTGAAATCTATTCATCTTCAGCATGAATGCACATGGGTAGAGTAACATCTTGCTTGATGATCTGTAAACTGTTTTCTTCTGCTCGGTTGATATTATACATTAGAGAATGAAGAGGAGAAGGTAGCATAAACAAATTCTCTTGATTAAATTAAGAATGTTGTCTTGGTAATATTATGTCTGTTCAATTTAAGCTCTGTGTAAACTGCTGGCAGAATTTACACTGAAATGTCATATTTTAATATGTGATATGTCCATACTGTTCTAAGTCTAGAATGATGGTAAACAAAAATGTATAAAAGAAGCGTACCTATACTTTTCTTACTCAGTTCACTGCAATGCCTCGAAGAGGTAAGACTGTAGCTGGAAGCGGGATCGTCGGTACACTGATCAACAAACTACCTTTCGAGCTGCACATTCCCGAATAGAGGTTCTGAATGCTAGGAACCATGCTAGCTAAAAGGCTGTCATGCAATGAGTCATGTATTAAAGTTCTAGATGAAGCACGCAAGCAGCCCAACATCGCTTATTCCCAACACAAGGATCTGCAAGCCAGACTCCAGGCAGACAAGCTACTTGCACACAAGACCGACGAAATAAGAAAATTGTCAGACACATGAGTCGGAGAAAAAATATAAGTGTAAGGTGTTTCCAACACGATGAAGGTTAAAGTGAAGATGGCCATGGGTACAACTAGCAAGCAGAAGGTGCAAGTGAAACAAAAAGTGGTGACAAAAGGAAAAAAAAGAATGTAAGACCAACAAAACATCTGCTAGCAGATATTCTCATTGCTTTTGCCTGCATTCGGGGCCCTCGGAGGCCTAATCGAAGACAGGAGTGTTACCGTCAGAGCTGTCAACACAGCATCGAACGAACGAAAGCAGTTGTCCGAGGCACAAACATACCGTTCAAATATGGAAGCTTTCGACATGGGTAATAAAACTGTCAAAGACTCTACTTAAGGCCGTACCCAGTAGGAGGCGTAAGTGTGCAAAAGCGATGTCGCAGGAAGAGGTGACAGTGAAATCTCTACCGAAATAAGTTGTCACTAAGATGGATTTGGAAATGTTTCACACAAATTGAAAATGCCTAATTTTTGAGGAGTGGTTTTGAGAGATGATTAGCCTGCCAAACCCAAGACACGAGAATGTGCCATAATTAATCTGGACAAGACCGCCAGGCCCGGTACATACTGGATAGCTTACATAAAAAAAGGGTAATCACACCGACTAATATGACAGTTTTGGAAATTTGTGTCTTCCACCCGAACTGCACGAGTATTCTAAATATACCAACTAACGTACAGTTACGAAACGGAGCAGCTACCTAACACGTGGAACTGTGGACATTGTGCCTTCAGATCCTGGTTCGCTCGTACAAGTAATTGTATAAAATTGCTATACAACATGAGGAAACCGTCAGTCATGTCATTAATACATACCTTGATGGGTCGTAACTCCGATCTGCGTGTGGTACGTATTCCTCCACTCGACCTGAAGGGGGAATGGATAAAATGCCTTGTCGAGTTTCAAACCTACAATGCGATACCAAACATCGAATAAAAGGACTGCAAGCTTTACTTCGTAAAAAATGGCAATGTGTCTCATGAGATGTCGATGCCCACAGGCTATTAAGAAATAGAGGACATTGCAAGGTACATTTAAGATTCGCTGTCGCCCGACACATAATTCTAAAAAAACGGAAGAATACCCAATATTCTAAACAGTGTTATCAGATGCAGAGAAGATATCGTCTTTATGAAACCGGATACTATTGGACTTATTCTGGGGTTCCAACCACGTATATCTAAAGCTGGGAAAACACACGTGTCGTCGGGATCTATAAACATCTTGCTGGTCAACATGATATGAATTAACTTCAATTTGGCGAGCGGCATGTACCTCAATGGCATCTCTTTAAAATGTACGGCGATTCGCATCGTCATGTCTGCGACAGTCAGAACATGACTGGGCCTGCGCACTGGATAATGTGCAGCTGCCGTCCCAATGTGCACCTCATTATTGGACCAGAAATTGGGTGCCTATGAGTAGAAAACAAAATCGTCCGAATCAAAGAATTTTAATAATAATTATAGATTTTTTGCCGATTATTTATTTTTTTATATGTGAACAATATATTTTATGTAAAAAAATATGTCGCATTTTATTTATTTTATAAAAACCCTTCCTTCTTATGGAATAAATATTTAATGAAAATTATTTTTAATAAAAATACTCGCATTAAGGTATAAACTAATAAATTAATAAATATTACAGTTTAGGAATCTTGCAGGAATAGTTAGTATTACCATTCAGTAGAGGTCGAGAGCAGACGATATAATCTAAAAATTCATGCCACCTATGTGTTGAAAATAGTATCCATTGTGGAGGATGCCGACATCACTACCTATATTAAAAAAAAAAAAAAACATAAAAAATATGCCTGCTACGTGGTAGCGATATTGATAATCAATACACTACCACCACCTAGGCAATGGAAACATATGAAATCCAATATTGCAGTTGAAGGAAATTGAGAGACGACCTCTAGTAATAAATAACGAAATGACAAATGAAAAAAAGAACAAGATGCCTGACTGCACCGACCAACATTATGGACTGCACCTACCAAGATGGCAGTCGAGCGAAAGTTAGAGACAGCCTACAAATATGGCGGATGTCTGCACCTACCAAGAAGGCGAAATAAGTGTTGGTGAGGTGGTACAATGAATGAATGTAATTGATGGCGGTAAGGGGGGAACAGCCGGAATATTTTTTAATATAAATTTTTTTTTATAATTTTGAAAAATTTCTATAAAATTTTCTATAGTTACTTCGGGATTTTTTTTCAGAATAGTTAGGGGAAAAAAGGGCAATTTTAAGGGGAAAAGGGAGTTTTTTTAAAAGAAAACGTAAAATTAGGGGAAAAAAATTATTTGTATGGAAATTCGCTCCTGGGGAACTGGAAATTTGAAATATTTTAAAAATAATTTTGTAATATTTTTTAAGTATTAAATTTTTTGGATATTTTTTTTTGGAATTTTTGGGGTTTTCTGAATTTGTTGGATTTTTTTCGGATTATTTTTGTAATTGTTATACATTTTTTTTGGATTTCAAGATTAAAGGTTACCATGGTCAAGGACAACAACCAAGATCGAATGTAAAATGTCAACAGCCAATTGTTACTGGCTTCCAATATGGCCGCCAGCCGATCGGAATGACAGAGCAGGAACAACTCCTAGCTCCTATCCAGGAACCCATTGTTCCATACTCATATATTTCATTCTACTGATGGGCGATTACCTTCTCTCCGCTCTCCCTAGATTAATGGACGCCCAGAATCGCTACAGAGACTATATCGTTTCTCATCCACAAAGACTGCTCCAACCCATTACTGAGCTCCCTAATCCTTGTGTTACTTGCACTACAGCTAATGCCATGTCAGCTAATGCCACATGGGTTACTGAGTGAACAAACCACCTGTATGATATCTCCTGGCCATGGCGACACATATCAAGCATCCAGTAGTACTGTGAATGTGTTTTGCGATTTCACCAGCTGTCTTATCTACCATCAGAATCTGCTTGCCTGTTGCTAAGGTCGCTCGTGAACGGCCACGACTAAACATTCTTACTGACCTTCTTGTCATTCGAAATACCGTTCAAGATCTTGATTCGATGCGGTTTGCGATCTTGTTCTCCTTGTCCACACTAGCCCCATTTCGACTAAATATGCACTGTGCAATAGCTTACACTGCAAAGTTGAGAATACACTGTACTCGTGATTAAGACAATACACAAATGCGCACACTATGGTATGGTGCGTATATGTTCATGCCTTACGATACTGGAACCAAGGCGATCTCCATAGTGATATGTCGGTAACTTCTGCCTGTTCGTTTTGCGGTTATGTTTCTTTCTCCACTTCATCCTAATTTTTTGCACATCAATGCATGTTTTTTGTATGGAATGGTAACAATGAGAAATGAAATCTTGTGATGTGCAGAACATGCGAATCATTTAGTATTTAAGATTTGTATTTCTTCCACTCATTATTTTCATAGGCATGTAATACAGTGTTGTAACCAGCTGTGTTGTCTGTTTGATATTCTGCCGTCATGTAGATATTTGGCAAAACATTTAACTTCGAAGTATCTGTGAGGTATGTTTGATAATTTACACATTTCAATTTTTTTCTGTTATTTTTAAACTACCTGTAAGAGAAATTTTTAAGACTTAGATATTTCAAGGACGGTTGTAACTGGTTTCGTATTATGCTTGATGTATATTAATATTCTTTCATACATGAACTAAGCAAAAATACATTCTGTTGAGTGCATAACTGAGATATGTTTGAATAATATCCGTAGTGTTTAAAACAAATAGCAATATGATCGCATATCTGGGACTCAGTCAAATTATTTCTGTATAAAGTCAGAGAATATTCATTAGTTTATGAGTGTTACCATCTAAGATTATCGTGAATTCTTATATGTATTTGCGACTTTTTTGATTAATATAGTAATAAGTGTTTCCGATTTATGCTATTCATTTATCGAAAAGGGAATTTCAATGTAAAATATTAAGATAGAGTAAATTACATGGAAAAAATAGTTTTAATATTTTAGCGGTTTTCAAACTTTTTGATATAATACATATATGACACCGAAGTTTAGTCGATACCGTACAAAATGCCCTCTAAAACTAATTCCATAATCAGTGGTCTTTGTATCAACCATTTTGATTTTACCTCTTTCAGTTATGATTGTCTATAAATTGGGGGTTGCATAAGAAGAGGACTTAAAGAGTAAAGAGATTTGGGCGGCTCTTTTCATCGAGGACTTAAGAGGCGATGAGGGTGAAGAGAGGTGAGTATAAATTTAACAAATACAATTCAATAAGGTGGTTTACTGACGTATATATTTAAAAAGTATAGTGGCATTTTTCCAGCCAAAATGTTTCGTCATATTGGAATATTTGGTAGCCCATAAGATAAGCCTGATACCATGAGTATGCAATGTCTATTTTTGCAATTTATTTTTATTGCACGTATTAATTTTGTACCACATTCAGTCGTTTAGTTTACGCTTAAAACATAATTACATTTCTACAATACAGATCCTGAAGTATTTTTTCCCCATTTGTTGGCCCGCTGTGTTCTCTTGATTAAATTTTATAGCTCTCACACCAGTTTGAATTTGACACCCCTGGTTTAGACTATTCCGTAGTCACATAAGCAGCTGCTGGTAATAATACAAAATATTAAAAGCATACTGATAAAAGTATAGCTCAAAACAAAATATTTTTTTATTTGCAATGCCTGCATTTACAATTTTATGTCTGCCTAAACTATTTCAATAAATATTTTATCAAGTAAATTCAAATATTCAATGATAGTTTGACTTAATAAATGATCGTAAACCGAATCGCAAAGAAATAATTTTATAAATATTTGCCATAGTTTGTGCACTACATCACAATACAATAAAAGTAATTTCAGAAATTGGATGCATTTAAGGTTTCATAACTTCGTTTAAACTCTTTATTCACATTTAACTTACAAATATTTGCATTTCCGGTTAAAATTTTGAATTTGGATGAAAACCCTAGATTTTAATTTCAATGCCTTAATTCGGTATCGCTGCCTATTCACGTGAGAGATATATTGCATGTTATCTCTCTTGTGCTATAAATTACATTTCTTCCACTATGTCCACATATTTTCCCGGTTTATCAAGTCACATTTGCAATGAAACATGCGAGTAAATCGTATGGAGAAATGCAGATGTTTGCAGTTAATATATCTGTGATATATTGTATGTCATTTGATAAATAACAATTTCTCTCATTTTGTGGTGTATACGATAATTGGAGAGAAAATAGATGACAAAGATTTGAGCTTGCGACGGTGCCCATAAGGGTGATGGGGGAAGAACATAACTGTATAGTGTAATGTGAAAACCAGCTCCTTTAGGTATGTTTTTCAAGTAATATTTAATAAATTAAAAATAACATTTAATAATTCTATTACAAACTATTTTTAGCAACTTTAATTTTACAGCGTATACGATTTATCTTCAAACATTTTAAGTAATAATTTTTTTTCCTGGCATTTAGGGTTTACTGACATCAAAGGTCACCAGAATTTGTAGGTCGCCATAAGTCAATGTTATCGAGTTAAAGAATGTGGTGCCCAAGATCAAAGTCAGTCCTATTTTTTTTGTTAGTTTTCATTTTCTTTCTATTTACGATTTTCCATGCTCAAATGCATAGATGATTTAGCTTACTTTAGAATATGTTTAGAAACCATTCATATTATACACTTAAAATTATATATTATGGTGGATAAGATAAATTTTTAGACAGGAATTTAATAAACGGGATTATTTGACAATCTTTTCGTGCTAGAAATATGCTAGAAATATCATTTTCCATGACAAAATAAACTGACAATGTAAAATATTACCTTCAGCTCTCTCTCACTCGCTCTCTCTCTCTCTCTCTCTCTCTCTCTCTATATATATATATATATATATATAAATTAAATTACATATTGTACGTTTTTGCACATGTCTTTGGCAACGACACTTTAGAACACAAAAAAAATATTTCAACTAAAGCAGATATTTTTAACTAGTTTTTCAGTTACGATAGCATCATTTATTTTCTAATATTATCCGATTTAATGAAGCACTACGATTTCAAACACAGGATACTTGTACTATTGTAACTGATTTAAGTCACTGTATCAAAGTTATCTATAATGTATTTTATGAGTAGCCGTGTTCATGGAAAATAACCTAACGAGTTTTCTAAATCACTGCCTAAGTAATAACTTATTCCACTAGACAAAACGCTATTTGCAAATTCAGATCTACTTATTAGTTTGCTTTGTTTAGCTTTAGCAGATTCACCATATGTGTATTTATCCGATGTCCAACCTGGTTTTATATGGGAAAATAGGGCAGCTATCTCAGCCGACTTCTTGACTGAAAGAGCTTCACATGCAGATGACCCTTGTATATTTTCACATATCGGGGATGTGCCTGGGTCAGATTTTCCTGGCGCTATGTCCTTGCCTTCTGACATTGAGCAGTTCCCATTTCTGGATGTAGCACCAAGGTAAATAACTCTTCCTGTATGATCGCGTGCTGACACGACTAGTACTTTCTGTTTCCTAGGCTCACATTTATCGTTAGGTAATACTAATCTGTCCTCTTGTGTACCAGAATTTTCAAATAATTCACAGTTTTTTCTAGAATTTCCACAGGTACAATTAAAACCAACAGGTTTGTCTTTCACGAGAAACAAATTCTGAGGACTATCTTGAATGCATGCATATACATTCATTCTGTTTTGAAACTTATCATTATTGCTCCCACATAAACTACTTACTCCCAAAGATGAATAAAAATTCTTTGAATTGTTTTCAACAACATTACCTAAGCATTTGTAACACAATTTTTTCTCTTGTGGCTTTCTGATGACCGACTCATTTGTGTTCAATTTTTTCAACTGAGAAGTTGTAGTAATTCTGTTGCTAAATCTTTCTACTGGAAAAAATGTTTTCTTAAGTATGTCTGATGTTGATGCTAGTTCTTCACATTCAGATTTGTTATACGAAGATTTAAATGAACTACTGTTTTGCAGATCTGATGGCTCACGTATGTTAGGATTTGTATTCAGATTTGGAAAAGTCTTAGGCATAACATTATTTTTAGCACCAGAGCAGTAACATCTATCACTTTCAAAACAGCTATCACTATCACAAGCACACTCTGCTGTTGACATTTGGTTATCAGACGAATTTGGTGTTTCGTATTCTTCTTCTTTCTCCCGTGAACAGTAACACCTTTCTACCGATGAACATGTACATGTTTCAGTGTCGTAACTACATTCACTACAAGAAGTGTAGCCACTGGATGAACGAGTGGCCCGGTCAGCATTTTTATATGATTGTTCAGTTAATTTAACATACATTTGAGTAGTTGCAGCACTAGATGTTGCCATACAAAAATAATCACTATCAGTTACATTAGAATTTGCAGTGTTGCGTAAAAGAGGTCTTCCAATGTTTCTTTCGCTTAAAGAATCAGTTGTCACATTTAAGTGCGATTCCATAAATGAGCACTCAAATGAATCTGACTTTGTGTAGGGATTGGTCATTCTTTTATTTTGTATGGAACCAGATGGAAACAGTACTGAGGTAAACTCCAAGTTCGTCAGATTTAATTTTGAATTCTTAAATTTTGAGAAGGAATATCTGAAAGCTCGACGTATCCCTTCACGTCCTGGGGTAAATTTATTGTGTTTGCAACAACTTTTCCTTCTTTTGCGTTTCTTTTTCTGGCGCTTCATAATGAACTTCGATCTCTGATAAAGTTCATCTTTTGTAAGAGTAACAGACAATTTAAACAAAAATTCTTTATAAAGTGGTTTGAGTTCATTGAAAGACATTCCTTCTGCATCAATGATTGCATCTAAAATATCATCCATACTGTCAAGACCTTCTTGTAATCGAAATTCCGCAAATAATTCATTTAGTCCAAGGGGACTTATTTCTGTACCTTTGACGCACGAATTAATGTCTTCTCCATCGCTCTGCTGACGGAAATATCTACTAAATGGCCCGTTTGCATTCAAGAAACTTCTGCTATGAGGAATAGCGATTCTTGTAAGAACATCTCCAAACTCATTTCCATGTTTAGGGGTAATAATACTGTGTTTATTTTCGTTCCTGTACCATACCGCACCAAGGCAATCTATTGATGGCTGCAAACTCTTATTTATCGAGCAATCTGCTACCATTTCATTTTGATTGTCAATATTATATTTAGGGTCTTTTGGTTTACAATCTGTCAATGATCTTCCAGTTGGTAAAATATCTTTTTGGGTTTTTGACGTTAATAAGGGTAACTTTTTGTTTTGTCTGGGAGGTCGAATTGGTAACTCCGATTTTATTTTATTTGTCCTTTCATTGAAGTCATCTATTTCATATTTTCCACTTGGATCCATACTTTCAGGTTGGATTTCGGATTTGCTATCTTGCTGTGTGGGTGTAGTACGTGTGTGTTTCGATATTTCTGCAATATCAGTATCAGAGGTACTAAGTTGTTCTGAAATACTTAGTCTGCCCTTAGATAATCTTACTATTTCATTTTGTGCATTATTTGGTTTCCTCTCACAAGTGTTTAAATTACTAACTTCGTGTTTGTTTCGAACACTTTTTATAAGGACTTGGTACAGATTTGCAGCAATAACAATTGCATCCTCAGAACAAGCGCAAATAAAACCATGGCATTCTAACTGGCGAGGAACTCCCATTTTTCTCATAACAATTATGAACATAGGCGACTGGTGATGAAGAGGGCTGTTTCTAAAGCCACTCTCTTCCAGCGCAGAAAGTATAATATTTTCCTCAGAATAAGACAATGCCTGAAACATGGAATTTTGGTCTACTGCTTCTGGATCTGCAATAAGAGGATAAAATGCATATTCCATGTTATTACCCATTCCTTCATGATTCACGCACTTCTTGCGGCAAACGAATTTAACTGCTGCCCAAACAGCTATTGTGTTAAATGGATTGAGTTGCACAATCTCACCATCTCCTTGATTACAGTAATGAATTTTAAGACCGTTGCCTGCTATTTCTAAAGTTCCTTTACCCCAGCGATTTCCATGCTGAGATTCCACTTTGCAACAATAATCAAAATACAAGTTTTTCAGTGGCTCTTGAAGCTCATGAAGTGATGTAACTTTGTTAACTAACTGCACAGACCCTAAGTGTTCTATAGAAAATCTATTTTCTGTAAAATAGTTCTCTTGCAAAAAGGCAGTTTGACTAATTTCTTTCCGTTTTTGCTTCTTTCGCTGTGTCTTTGCCATTTCATTACATATTCTTTCAATTTTTGCTTGAACAGTGTTCACACATTTTTTAGTCTGTTCTTCTTCAGATATATTGATGTGTCTTTCTGAAATTAACAAACATGTGTTGTAACTGTAATTACATCCTTTACTCCCAAAAGATGACTGTGATCGTGATTCGTTAAACATAGAATCGATCCGTTGTTTGTATGTGGAGTAAATACTTGCCGATGTTGTAGTTTCTTGATCCATTTTGTCTAAGCTTCTGTGGTCTCGAAGTTGAAAAACATATCGAACTTTGTTTTTGTCGTTTTCCACAAAAATGTTTTTTTTTTTTTACTTCACTCGCACTGAGATGATCTTAAAGCTTATTTTAGGGCTTTTCCTTTTCTCTCTATCAGTAGAATATTATTGTGGACAACCGTTCTGGTTGTTGACAAAATACTCGTATTTTGAAGCAACTTCTGAAAAGAACCCATACAAGTTGTTTTTGTTGAAACCCATATCTCTTGTACTACTGGTAATGCAGGTATACATCCACCTGAACAGGAGTCTGCATAGTAGGTATACCTGAAACACAAAATAAACCTATGAAAGAAAATGTATTTTAATATACAACTAAAAATAATATACATCAAATAGAATTTAAATCGTATGACCTGAATAAAAAAAATCTATTATACAAAAACTAATGTGCAAAATATTTAGTTTATATTTTCTACAATTCATTGTGCAGAATTTGTGACACATGTTAAATAACATCAATAAATGCTTACATTTATTATGTATTATTGAGAAACATCATTGCAAAAATTTAAATTATGCCAATAATAATGAATCAATTAACAATTAAGGCAGCAAATTAAAATATGGATAATTTTGAATTGATAAAATGTAAAAATATTCAAACTTCCCCATAAATTTACTGCAGACAAGCATCTTAAAAACTTCACATAGCTTTGTTAAAAAAAATAAAAACCTTATTAGTGAAAAAGTGTCTGAAAATAGCTCATGACACTAGTTTGTGTATCATATTATAGAAAATATTCAGAAATATTTTTGCATTATATTGAAAAATGGACATTACAAAGGAACATAAAAAAACTCAAAAGTAATTAAAGATATTGAAATCCTTTACATCATGAAACAAAATTAACTCCTACAATTAATTTGACAGGGCAAAAAATATAAATTATATTGTACGGGAAAATTACCTCAATAATAAAAAAATTATTCATGCAAAACAATTGCGAAAAAATCTAAGATAAAAATAAATTACAGTATGAAATAGATATTAATTTAAATGTACTATACAGAGATTTTAAGATCATTGCAAAAATAACAAAGAATTACACAATTACAGAAATGGATGTCCTGGTAACTGAGAATCCATATGGTCAACTAGGACACAGTGTCTACAGCAAACCAACATACACAGAAATATACCTGAATGCCAATTCCCATTAACCACCTGCACAAAAAATAACAGTCAATTTCGCTATGGTTAACTGGGCTAACAAGATCAGTGAGTAATTCAAAATTTGTAAGAAAATATACCATTTCACTATAATGCTACCAGTCAGCTGGTGACTTTGGAAAATAGGAGGGATGTGGCGATCATAACTCAGATCATTACAAATAGTATATTTTTAAATAGGCACAGTGATAAATACGTACTGCAGGCTTATGTAAGTGTAGTTTATGCAGCTAAATACAAAAATTAAGTACAGTTGTTTGAAGAAAAACGATAATCGATCGATTTATAATTGCCAACACACTGTGGCTACTGGTTCGGATCTGTTTGTTTTAAGTTTGTGTAGGTTATATACATTCCAACCAGTACCCATGTGGTGTGGTACATTACACGAGATGACGAGAAATTAGACGATAATACTAATTCTACTATTCTAATAAAAATTATATATTAAATATACTAAACCAAATATTTAAAAAAAAACCAATACTTATTTACATACATTACATACAAAATACATGTCAAATTTAAATTAGAGGATGAACGTGGCATATCTTAATTAACGTATTTGTTAACAAAATCCATTCTTCAACCTGTACGTGCTATCTTACGGGCAATGAATATTCACCTTACTAATAACTGAACATTTTATGCCATTATTTATATGCTGTGAACATGATTTATGTTTTTTAACTTGGTCTCCCAAATGTTTCAAATCATTTACCCAATTGACAGTTCACACACGATCATTAGGTTTCACTAGCAAAAAAAATTAAATAAAACAACGCATTTCTATCTTCACACCCTCATAGCCAGTTCGCGGAATTGTATGAACTTAACGTTGAATTTTCGCATATACGAACCACTGCGTTTATCATCGTGGCTTTGTTGTTTTGTTATATTTAACTGTGGCCTTGCTGGTCCCAAATTCTTAAGCTCTAGTTTATTCCCATAATACAAAATATTTGTTGTATTACGGTTTTAAATGATACTCACCGACTTATTCATTATTTACAAGTTTACGTAGCACTACATGAACAACTCTTCAACCCTACTTCTGACCGATGATCACGGCTTATAAATAACAGCAAACTAGTTAGGAATATGACACTATGTTTGAAGCTCACGCAACTTTTAAAGATACCTATAGTTAAAAACTATTCGAAATAAATACAAGCATTTTTACGAAATGTGTTTAACAACTGCAAAAGAGCGGAGCGTGAAAGTGCACCTACAAAACATGTAGTATATAACTGTAGAACACATTCTGTTAACAGTGGAATTCGAAGTTCCAGTTTTGGTAGCCTTGTCAAGTTCCAGGAAACTGTTTTCGTGTGAGAGCAGGGGCGCGCCCAGCGCTCTCTGATTTACAGTGTGCGATTGTCTGAAAGGAGGCGAGCCCCTGAAGTCTCCCCTCCCTCCCATAGCACAGCTATCCTACTGTTACAGGTGTCTCTCACTACTCGCTCCACCCACTTCGGGGCGAATTGTAACCTCCGTATTCATATGCAGTATTATTTGCTGAGTAGCAGATAAGTAGAGGTCTGCGTTCTGAGATGTTATTTCGAGGGATGCGTCCCGCAGCTCTCCCTCAGCAGCTGCCACTGGATTAGGCCGATGGTTACAAGAAGAAACGTAGACAGCAATTTATCAATAAATCAACAAAAACAGAGAGAAAATTAAATTAAAAAACATAGATACTATGCCATTTGTTCAAAGGGTAATATGCAGAATAACCCGAATACTCAAGAAAAATTAAAAACACTCCACATAAAAGCCTTCCAGGCAATTAGAATATTTTATATCTTCTGTGACAAACAAGGCTCTAACCGAACAGCTAGCAAGTATCCACAAAATAATATGTTCCTGTGGTCTGATTTATGAAGAATAAACTGGCACAAGGCCAACTACAAGAATCAAAGAACACACGTACGAATGCAAACAGGAAAACCACAGGTCATAAATAGCAGAGCATTCAGCGTATAGTGTGTATTGGTGTAGAGTTCAGAAATTTTGAAACCATAGCCAACATCAACTATTACAGGAAAAGAACTATACAAGGATCTAGCGAGATCTTAAAACATCATGGCAATATAAATATAGAATATTAATAGAAGCTAAGTTAAACTTGGGGCCGACTTTTCAGAAAAAAATAGGCAAAAACCTGCCAGGCCACAAATCTAAGCTCCGATTCGAATTTGCAGTCACAGTAGGTAATCAGAGCAGGCCGACAGCAATTGGCTACCACTATAGCCAATCATAGGTGACTGACAGTGATTGGCTGCCCCAAGCCAATTGGAGGGCTCATCCTTCCACATTGGCTGCCTGGACAGGCAATTACAGGTTTTCCCCACTGAGACCATCTATATAAGAGCCTCATCCAAGCCTGAGCTGTCATTCGTCAGTTGAAGAGAACGACTCGTCGTAGAAGGACGTCTTCGCACGTTCGTACTACAGCAGTCGTGGTTAAGGGTTGCGTGTGGAGCCACCTGGCGCGCAGCACTCCTCTGGCCTAGCCTGCCCCCTGGCTAACTAGTCCCAGGAGAGCAGTCAGTTGGTGGACCACAAATGTTTCAATTGCGATAGCCGATCGTTTATTAGGTGTTTTAATTTTGCTGTGCTTCCTCTAAGCAAAATGACAGACAGTCAAACACTGAATATGGAAGAAGAATCTGCATCGATGAAACACCACCAGGAACACGAGCTAGATTAAGACTCGGACGAAGGGAAAATATCCAAACAATGCACAGACGAAGGCTACTCAGTAGGTACAGGGAAAAAGGCTGGCAAGCCTTAAGCCCCGCACACACCTAGCGAAATCCCTACTGCAATCAAGTTTGCAAATTTACTAGCAGTAGCACCAACTGCAGAACACACTGTGACACGACACAGGGAAAATGCGAAATACAAAAGCATGCATATCTTCATAAAATATACATGCCAATACAGAACTATAGCACAAACTTTCGAACACCAGAACATAAAATTAAAAAATACAATCACTCGCTGCAAGAAGCTACGAATAAGCTTCGAGACCAGAGAATAATACAACAAGACGAGCAACTTGTTAAAGGCCCAGGGGATTGCTTATTACACCCATGCACACCCCGACGAAAGAAGTATAAAAACTGTAGTTAAGGGGCTGGACCAGCACATGCCCGAGGACTACATCGTGGAGGAGCTCCAGAAAGCTGGTATAGTAGCACAGGACATAAGGCAGTTCAATGCTAAACATACACATGTAGATGGCTCTGTGACATATTGCTGCACTGGAACATTCTGTGTGCTCATGCAGCCCACAGATACAGAAATTTTTGAAATCACAAGGCTTCACTTGACTCAGGTAGCAGTGGAAAGGTACAAGTCCAGGCCTGAGGCTGTCCCTCAGTGCCAAATATGTGGTGAATATGGACACACAACTCCGAAATGCAACCAAACACCCAAGTGCATTCGTTGTGGAGGCGTGCACTTGTACAACGAGTGAACTGTACTCGACTCCACCCCAAAACAAATGAGGAAACTGCTAACAAAAGGCCACACAGCGGCTTGGAAACAGGGCCTACACTTTATCAAACTTGTGTAAAGCCGCTGAAAATACACACGAAACAGAACACAAGCAACGCAACAAACACTCCAGCATGACGTCACCACACACATGCAAGCTGTAAACACTGCAAGCAGGCAGCAGTTCCCTCCCCCTCCCTTCTTACAAAGAATTCTAACAACAATGCACAACGGCCTGCGCCACCACAGTCCCCGAAAAAAAACCTCTATATGCAGACAAATTCAGGCGCACAGCTGTAGATGTGATCGGCCCAGAGCCCAGGACTCCAGTCACTCAGAAGCAAGCCTCCACTTACAGCCTCACTCCAGCACAAGAATGGCTGGATGATATTTGCAGCATAAAAGAACTAGCTGAAATACTGAAAATGTGCGACTACGCAAACTTAATGCATTAATTAAAACCATACTATTAACTAATCTGTGACGCACCCACACTTGTGTGGAAACAAGCCACGCTATTTGAAGCCATAAGCCACCTGGGAAAATAAAATGACCACAAACCAACACAAATCACTTAAAAACTGATCTACAACACTGACGGAATTTAAACTATCACACATGAGCTGGAACAATGCCTGGCCACGTACAGTTTTGATGTAGCATTCATGACAGAAACTTCTCTTAAACCGCAGCATAGATTTATCATGTGTGGATATAAAATTTACAGAACAGACAGCCCCACTCATGGAGGCGGAACTGCTATTTTAATTAAACTTGGGATAAACCATCACCCAGTTAATGTTACAGGGCTTATGTATATGGAAGTCACTAGCATAAATTTAAGTAACAATAATAAGCGTGTCTGCATGATCGAGGCTTATAAAGCCCCAAACACACCTTTAATTACACAAGACCTTAAGAAGTTAATGTAGGCCAAACGGAAAATTTTTATTGCAGTGGATTTAAACAGCAAACATACAGTGGCTGTAGGATAACAAATGCCAATGGCAGAGATTTAAACACACGTGTATTTAATAATAATTATGTTGATTTCGCGCCAGGCACACGAACATGTTTTCCAATCTCAGGAGGCACGCCTGATATTTTATATATAGCACTTACTAATATTGGAGACACAAATATTAAGATAGAAACAATTAATAAATTAGATTCATATCACCTCGCAGTTTTAACACAGATACAATTTGATGCCATTCTCATTAACAATATTTTCAGCCAAAAGCATAGAACAGACTGGGAGAGTTTTCAGGAGGACTTTATAGACACATTTGAACAGCCGCCAGTCATAAATGAAGCTAGTGACATTAACGCACACATTAAACTTTTTATAGAAACTGTAGCAGAAGTAGTTGATTAATCGGATTATCCATATGATATCAAATTGATTGATTGGATTAATCTTTATTCCAGTCTTAATCCAATCAAATAAATTACTCTACAAATATTAATCCAACGAAATTTGATTGATTGATACAATTGATTTAATTGACTTAATCAATCAAAAACATTTCTTAAATTTTTTAAATTTTGTGTGAATTGATAATTGAATAGTTTGGCGTAACAGTGTGGTAAGTGATTTTCCTTTCTTAATTTTTTTTTTTTTTTTTTTTTTGGGGAGAGTCATGGTAGGTGTGATGTGTTGGGGAAGGGGGAGAGATACGGTCAGAAGACACAGCTTCTTCGTCCGCCATTTGATTATAGGCTGAGGTTATGGCGGAGTTCGGAAATGGGTATTTTATTGAATAATATGCGGAAATCCACTATGGAATTTACATAATCTAATTAAAACGAATGCAACTACATGGCTCCTTGACTAGCACAAAGGAAACGAGTTAAAAACATTACATATTGAAACGCTTCACTAATAGATAAAAATTATTTAGTCTGTTTCCGACGCATGTACCACATGAATGAAACAAACGCACGTTAAAAAATATGAAGAACTATTTCCCTATCGATATATAATTTAAGACAGTCTAAATTACACGAATCAAATACTAAGGAATTGCAAAGAGAAATCACAAACAAATTACAGAAACTATTTCCACCACAATGACCGGCCCAGCTATCCTGGTGTTATAAAGAAAGCAAGCAAGTATCGAGTTAATAGAACTATAACTACAACAAAGCCAAAATACTATTTCGCTACCAATATAATTAACGACTATTCCTAAACACAAGAATGATGCATTCTGAAGTAATTAACAAAGACGAGATATTATAATTATTTATCCCTGCTTACGAATTCACCGGTTTACATTTCCAATACTAGACACATACCTTACAGCATATAGCTCATAATTTAATACGGGGCACACGTCCGTTCACTTGGGAACTCAGTGCAGGACTGAGATCACTTTCGATGAATGATAGGCTGGGTGAGGTGTCTGGAGCAACAATACTTCTGCTTTGGCCGCCATCCGATTGTAGACTGAGGTTATGGCACAGTTCGGAAATAACAAGTATTTTGTTGAAAATGAATAATAGTGTGAAATCCACAAAGACAGATTACTAACCTGTCCTGTAGGCTAGGAACATAATTTATGACAAACAATAAAGACTCGTACACAACATATTGACTCCTCGACAAACACAAAAGGATCGAGTTAAAAATTACGTTTTGTAACACTTCACAGATTAATAACAATTATTTTTCCCTCCTTGCGAATTCACCAGTTTATATTTTCAATGTATGCTAATCTAAAGAGCGTACCTCACCCGCACCCTCATCACCTCTACTAAACAATATGTCAAATACATACAAAGAAATTAAATAAAGCGTTACCACGCAAAAACTTACCGCATTTCCGAGCTTTAAAATTGATTCACTTTAACTCCCAAATGCAGTGTACCGTGAGAATACGTATTTAAAATTAATGATTTTTAACACAGCTTCCGTTGAAGTCTAGCACGAGGTTCCTCTCGTGTCGAATCCGACGCCATCTCGGTATAATTAGCCAGACTTATGTTAGTTTAGAAATGGAATTCACATACAGGTGTCCCGAAAATATTGCATATAATTTGTCACAAAATTAATAAATGTACCAATCCTGTCTTTATATGTCCGGAGTTTGTATAACGAATGTGTGTTATACCAGAATAAGCAGCCGATTTCTTCGATATGACTCACAGCCGTGGTAAAATTTGTTTGTTAAAAGTTTTTAAGTAACACTCGATCTATGGAGTGATTAATAATTGTGTATTTTCTTTTCTTGGGGAGTATTTTAGTTTGTTACAAGACAAAGTTGATGCATGCCATCACTAAGTGATGCAGGGCGAAGGACATCCTGGAGCAGCAGTAGTGTTTATCCGTGATGTGCGGACAAGAGGTCGTATAACTGGATCTCTAACTGTATTTCTCTCACGACCACTTTCGCCTTCTGGCAAGCATACCCTGCCCAGTAACAAAAATGTAGGTTGTATCGCCAAAGTGTTTCAACTTCAACTGGGCCGATGGGGTTTTCTCGAGTTTTTCAACTCCCTGAATCCTTTAATTTTCATATTCATTCACACGGTTTTCTCGAAAACTTTTATTTCCCGAGTCCTACAATTCTCAAAACTCTTACATAGTCACTGGTTTTTCAAATCGTTTAAGTAATATTAGCGTTGTGTAAAATTAAATTAACCATACACTTCATCGTTCACAAATACTTCATCATTCACATTCATACAAAGTTAAATAACGTAAACAGATTACATATTAAAAATGACATAAGGAATTAAACCACTAAATAACAAGACACATTATAATGTTTATCAATGAATTTAATATTAATTTGTTTCCTTATAAAATATTCATTGAAAATTTCACATTTATATACTAAAACAATTGTTTACAAGATCATTAAAACAAATTCATAATTTACCTAAGCATATGTACAACAAAAACTATCTTCTTACAATCATACAGTCATTTATTGAAAATAAGTTCATATTTACTTAACAACACCAAATATATACAAAAGCAAAGACTTCATACAAAGATTCGTACACATTACTAAAATAAATTCATATTTTACAAAAATGTATGTACAGCAAAGACAATCTTCTTACAAACATTTTTCAAAATTCTTATAAAGATATTTACCGAAACAGACATATTAAAAATTAAGAACAAATATTTACAAAACTAGACATATCATTAAAAAATAAGAACAACTATTTACAAACACTTCAAACAACAAAAATAATCTTCTTACAACATTCTTCTTTACATAACATACAATCATTAAAACTAAAACATATCATATGTACAATCTTCTTCTTATAAATTAACAATAAGCATTGTGGTGGGAGAGACTATTTTAAAACTACATACATTTAACATCACACACATATTCATAGGTCATGTCCGCAAAAAAATTTGCCAAGCACATGCCAATGATGACCTTTACCACACAAAGCACATTGTATTTGTAGATTAAAAAAATTTCACATCAGGTAATGCGATCCCACACTCTGAAGATAACCACAAGATGTAATGTAGAGAATATTGATAAAAAAAGGACTACTAGGGGTGTTGGATCGAAGACATGTTCGATGCATTTTTGAACAGATGTAGTTGATAACAGGTAGCTTTTAACATGGTCTGCAGTTAAACAAACATAAGTTTGTTCCAGATAGTAACATCATCTCGAGTGGAGAGAGGGACATCGATACGATGCTTATGCAGCAGATGCTGTAGATTTTGCAGATAGCTGTGGTGTTAATTGCTGTGCGGCATGTGGTGCAACCTGTGGAGCATGTTGTGGTACTGGCAGATTGCCATCATTGGCAGTGTAGTGTAGTTTGCAGAACTGTATTTATTGTGTTACTAAAACTTATTTTGCAGGGAAAAAAATTGGTAGGGATTTTGTAATTCACCAGGGTAAGGTCGATACTTCATAAGCTTCAATGTAGCACTTATCGTCCAATCCCGACAACAATACTTTGGTCATATGTTTGGTGTAGACTTTGTGACCATGCAAACGAAAGTGATATTGGGTCCCCAAAACCCTGGTGCAATTTTCAAAGCAATCTCGATAATCCTCCTAATGGAATTTCTGCAAGATGTTAGATTTTATGCCCTTCACCTTAAGTATACACTGCTCATACGCAACAATGTATGCATAAAGCTTGGGAGGCAAACATATAATATGTGTGACTATGCGGCCAGCAGATTCGTCTTTCATAATCCCACCACCACCTTTGTTCTCATGGGAAAATTTTTGCGGGTTATCGAGAACATTGTTGGATGTATTAAACCAAGCTTTTAAATCTGGGGTAATTACTTTATATTCGTCATCACAAGCAACATAATAGGTCAAGGAATCGTTATCGCAATACAGGAGGTGCAAGGCTGGCAGAGGAAACTTGGTACACATGTACTGATAATGAAATTCATATAGGGTTAGTTTTGAAATATCAAGCGTGGCAACACCAGTGTATAAGGGCTTGTTAAACGTAATGGAGCTCTTTGACATCTCGACGAGGACTAGATTTTCATCGATTATTTGCCTTGCCTGGAATGCAGGACGACCTATCAAAACTGCAGACCTGGTGATTGTGTCATACCTGGAAACGACTCTTATGTCCCTTCCCCGGTGGATATTCTGTAAAGTTTTTCCATATATGGAATTATTCATTAGCTTAAAAAACGATTTCTCGACTTCGTTCGCAGCCTGAGCATGCTTGTCAATGTTAAATTCGTTGTATGGCACCATCCAGGCCTTCTGCTCAAAGCACAGATCACGATTAACAGAGTCAAGTTTGGCCCCGTACTGCAAACGGTGCTTCAGTGTTTCCCCGGGTATAACATATTTCTTCCACAGCGCGAGTGTCTAAAGAAGTTTTTCATGCGAGCCGTTCGGAGGTATGCCAGTTACTGGGGCCAAAGGAAGATTTGCTAGAGTATCGTGGCATCCGTCTGGAAAAGACAAATCCATTTCCGCGAAAAAGCATGTGTAACCATCATTCAGTGTCTTCTCGAAATCCCACGATGAAAACATGTCAGTCTCAACCTGCTCAAAATCGCCAATCGGAAGCTTGGGTCGCATTGTGTGACTGTACAGGCCATTTACGTCGAAATAGAATATATATTTCTATGCCACACAGGGGTCGTATTCTTCAACCATGTAAATATTGTTGGCTACTGCACACCTTCTGGAAACCTGGATAATGTCGCCCCTAACCCCGTGATCTACAAACAGACACATGTTTGGGTCAGTCAACAACACCAGCCGTGCACATGAAATTGACAATAAAGTATCCTATGGAAGAGACGGAGCTGTGACGTACATGGCGGGATCAAGAACGTAATGAGTCAAACATACGGACCTGAAATTCTAAAAAAACATCTGCTAGCAAACTAGTGTCCACACATAAGTAATAAATGGCATACTGCAACAAGTTTACACAGTCAAACACTTCCCAAGCGGCTTGAGTATGAGCGTAATCATCATCGCGAATGCGTTCGCCTTTCATCACATTATGAAATTCGTCTTTTGGTGGGATTGATGTGTACATCAGACTGGCTGGCGACTTAATAAAGTCATAAAGAAAAACTCCCTCCCATTTTGCCAATTCAAATTGGGTGTTGTCTGGAAACCTCGAGTGGGTGATACTCAATTGCACAGGTTTTAAATTACATGCCAAAGTTTCCAGAGAGGTGCTCATAAAATTGAATGAACCAATAAAATGTAACATGAAATATTGCGCTTTTCCTTTGAAATCAATCCCATTGAGAATTTGTTTGGTGATACATTTACATTACTCTAGGGTTATTCCAATCACCTTGATTTTACCAAGATTTTCGATGACCACAGTTCCATAGGGGTTGTGTTACATGACATTCAGTCAAATGCTTTATGATTCCTGAACCCACTTTTTTGATTCAACTAATTTATCTACTTATTGGTACATACAGTCCTCACCCACAAACTCAAAGTAGTTAGATAAAGCCGGATTGTATGAACAGATCAACGAAATGCTGCATGAAAATGGAACATGTGGTTTAATGGTTGTGGTGTTACTCGTCTCATCATTAGGCAAGCAACAGGACAAGGCTTTCAAGCAACTTTCAAAGTCGCAATAGGCGACAAGACAAAATCTTTGCTATTTTCTGCAATCCTTAAATTCTAAGTACTTAATGTTCCCAGTAGGAAAGTACTGCGAAAAGCCTTTTGTTGCTGGTAAAGAAAGGTGTGACTTGTAGTTTCTCCTGAGTTTGGAATTACTGGAGACAAAGCTCGCAAACAAATTTCTTGTTGGCTCTCTTACTCTGCTGACTACCAACCAGCTTTGACAAATTTATAATGCAAACAAAATACAAATGTACACCATTACCACTAACGCGAATGGCCAAAATATTTACATGTCTTGCATAGTGTACAGGAGAAATATGCATTAGTATTATAATGCCATCTTTTTCGCAAGTTTCGTCAATTATATTGCTATCTTTGTCTACCGCACAGTAGATATTGATAGACATAAATCATACGAATATCCTGTATGACTACATGTGCCGACGGACCTTCAGTATTCAAAACCTCTCGAACTTTTAGATATTAAGTTAATCTCTCTGCATGGTATGTGGCAGGAAACAAATATGCTAAAACGGCATAGTAGAAACACATTCCCTCTGGGCTGTGTACATCGATACAAGCCTTCCTATTAGCGATACACTTGGGTAATTATGTGTGCACTGCACCAACAGTGAATGACCTATAATGTGAGTTATTGTCATCCAATACGATATTAGCTGCAAACTCCAATCAGAACCATGTGCACTAAACTCCTCAAGCCTGTTAGTCAGGTAAGGCTTAATTGATTCATCATAAATTACTTCAACATAGGATGAATGCAGGACAGAAAATGCTTATTTGCTCTGAAAATAAAAAGTATCTGTATCGCCTTCCTCCACCGTGAGGGATTTCAGGAACTTACGTGACACAGTGACGGTAATTCTGATAGGCTGTGGTGATGCTAATGCTAAATATATCAGAGGGACCCTACACCTCGTCAAACATCTTTCAAAATCCACATAAGTGAAACCCTGTCATTAACTATCGGCATGGCACTTAGCCTCGCGGCAAATGCGGTGGCCAGTATGTGAGGTCTGAAAAAGGCTCCGCTGAGGTTAGGGAATCGGAAAACAAATTCTTTTCCGTTTCCCTAGACGACTCGGAACTCACTTGTAACTCGGATGAAACACTTTCCGAATCACACGAATTTTTCATGTAAGAATGATACAGATCGTCTAACGAGAGATCGACTTGACTGTTTTTGGGGAAGAGGAGTCGAATCGATCTGTTGCTGTTGGCCATTCCGTTTGTGATTAAGTGTGCGAATCACTTAAATAAAGGTCGTCCAATAACAAATCGAGTTTCCTCTGCTTATGTGAAGCAACATTGTCTTGACAGCTTGCTTTAGTTGTCCCTTTCGTCTGTGATTCTTATTCACTCTCTGTATCACTGATTAAAAGATCCTCTAACAAACTGTCGATACTTTGTTGCTTTCGTTCACACATTGTTACTCCTAACTAAATGTTATTGTTTCCCACAAAATAGTTTCAGTAACACAACAAAATCAAAATCCTGCATCATTCTGGAAAAAGAAAAAAAATCATTATAGTCACTTACCATGGCATATCGAGGTAAATGAAATAGAATATTTGTTAGTAACATACTAAATATAAGGGAAAATCAACATAATATATTTTTCATTTATCTGAATTACTTTGTTTTAGTAATGATATAATTTTGTATGAAGTGAATCGCTTTATTGATATACAAAAATATAAATTAATGAGAGAGTTCCGGTATATTAGGAAAACATCGGGCTCATGTATTTTTCAACAGCATGTGTAACAGCCCGGGACCGGTTTACAGAGACGGTTGCTTCAAGCAGCAGTTACCAGGTCAGACAGCTGCGGGAAATGCAGTGGAACATGGTTTGAGAAATTACCACTTCAAGCAGTAGCTATCGGAGTACGAGGCGAGGTTGGAAAAACAGCCACAGTGCACCTGCTCCCAGTCTCTCTCAGCAACACTCCTCTTCCCTGCAGCACTTCTCCCTGTGCATGCGCCATCCCCTTCCTCGCGAGGTTGCCTCTGCAGTGGTAAGACACTTCCCCGCTGCTTCTGAGCATGATGACCGCTATTCCCGTACCCCGCTCTGCAGCGAGTTCTCACAGCATGGCGCGCATTCCTATACAGTGCACTGTGAGACCCATAACCTGTCTTTTGCAGTGCACGACCTACACATTTTGTTACAGGCAAGTGGTGTTTACAATGATTTAATACTTTAAGCTCCCAATATTATATTGAATTTAAGGCCGTCGTTGAACACTAAAATGGTTAGTTCAAAGACAAAACTTTAAATGGTATTAATATTATGTTACTTTTTTCACATTTAAAAAATAAAGTATTTCTAAAGTGACATTTTTAAAAGTAAAATACAATTTTCGAAAACACATTTGATAGTGATTTTGCCAAGAAAGTGTTAGTGAGGGGAATTAATATGTTGCACTCTAACAACTGAACAATTAATACTAAAAATTTATACACATACATACTAACTAAAATTAAAAATTATTTTTAAAAATAGTTACATTTGGAAATCCTTTAATAGAACTATTTCAAACTTAATTTTCAACATCAATTCCCACCCTTCACACATCATAACTACATTCTCGCCACATTCAGTCATTTACATTCATCATTCATCCATCACCATTCAAAATCATTCTGAGTATAAAGAAGTGAACAGTGATATTCTCACGCCTTCTCTCCACCATAGCGACAGCAGTTATAACAATTTTTTTCTCTACTCCATCAATTTAAGAAAACATTCATAAAACACCAGCCCAGAATATCGTAAAACCTAATTACATCTACCCAAACCCACCCTTTCACATATAAATACATTCTCACCACATTCAATCAGTTACATTCAACATTCATTCAGCCATAACCATTCAAATTCATTCAAAGTAGAGAGAGGTGAACAGGGATATTCTCACCCCTTCCCTCCATCATAGCGACAGCAGTTTCACAATGATTTCTCTCCTTCATAAATTTTACAAAACATTCCTAAAACAAACCCACCTAGATTATCTTACGTACTAATTACTACTACCCAAACCCACCCCCTCACATATTATAACTACATTCTCACAACATACAATCAGTTCCAATAATCATTCGTTCATCCATCAACATTCAAAAATCATTCAGAGTAGCGATAGGTGAAGCATGATATTGTCATGCCTTCTCTCCATCATAGTGATGGCAGTTTTCACTATTTTTTTCTGCTCCATCAATTTCACATAATATTCATACAAACCCATCCAGAGTATGTTAAAAACTAATAACAACTAACCAAACCTACTCCCTCACACATCATAACTACATTCTCACCATATTGAATCAGTTCCACTCATCATTCATTCATCCATCACCATTCAAAAATCATTCAGAGGAGAGAGAGGTGGACCATGTTATTGTCACATCTTGTCTCCCCAGAATATCTTACGTATTACTTAGAGACTAAAGACCCCTACACAAAATGCTGAAATTTACTCCTCTGTTTGTTTTAAACAAAAAAATATTAAAATGCAATCAAGCCCAACATATTTAACAGGAGAAGTTTTTGAAATACCAGAACAATCATCTAAAATAAACAAAGCAAACTAATTAAAAAACTTTCGCCAATACACACATTTTAACAATATTATCGCGATATTGAAATGCAATATGAATTTCAAATGTCCTAAATGTTAACCTTGTATACTTATCTTAAGTCTACTACCAAGAGTGGTAGTAAACAAGCGAGACCTGAACCCTGGCCAGACAGCTGAAGGCCCAAGCGGACATCAGAGATGTGCAGGTTAAGCAGTCCAGAAACCTGAGTTCAGCAAAGCAGGTAGCCAGGCATATGGTGGTCGCAGGCAGGTCTGAGCCCCGGTGAGTGATGACCTCCGCCACGGTGCAGGAGGCCACCAGATTCCAGCAAGCAATGTGGTGGGTGGCGAATCCCTAGTGGGCAATAGGTCACCGAGTGCAAGCGAGTCCACTCCCTAAGAGCGGCACTAACACGCACCAGCTGCGGAGGCTGACATTGGGTGGCAAGATGCAGTAGCGGTTCACAGACACACACAACAGAGGAGGCCCTCACTCCATGAGAGTTGATTTGCAACTGGGGAGGTCCAGGCTGGAGCCCCTATGTATAGATCAGGCACCCTCCCTTGTCATATAATTTATATATTGATATTCGACTGAAATGTGTTTTAATCATAGAAATTACACGTTGAAATGTTTTTAAATATAATGTAATGCAAATTTATGAAATTAAAAGGTTTATTTCACATTATAATGCATTTTAGATCTTTAGTGTGCACATTTTGAAATCTAGTGTGAAATATGCATATTTATTAGGTATTAACAATTAGCTATAATTTGAATTATGCTTTTATTGAACAATTTCGTACACAAACTATCATAATGCTTTTACAATATGACTTTTGAAACCAGAATGTAATGCTTTTTTACTATGATTGGAAACATTTACTAAACATTTTGTAACCTTTTTACATACACAAACAAATTTCTGTTTTGAATATAATTAATTATATAATTACTTACAAATATTAAATGAATCTTTCATTATTCCTTGATGGCATTTTATTTGACAGCTAATATATTTCACAGTTTATAAGGTTACTGACTTACAAACTAGGTTATAATGATACGACCTTTACCTGGGATTCGAACCCAGAACCTTCAAACATGATTACAATCATCCATACCTTAGCCAGGATTTGAACCCAGAACCTACAAACAATAGCTTAATCCAACTAAGCTATGTAGGGCAGCAAAATGAATGAATTATGTTCGTGCAAGTCTGCTGTGTTGGAAATTATTATTATAAATAAAGTTTTACAACAATCATATTTTCTGGGTACAGTGTCAAAGTATCTTAAGTAGTTTTCAACCAGTATTTTGACAAACGAATAGGCATGTTTGTTATTAGATTTTTTCCTCAGCCGTAAGTATTTTCACTCATTTGTGTTACAAATATATAGTTTGCTTGATAGAAATTAAGAACTCTTTGAAGCATCATTAAGGTTTCGACTTTTTTATTAAGGTAATATTTTTATTTATATTATCGTTTGTTTCTTCGGAAAAAAAATGCATTTCACAGATTTTTAAGGGAAGGGGTAAATAAATGTACTTATTAATTCATTTTATAACATTTTTTATTGACAAACTCTTTCAAAATATATACAAAATTTAAAAAAAACGAACACAAATACCAAATATTTTCACACAAAGTTAATATAGGATGTTACACAAATAATAACAATTTTTTTACTGGATGTTTCAATATACATACAGTTGTAAGAAACTACCATATATACAAAATATTTTTACGCTAGTAAGTATAGGATGTTTCACAACATAGATACCAAACATTTTAACATAAGGTATAAGATATTTGTAAGTTCTGTAAATAATGTTTTCATACACTTTCGAAATTTTGTGTCTAAGTTATTTTCTTGAACTCTACTTTCAAGGAGGAAATGTTTCTTATGTCCTGGTTTGATTCTGCCGTGTTGAACACAAACATCTTTACATTTGTGAGAATGTAAAATGTCACTTTCAATTAAGTTTGGGTAGGTTTCGACGTAGTATGAGTATACAGCTTCAAAGCTAGAGGTAATAGGCATTGTTGCAGTCATATAAACACATAACATTTTGTAGTATCACTGCATTGAATCAATTCATAATTTTTTGTCTCCTAGCAGGAAATAAATCACTTCGAAATGGATCACACTGATGCAAGTTTCTGTAAACTCATGCAGAAGACTGTTACACCATTATGCGTAAGTTATATTAGACTTGCCTGGTTTGACACTAACATAATGGTTTCCCAGATGAAAATACATGTTACTTGTTTGTGATCCAATACTCGACTGAGAACAAACATTAAAGAACAATGTATATATTGAAAATCCTCCTCTATAGTTTAAAGTTAAACAGTGATTGTGTACTAACCTGTATTTTTGCTCAAT
Source organism: Dryococelus australis (assembly GCA_029891345.1). Classification (NCBI taxonomy): domain Eukaryota; kingdom Metazoa; phylum Arthropoda; class Insecta; order Phasmatodea; family Phasmatidae; genus Dryococelus; species Dryococelus australis. Next base: position 169,274,872 of record CM057009.1, on the reverse strand, counting down.
TTATTGCTCGAATTACATAAAACTTTGATGAAATACACCAAATATGTGATGTATAATAAAACTTTTGATGATAATGAAAGAAAATTTTTATATCTTTGCCACACTCTTCGAATTACTGATATGGCAAGATATTATCTGCCATATAGATGAGTTGTTTCAAACACTGGTCTTCTTCAAAAAATGTTATTACAATATGCTCAGTCGTAAGCTTACAAATTCTCTGTACCCTGTATGGTCTGCACTGCTTAACAAACCATTTTGAACTGTTGTAGTTAGTTATACTAGATTCAGCAATACATGCTCTATTATGTGTTAACAAGTAATGCTTAACATATGAACATTTAAAATGAATGTATGACTTGCACACTTCCTTATGAGTAACAGGTGAATATGGTAAGCCATACATGGCAGAATACAAACTATTTTCAATAAAGAGATACTTGCAAATTGGCGAGAACGTTATTCTGAATTAGCTACTTCACATGCATATATGTTACACATTGACAGAATAGTTCAACTTCCTTGTTAGAAAATAAAGTTGTGGATGTCTCTGTTGCAGGTTTCCTTCCAGCGGATGGTGGTTCCAAGGTAAGGTCTGGTGTGTTGGTAGGCAATTACCCATTGCCTCATTCTTCTTCCACATCTTCGGTAAGCCTGGCAATCATTGTCTTCTAGTGTAGATGACAGTTCACTGTCAGGGTGGTGATGCCTCACAGCACAATCATTGAATGCTCAGCCTTCACTAAAGTGAGTGCCGAGACTGGTATCGAAAGTATAGCACCAATGTTCTATATTGTTATACACTTGGACTTGCAACACTCTGGCGAAAAGTTTAAAGAAAAATCTTGGATATCCTATTTGCAGGACCTCATATATGTCTGTAGGCTCAAAGACTCTAACAATGACTTACAATTTATTGCTAAGCACCAATCTTGATATAGTTTAAGAGATTAGATTTCTTGCAATTCGTAAACATACTAATTATTTAACGACATTTGGTTACATCGAATTTACAGCCAAAAGTTTTGCTTAGCCATACTTCACATTCCCACATTCCATAAGGCAACATTTTATATCGGCAACTTCCTTTCATTTGCATGATGTGTTGCTTATTATTGCATGTTTCTTTCCAACTGTATGGCTGTCATAGAACTCTCTAATTAATTTATATTTTATTTGCTTATGTCCTGGTTCCTTGGTTATTTATTCACATCCATTTTTAAAACATAGATTGTTTGAACTACATTGTAATATGTTTCCAAGTCGCATGTTGAAAACCGAACAGCCTTCTTGTTCATAACATAATACTCATTCTTTATAGATATTTCCTGCAAGGCTTTGTGAAAAGTTCCAGTGCTCATCTCCATTACACATCTCTAACTGGTAGAATGTATTTCCTTTAGACTTGTACACCTGATCTGGATTGAATGTCTCCATTTCAATTTCGTATGCTGGTATGAACCAGTAACAAACCATTTTTAATTATATTATTATATTTACATGTAGCTAAGATGTTGATACATATACTCTCTTTAGACTTTGCTTTTACAATGAGAGCAAAACATTTTTTGCACAGTGTTTAATGTTATAGCATTTTACAAGCGAATGAATGCTTGAAAAGTCATGATATATTGTGATGTTTATTATTTCTGCATTAGTCATAATTTTTTTATTTTTTATTTCCTTCTCCATTTTTCCAATTACATATATGGGATATAATTCGAAGAGTGCATCATTCACATAATGGAAAGAGTCTTCGTAAGCTATACCACCAGAGTCAATTTTAAATCATGTACTTCGTTAGTCTGATGCTGATACATCATTTTCACTTCCGGATTCAAAGCAGACCAAGGCTCAGGTGATTAAAAAATTAATACTTTTGTGTCATTATCATCATTCACATCAGATGTAGCAAGTTCTTAAATAACAAAAGACATGTCATATTTATTTTGAAATCCTTGCACGTAGCACATAATTATTATGCTCTTCCTTTTACCAAGTCTACACGATAAAGTTCAAGTTACATAGTTTCATATAGTATGTATAGAATGACTTTAAGCAGTTATACAATATCTCAGTGGTCGTCTCAGAATCCACTAGTTAAACAATGGAGTTTGACCTTACTACATTGGGGATAGTCCTAGCTTCTATTAGCTGTTACAAACCTTTGTGACATGCAATCTCTCCTCATATTTTGTTGATTGTCATTGTTAAGGAAAGTGGGCATACCATATGGGCAGTCTTCATATGGAATATACGACACAACATCCTCATATGTTCATAAATATTCAGGAAGGAATGTATAAACTAATTGTATTTTGTGGGATGCAAAGGGGAAAAGAAACTCTTTAAGTAGATCCCATATTTGACAGTTGTCAAGACTCAACAACGACTCCACCTGTCCGTAAGATAAAATCATATTGAATGATTCTATGCACTCCTGATCACAGATATCACAGCAGTGGCCCTCGTGCATTGCACCCTTTGCATGATGATGCTGGTGCAGAGTGAAGTAATCCCTGTATTTTGTGGCATAACTCTCGATGATGTTGTGGACACCTTGCGTAACTCTCGATGCTGTTATCGTCTCATGTAGTTCTCGATTCTGTGGATGCCTGGTGCAGCTCTGGATGCTGTCGACACCTGGCATAGCTCTTGAAGCTGTGGATGCCTGGCGTGGCTCTAGATGCTGTAGATGCTTGGCATCATTCTCAGATCTATTGTGGATCTCTACCATAGCTTGCAGTATTGAAGATGTATATTGCAGTGCACACAAACACATAGTCAGGATTTAACTTGTATAGTAATTGGATCCAAAATGGTTGCCATTTTCCTTAAATTCTGCTTAAAATAGGGTCTTTTCGATAATTTGTTGAAATATTGATACATTTGTTATATTATAATTATGATAGAAGTCATTTCAGGCTTGAAATGTTTTATTTCATTGATATTATGTTTAAACTTAGTGTATTTAAATAAAATAGCTTTATATTTGTCAAAGTATACACAATTTTTGATAAATAGGACAGAGTAACCGAAAATCTTGCATGACAGCATTTGTCAAAGAACTTAATAAAATCATACTTTATGCTCACGTACATGAAACTTTGGTTATAGCAAATATAACTGAAATTTTGCCTTGCAAAGCATTCTACACACACATATTTGACAGAATATGTACACAGGTTTGTTTAATGTACCTTTGCATCATATTAGTTAAAACCTTTTTTTATATATGGTGATAATATATTTTCATTAAATCTAATTATACTTTTTAAAAATGGTGTTCTTTGAATATTTACAATACAAATAATATAAAAATTCTTAGAATTGTGTAAAATTTATTTAGTGAAAAATCTGTTGTGTTTGGTGTCATGCGACATTATTCTTGATTTATGGAAATATTTTCTTGTAAGTTTGCTAATTAATGATATTTCAGACTTAATTGTTAGTTTTGAGGAAATAAATTTCCAAAGAGAATTGTTAATTTATATTCACTGCCAGCAAACGGTTGAAACATTTGTGCCTTGAGAACTTTTTTAACTGTGTTTCTGACAAAGGCTTGGAGCATTCAGGCTCAGTGGCTACACAATTTACGTCTTCCCAAACGGTGTGATTGTACCAACGCAAACCAAAAAAATCATACACGCAGAATGTAATGTTTGTCTGTGTCTTCTCTTTACCTCCCCAAACTCCATGCTCGTAGCAACAAAACGTACTGTACTAACATTGTGTTATTGCACCGTGCGATGGCGAAAAAGATTCGTCCGTCTGTGACCAGACGTTTAATTCGTCCAAACTGGATGATTGCAAAAACGGTGGGTGCACAATATGTTATGCACTAGAGCTACGTTGTGGAGATAATTGGTGAGGTTCCCATCATTGGCAAGATGTATGGAATAGGCTGTCGCCTAAAGCATCAACATCATATACGCATTAACCATTTTCGAATTAGTTTAACACAGATGTCCAATCGCTGCTATCAACTTTTGCATAGTCGGTGCTTTGATTCTCGAAATTTGGTTGGTATGGGCGTGTTGATCATAACCTTGAAATCTGGCAACTGGTTTTCGTGGACGGTGTACAGCTCTTTGTAGCACATATCTACCATTCCTTTGTTGACTATGTAGCGTATTTACTGGCACAGTTTCACATTCGATATACCCATTAATACCTCGTTATCCATGCACTCTTTGTAAAGAGTGACTACAAAAAGTTTCTTTTGGGAGCAGTTACAAAGATAGGCTCAAGAAATTTGAATGCATAAAAAATGCAATATTGTACATAATAAATGAGCACAAATAAAAATCAACCGACATCTAATATGATGACGACCATGGCAATGAAAAAGGCTAACGGAACTAGTAATGTTTGGAAAGAATATAAATTTAAGAACGATGTCATTAAGAAAAGAAAGAAGAAGAAATCTCAAGAGAAGTATGCCAAGTGTGAAACTTGTAAACACTTATACAAACTGTCTCTCATATGAAGCATTCTTAAAAGTAGATTGCACAAAGATCTTACACCAATACGTAATAAATGACATGAACCAACAAATACATGGGTAATTTTTAAAGTGCCACAACACTTAACATCAAAACAGAAGTTCCCACAAGAGAAACAAATGAAATGTGAAACGTGTAGCCACTATTACAAACTGTCTCTCATTAGAAGTCACTTGAGAAGTAAAATTCATATGTACACCCCCATATTCAGTGTAGAAGAAATCGAAACAGCATTTCAAAGTAGGATCAAGACTTATACTCTAAAGAATGTGAATGCATACAAAGACCCATATCATTTCCTAAACGATGTAAAAGAAACTGTTACAGGGCTAATTAGTAAGCATTCAAAATAATTGAAAGTGAACATCAAATTCTTCACAAAAGTACAAAAGGGGAATTGGTGAGAATATTGAATATGCAGAAAGCTCCTTTAAAACAAAAAACGAAATTATACTGAAATCGACTAATCTGGAAGAATATTATACCAACAGCATATCGAAAATCATAGCTGAGATGGGGGCATTCGAAGCAAAGGGATCTCAGTGGACACTCAACAGAATATTTAAAATGGAAGTGCGAAATAATAAATATTTACCATTCAAGGGCAGTTTTTATGTTGATCTCCCAGAAAAAATTCAAACTAAGCGGGCGGTAATTAATGTTAAGAAAGATAATCAAAAATGTTTTTTGTGGTTTGTTCTATTTGCATTGCATCAAGTAAAAAAAACCCTCAAAGAGTGAATAAATACGAAGCTTACGAGCATCAGTTTGATGATGCACATAAGGGTTTGGAATTTCCAATGAAATTGGATACCAACATTTGAGAAGATAAGTGGAATTAGTATTAATGTATATGCATACAAAGAAGAAGATGGTGGTATGATATTTATAATCTGTCCATTAAAAATAGCAAAAAATAAGACGGATAAGCTCATAAACCTTCTCTATATCAAAGACAAAAAGAACGACCACTACTGCTGGGTAAAAAGTCTTTCGAGACTTGTCACATCACAAGTAACGAAAAATGGTCACAAAATATTTATATGTGATAGATGTTTGCAACATTTCTACTCTGTAAACAAGCTAAGAGATCACAAACAAGACTGTCGAGATCACGATGGTGTTAGAGTTGAACTACCATCAAAAGGAAAAAATGACATATTATTATTACAAACCCAAAATCATTCTTTGAGAGTTCTGGTTGTGATATATGCTGATTTTGAATGTTTGTTGACTAAAATCGAAACATGTCAACCAAACCCCGACGAATGTTACACGAAACCATACCAAAAACAGGAGCCTATTAGCTTCTGTTACTATGTAAAATACGAACATGGATACTATAAACCACCAGTAACTTATGAAGGGCCTGATGCATCTTCTGTGTTTGTAAAATGCTAATGGAAGAAGCAAAGTCTATCGGTGATATATATATATAAATTAAAAACCAATGCTTCCACTAACTCAGAAAGAACAAATTGTTTATGATACAGCTACCTATTGCCATATATGTGAAAAGCCTTTGAATGGTGATTCTGTGAGATACCATTATTATCTTACGGGGAAATTTAGGGGAGCTGCACACAGAGATTGTAACTTATCATATAGAAATACATGTTTTGTACCAGTGTTTATACAATATAAATCTGGCTATGACACACATTTATTCATAATAGATCTTGGCATCGATGAAAATAAGATCGATCTAATTCCCAACAACAAAGAAAAATATATTTTAATTTAGGAAGCACTTATGTGGAACTGTAAATCTTAGATTTATTGACTCATTTAAATTTATGGCTATTAGTATCGATAAACTCTCTAGCAACCTTTCCAGAAGCCAATTCTGAGAAACGTGTAAGAATTTTTCCAATGAACTTCTTGACTTTGCTAAAAGAAATATGACTACATGCAAAATGCTGAAAAATTTTGTGAGACATTGCTTCCATCCAAAGATGCATTTTACAACAAACTCAATAAATGCGGCATTACAGACGAAGATTACGAATTTGCGAGAGAGGCGTGGGAAAAATTCAACATAAAATCTCTAAGATAGTGCACAGAACTCTATAACAAATCTGATGTGTTGATATTGTCTTATATAATGGAAGATTTTAGAGATGTGTGTCTCAAAACATATAAGATAGATCCAGCATGGTATTTCACAGCCCCAGGGTTAGCGTGGGATGCTATTCTCAAACACACTAAAATAGAACTAGAATTATTAACAGATTACAACATGATTTTGATGTTAGAAAAAGTTATCCATGGTAGAATTTCACAATGTTGTAAGTGATATGCTAAAGCAAATAATAAATACATGAATGCTTATGACAGCACAAAGGAAATCTTTTATCTCACATGTGTGGATGCCAATAACTTATATGGATGGACTATGAGTCAGTATTTGCCCTATGGTCGTTTTAAGTGGGGAAATACAAATATAGATGTAACAAAAATAGAAGTTGATTTTAGCAAATGTTATAATTTAGAAGTTGATTTGCAACATCCACATGAACCACACGATCTCCACAAAGATCTGCCATTGGCACCAGAGAATAAAATACCAGAAGGTTCAAATAACCTCAAACTCTTGACTAGTCTGGATCGCAAAGAAAAATATGGCTTACACTACGTAAATCTTAAAAAATATCTATCACTGGGAATAAAGTTGAAAAAGATACATAGATTTCTGGAGGTTGATCAATCAGATTGGCTCAAGTCCTATATTGATCTAAACACAAATATGCGAACAAAGTCTAAAAAGAATTTGAAAAAAATTTCTACAAGCTTATGAACAATTCCGGTTTTGGGAAAACAATGGAGAATATTAGAAACAGAGTGGAGATGGTTGTGCACAAGTTCTAAGCAAATGGATATACTAGTGGCTAAACCAAACTTTAAAGATAGGACTATATTTACTAGCCTTTGGTTGCAGTTCATATGAATAAAACAAAACTGTTCTTTAACAAATCCATTTATGTTGGAATGAGTATACTTGATTTATCGAAAGTCTTAATGTATGATTTTCACTATAATATAATGAAGCCAAAGAATGGGGAAAATAATGAACTGTGCTAACAAGATACTGATTCGTACATCTATAATATCAAAATGCCAGATTTCTACAGTGACATGAAAAAATGGATGACCATTTTGATACTTCTGACTATAGAAAAGATCAACCTTATGGTATACCGTTAGTTAACAAAAAGATTATTGGCAAAATGAAAGATGAATGTAATGGATAAATAATGGAAGAATTTATTGGTTTGAAATCGAAAATGTATGTAATAAATGTGGAGGGTGGTGAAAAGAAAAGAGCAAAGGGTGTGAAAAATGCTGTAGCCAGATATGAGATTTGTTTTGGTGACTACAAAAAGTGTTTGTTTAGTAAAAAATTGTTGTACAAAAGTATGAATCTCATTAGAAGTAAGAAAATGAACTCTATACGATTGCGAGGAAAAAAATCATTAAGCCCTGAAGATGATAAAAGATTTATTATTAAAGATGGTATTAATACACTGCCATGGGGACACTACAAAATTGTAAAAGAGTGACATTATGAAAGAGCTGTTGCCCATCACGAAGCACCTTATCGCTGATATCGTTCTTTAGTCGTGAGTGAGCTTAAAGGAAAGCATATGTATAATAAAACGCAATCGCTCATCGATATCGTAAACAGAAAACTTAACTATGGTGGTAATAAAGTGCATGTGATCATCGACACAGAAGGCAATCCGTGGTTCAAGGCAAAATATGTTACGAAGATACTCGAGTATGCAAATCTGCGAGAAGCAATCAGAGAACATGCTAGAGAAAAGAATAGGCAATCATACACAGATATAGAGAGGAGAGAATCGCTCCTCCTGTTAAATATGCAGCCAAATTCCACATTCATCAATGAACCAGGCTTGTATGCATTGATCATGAAATCAAAGATTGCAGCAGCTGAAAAATCCCAGGATTGGGTGTATGAAGAAGTGTTACCATCCATTCGCAAGCACGGTGAGTACAAGATCGAGCAAAAGTACAAACCGCTACTGGATGACTTGGACAAGAAGCTTATAGTGGCAAACGATATTATCGATAAATGTGCGCTACCACCAACAGAAGTTATCGTTAAACATCATCAGTTCATTCTCAGCTACACTGGTGGTATCTGTTACTATGTCATCAGATGCCAAACGCGTATAGTGCGTGCTTGTATCGATGAGGTAAGACATGATTATCCCAATATGCATGTGCTTCTTTTTCTCACCAACGTTAATCCTGTAATGCTGTATAACCTTACGAAAGAGCAGTTGCCCATAAAGCTGTAGATAACTGCTTCATCACAGAGATGAATCAAAATGACTTGATTGACAGTATCGTACACATAAAGTCGTTTGTGAGCTTAAAGGAATGTCATCAGACGATTGACTTGGAGTAAGTATTTCGAGATGACTTTTCGAAATGTATTGCTGATATGCAATCGCTCATCAACATTGTAAACGGCAAACTCAACTATGGCTGTAGAGAGGTTCATGTGATTATCGACGAAGGAGGCAATCCATGGTTCAAGGTGAAAGACGTTGAGAGAATACAAAACAGGCAGTCATAATAAACGTCGACGACGACGATAGAGACATCCTTCAAAACTTGTGTACACAAAGAGAGTCTGTCGCACAGACCCCCTTTGTATATTCAACCACATGCTGTTTTCATCAACGAATTGGTATGTATTCGCTTCCAAAAAGGACGAGGCTAGACAGTAAAAAGTGCTGCCACCTACTGGCGATATCGGTAAGCATCACCAATCACACGCTGCCGCCTACTGGCGATATCGGTAAGCATCGACAAGCATGTGGTGCCACCTACTGGCGATATCGATAAGCATCACCAGTTTGTGATTATCAGTTTCGGTGGAAACCAATACTATGCCATCAAATTTCAAAAGCGTCTGGTGAGTGTACGACTCGTTGCGCTTAGGCAAGAATACCCCGAGATGCACATGCTACTGTCTCTCAACAACGTCAATCTCATAACGCTGTACAACTAATGAAAGAACAACTACCTATCACATTGATAGGTAACTGCTTCAGTACGACAATGTGTTACGATGACCTCATTGCTGATATCGTACGCATTAAATCGTTCGCGACAGACAGTTTGCAAAGACCGATCGAGAAGTGTTTCGAGACGACATCTCGTCTCGAAATATCACGAGCGAAGCACACCACATATCAAAATTGTTCGAGTATCACGTGTAAGCCTGTGCGAGTCTAACAAAATGCAATCGCTAGTCGATATCGTGAATGGTAAACTAGTCTACGACTATAAGGGGTATCTAGTTTAGACTTTGAATTTCTTAAATAGTTGTAAGCAATATACATCTTATCGAAAATGTTATGCTGATTCTGATTCCGAACCTAGCAATATATGCATCATTGTTGAAGTGATGCCAGGGTTGTCAATACTTTCGATTATACAACCATCTTTAGAGATCTCTATTCTTGAGAACTGGAATGGGAAGAAATTCTCACAAAGATCAATAATTGAAGTTTTTTCATAATCTGTATTTGAATCTTTTTTTTTAGTTAGCTTATACTGTTGGTAAACATAATCTTCATTCGGATGTGAAAATGCATCGCCAATAGGAATATTAAACTCAATGTGCTTGTTGTATTCATTCAAATTATTTTTTGTTTGGTCGTTTGGAGGAAACGACTGACGCTCATAACTTTCAATTATTTGTTGATCCACTTATTATATAGAAAAAATAATTTCTTAAACATCTACACTTTTTTTATCAACCCAAGAATTATGACTACTATCAAAACCTAGCCATTTAATTAGCAGCTTATTTTTCATACTTTTGAGACAGTATACATTTAAGTTGTCATTGTTCATTTTATATAATAAATGAGGCAACACAAATTTGTAAACAACATAGAGAAAAATATAGAGAGAAGAAGACAGTTAATTGAAAAGTTTAAAACTTTTAGAAAATTTTGCCAAGATGAATATGATGAAAATAAAAAACACGCTAAACCATTGATAGATGCGATAGAAGATTTGGGGCAAAAAATTGGACGAGAAACAAATTAGAATAAGAACTTAATAAACGAACTTGTTCAACTTGCTGTTAAGAATTTAGACTACTCACAAACACCAACAGAAACATCTTTTGAAAGAAAACTGTTGGGTAAAATTGGCACCGATGAACGCTATGGAGATGAATGCTATGGCGATTAACACTATGGTGATAAACACTATGACGATGAACGCTATGGCGATGAACGCTATGGCGATGAACGCTATGACGATGAATGCTATGGAGATGAACACTATAACAATGGCGTGAAACGCATTGACGATGACGATGAACGCTATGACGAAGTGTTGAGGCATTATAAAACTGATATCCGACAGTTAACTAACTACAAAGCAACATTTATTGATAAGAAAGTGGCCGATTTCTTAATCGACTGCAAAGATGATATTTTTTCTAAAGCCTGATAAAGGTAGATCGTATATTGGTGATAGCGAAGTAACATTCATCAATGAAAAATTTTCTGTTAGAAGCCGAACATACACTGCAACAGATGGTTTGATGAAATTACTAACTAATAAGAGAGTAACAGAAAGCGACTATACTGCAACCGACTATGAACACTATAGTCGTATCCTAGCAGATACAAACACAGTTTTTCAAAACAATGATCCAAATTTGGGAATGCCAAAATCAAGTAAAGGGAATAAATGGAAAATTATTGTTAAATCAATTTACGATTCAATTAAAAAGAAACACCCCTCACCTAAAAAGGGGAAAGGTATTAAGAAGTATACAGACTACCCCAAAGAATACATATGGATGGATGATGTTAGGATGCTTATTGATCGACTTCTCGTTATTTACGGCGAAGAGAATGCTGGAATTGATAACAATTACAATGACAGAGTAGGATTAATGAATATGCTCAACAGCAAGTTTAGTGACTTTGTTGTGAATAATCCAAAATATATACCATATCTGATACGAATTCAACATACTTTTTGGGAGTCGGAGCATTACGGAAAAGGGTTTCTCAATGACATAATAAATTTGCTACCTTTTGAGTTGCATGCACCCGGTTATCAGTACTTAGGTCCGGGTACCAGACTAAAAGAGAGAATTGAGCGAAGTGATAAACCCATTAATCCACTAGATGCGGCTACAATGGAACATGATATAGTTTATCATTATCATAAAGATATAGCTGAAAGACATGTCGCTGACAAAGAACTAGAAAAGAAAGCATTCAAAAGATTGTTAAGTTCAGATACTGATCTCAATGAGATATTGTGGGCTGGTGTTATTGTATCTGCGATGCATATTAAATGTAAGCTTGGTTCGGGAATTAAAATTAAATGATAAATTATTTGTTATAATAAATAAAAGTAAAAAACATTTTATTTCATGTTCCTAACAATGAGTTGAAGGGATTGAATATTGATCCTTTCCTAATGAAGGACCAACTGGATTGTAAAAACAAGAAATTAAAGGTGGACAAGGGATGGCTATCACAATTTCAGTTCCACAGCTTAAGAAAATGTCCAAAGAAATGAAAACTGGAAATAGTTTGACAGTTCACAAGGGTGGATTTTTACCTTTAATTTTCGCAGCATTAGGAGCTCTAGGAGCATGAGCTGGTGGTGCATCATCTATCAGTAATTAATGCTAAGAAGTAAAAGCACGAATTGGAAGAACAACGCAGACATAATTTAGCTATGGAGGGAAACTGCAAGGGATTGAAGAAAGTTAAGTGGATTAAGAATGTTAAAAAAAGTAACTCCACTCAGTAACTTTGATATTGATCAAATGGTTAAAATATTAAACATTAAAATTTTCAGGGTGTATTTATGATTGATGAACTACTTAACACACCACTCGATAATGAATGTGGGATTGTTAATCTAGATGTTTCGACTAACCTTGGTACACACTGGGTATGATATTGGAAAAAAGCAAACAACAAATATTGTTTTGATTCATTTGATGGAAATCCACTGCGACAATTAAGAGCATATCTCGGAAGTAATATATTTTATAACGATGATAGAAGTCAAAATTTCAATCAAGTAACTTGTGGTCATTTATGTGTAATTGTGCTAAATATCTATTCACATAATTTTGAATTTCCAAAAATTATTTCACTATTAATAAACAAAGGATATATGCGGAAATGAATTAATGAGCTCTTGGATTGAAGATCAAATTAAAGAACACTTGAACAATGATGAGAAGATCAGTCCTAATTTTGGTTCCAACACACAGTTCAGCGACTTATAACCACACTGACAAGAAATAAAAGATCATTGGATAAAGTATATCTTACTTACATGGATGTAGATAATAATATAGATTTTGAACAAAAATGACTATGACATGTGGGAAATCCCATTGCACCGATGGACGCAATCAATTTAGAGTACTATCAGAAAAACAGAATTAACATTATTTGTTTAGTTGGGAAATACAATTCCAAAGAAAAAATATTTTTCTTTGATAATCAAATAGAATATTTTTTATGAGAGATGGAACTATAGTTGAAATAATAATAAAACCAGAAATAATATAAGTATTATCAACTGTTATCATGAACGGAAAATAATTTACATGCATAAATCTTTTGAAGTATACCCTGATGATATGATATATTTTAAAATACCAAAAGCCCACAATGCACCCGAAGGTAAAATTGTGTTTATTGAAATAGTTATGGTATATGAATACGTTTAAGAAGATGAGATTATGTTAGTTTTTAATGTAAGTGTTTCCATTAAAAACAAAACTTACAATCTAAGAATTTAAAATGACTTAATTTTAACACAGTACTTGCCATTATTTAACTTACGAATCATATCTATTGTAACAAAACCATATTCATTATTCCAACATTTTGAACACGTCTCCCTAAATTTCTCAAATGACATTTACCACCAACAAAATCACTATGAATATGTTTAAGATTTGTATCGTCTTGTCTGAATAAGCAAAGAAAATTAGCATTGTCTGTGCTAAATAGAAGCAATTAATATCTTTACTTCTACTGCGAGTATAGTAAACCCTTACAATATTTTGATTTTCAAGTATGATATCATCGAAAACAACTACAGAATCTTTATGACATTCATTTACGTCAACAATTTCTTCTTTTGATGGAACGAAGTATGCTATTGGTTCATTAAATAATTTTGATGCAACATCTATAGCTTTCTTTATATAGATATATTTTGGTTGGTCCAGACTTTTTGAACATACATAGAGAGAACCAAAGTCCAACCATCCTTGAGCATATATAAAATTATCTATCATAAGTGTAGTTTTCCCCACAGTTACTAGGGCCCATAATGAAACACCTAATATTATTAGGTAATAATTCTCCGTGACGTTTTGCTGTTACAGTCCTGTCAGGTATTCTTATTTTAATATCCCAGTCTACATGTTTATTGCTCATTTATTAATAGATTATTTAAATAATGTAATAAATGAGTAAAGTATTCAAATTAACAGATATCAAATCAGTGATGAAGAATAGACTACACTACCCTTTAGAATTAGAGGGACAGTCATTGGCTTTAGTTCAGTTCTATACTACTTATCTAACACATAACATTATCTCTGGGATAAATAAGCTATACTTTGTGCGCCAGAATGATAAGGAATTAGCAATTGATATTCCAGTTGGTCAATATAGTTTAAAATCTCTTGAAAAAAATATAAAAGCAATTTTTTCATTTAGTGAAGATTTGATGGGTGGGAAATAAAATGACATATCTTTCGAGCTGGATAAAATAACAAACAGAATGATAGTAAAATGTACGCTTAAATTACAGTTTGGAAAATGGGATTCAATAAGAAAAATTTTGGGTTTCGTAGAAAATAAAACTCTGAAAGAAAAAGTGGATCATTATGGCAATACAATTCCAAAATTTGCTCCATTTGAAACAATATATATATACACTGTAATATAGTAAATGGTATGATAATAAAACACGATGAAAATAACCATAGAGAAACTAGCATAATTGTCACTTTTATACAAGAACAACATTTGGATTTGGCGACACGACCTATTACGAACCCGCTTATCCATTATTTTTCCCAGTGCAAACAAACCAAGTTAATGAAATTTTAGTTGAAATTAAGGATGAAAAAGGTAAGTTAACTAACTTTGATTTGTCTGAAAGAACACTGGTATTAGAGATGAAGCCGTAGATATTTTTTTCGGTTGGAAGTAGTCATATTCTATATATTAAAGTTTCGTGTGATAAAGATAAATAATATTTCTATAGAAAGTGCAATGAAAGAACTAAATGTTTCGGCTACTTTAATGTGTAGAATTTGGATATGTATATCTAACTTTTTAATTTGACTATGTTGTAGCACATTGGCGAAATCAGAGCGATAATTGTGTTTTAATGATTGGATAACCATTAAAACTTTATAGAGATATGAGCACAAATAAAAATCAACTGATGTCTAACACGACGATCATTTTCTCTTTAATAAAACGTAATAGAATGCCTTTGTTTAGTACCACAATCCACCATTCCAACATATGCAAAATTTATACCTCCACGATTAACACCATCTAAAACTGTTTCGCTGAAAATCTGAAGATATCTGTCTGGTAAGGTTACTTTAAAATTTCCAGAAGTAATTACCACTTTGTATCCATACCGTGTATCATATATTTCAGCATGGTCTATGGGATAGGCCTGTCCGATTGTAAGTTCGGAAAGTTTCTTAATTTGATGGGTTCCGTTCAGTACATTTAGCAACTGGTCCATCTTTATTATGTACAATATTTTATTTTTTACTTATTCAAATTTCTTGAGCCGCTCTTTGCAACTGCTTCGAAACGCAACTTTTTGTAGTCCCTTTTTGCAACTGTGCTCTAACGCAACTTTTTGGAATCACATTTTGTGGCTGCGGTCGAATCGGTAGCTGATGTTTTCTGATGAACTGTGTATTCAATTTTCCGTTGGTTTTCTGACAACTGGGGGCTGCTCCCAAACGCAACTTTTTGCAGTCACTTTTTGTGGCTTCACTTTAACTCAACTTTTGCAGTCAATTTTGCGACTGGGCTCGAATCGGCAGCTGATGTTTTGGATCAGGATTTCAACGGCAATTTTTTCTGGTGGTTTTCTGATGGTTTGGGCATTCAATTTGCTGTTGGTTTTCTGATGGTTGGGGGCTGTGGTCGAACAGGCATTTCTATACTACTTGCTCATATCCAATGCTTAAATCACCTCGATTCCCTCGTAGGAAAAAGCTACAGCTCTTTAGGCAAATCATTAAGCCCCTGCTACCGTATGACTGTTTAATATGGGGATACACCACCCCTACACACATAGAGAATGTTCAAATATCACAGAATAAATTTCTAAAAGCAAAATCACATGCAGGGTGTTATACTTGAAATGAAACCTTTAATCGATTACAAAAATTGGACTACATTAAAGATGTAATAATTTCTAGGAACAAGAACCGTTATGAAAATCTTAGTGATCATGACAACCTCCTCATTAATGGAATACCTGAATATGACCCACAAAAGTCACGGAAGTATAAAAACCGCGATATTCATAACATTTTAGGCCTGTTTTCAACCCAAGGCTGCATCAGTACCGTACGCTGGCATTCCCACACATAAAACAATTAAAGCAATGCGGTTAATTAATTAACGTTCATAACACCACGCCACACTACGCAAACATAACTCACGCCCGAGTGCGCAGGTGTACGATCGACTCGCTTTAGATTTCTCTGTCTGTGTATTAGGGTTGACATCACCTCCCACATTGTGGAATAAGCCTGTCTGGATAGCTTCACTACAAGTTCCAGTCATTTTTATGCCTTGAGGTTACCCTGCTACACCAAACCTTGCATAATTCACCCCCCGAATACACAGGTGTATGATTTTCCTCGTTTTATAGTTCTCTCCTTGTGGACTAGGGTTGACATCACTCTAGCCTTGTGGGTTAAGCCCGTCTGGATAGCTTCACTACCAGTTCTGGTGAGATCTGAAGTGGGGGAACCGCAAACTACTAAAACAATAAAATATCCACATTATAAAAGGGGAAAAACAAGGAGTATTAATTGTTATTCAAACTACATTAACACTAATATTGGGCCTGCGGAATTCCCTGATCGGTCAGGGACATAAATTCTAGACATTTAACAAAACTACCTACACCAAGGCATTTCTATCTCCTTGCACACAAACGACTGGAGTCGACCGGAACTGCCAGGATCTTTAAAGAACACAAGGTGGTCTTAACTACACTCACAGAGTCCTCTCACGAGACTCATACCTACTTACGCCCGGTCAAGGCAGGTCATGTCGGTGAACTGGCAGATAGTGTTCGCCTCACTCTGGCATCAGGGGTCCAGGCCAAGAGGAACACATGGGAGATCAGGACTAGATTAGTGGGCGTTAGTCTTAAGTTAGTTGGTAGTTGAAAAAATTCGAAAATTACACAAAATAAATACAAAAATTTAAAAAAAAATTTAAAATTAAAAAAATCAAACAAAATAATAAAAGCAAAAGAAAAAATTGAAAAATTTATAAAAATTCAAAATATAATATATTGAAGGCTGCAAGGCCATTTTTCTAGTTTGTAAGGACATTTCTACAAACGATGCCCTTCGGGAGGCTGATGTAGTTACATCATCTACACTGATAAACCATAGTTTTAACCAGGTCTGGAAACAGTCCTGGTACATATGGTGCCAGAAATGTGTATTACTAACATGCAACGTTTTTCACAAACGTCACAAGACCGGAGAACAAGAGCGAAGCCGGACCCTGACTCTTCAGGGCCACAAGGCCTGAGATCCCAAGCAAGGTTGTCAACGAACAGCTACTCGAGTTGTAGGAACTCACCGACACACTACACACGAGTTTAACTAGCCACTTGCAAAACACACTACATAATGTTCTACAGACATCACAACACTGCAGTACGCCAGTCGGGAGACTGGTGGGAGCTTCACTCCTTTGCCGATAACAGCTACACGTAAATTTATTAAGATAGCTACAATGGTTAAGCAGCTATAAACACGGGCCCGGTTCCCAGCTTAAACATAAACACTGCAGCTTGCCGCCGGATAATTGATTTGACCCAAGCCTGTCGGGCTGCATTTTCTGTTGCAACCCGCTGTACGAGTTATATGAACTTCGGTTCCTGGTCTCGTGACAGCACGGCCTTCGGAGGCATATGAGAGATCGGCGGTGGTGGCTGAACTTTCAGTAATTTTGTGACCCTAGAGATGCTTTCCGCAATGTACGGCAAAACGTTGGTAACAGAAACCAACTAGACGTGGTTCCAACCCGGAAGCCAAGACAGCCATGGTGTTGAAAATTTGGTGTAAAATCCATATGAACACACCAGAAAAATAAATCGGGATAAAAAGAATATATCATTGCATTACCAAGCAGGACATCTAATGACAATCCTTCATTAATGTAACCCAAGTCAGGTGCTTACATTCAAAATGGCGGTCATTAAAAAATTTTGGTTCTTTGTAATGTCTCGGGATCAATGAACCAACATAATTAAAAAATAAAAGGTTGTATGTTACCAGTACATAACATAAGTATTGAATTCTCAAATGGATACTATTGCTGGTATGCCATTTTGAAAGATAGCACAACATGAAATAATAATTCTCACTTATCTCAAAAATACTCAAACTATTCCCGCCAAATATGGCACATATCTATTAATGTGGTAGACCAAGTAAACACGTGCAAATTAGGCTAAAATTTTTAAAATGTGGGTTACAAAAATATTTTAGGTTTATTTGTTATATCTCCCACTCAATACAACTAATTCCGACCAAATTTTTAATGATGGAAGTATATATTATAAGCATAATACATGCTAAACCATATACACTTTGTCTGTCATTTTTTCCGAAAGTGCCACACGAATAAACAAAGTTTTTATATCACTTCTCGAAAAAAAAAATTTTATTCCTGCCAAATTTGGCAAACACATAATACTGCGGCAGGAAATGTAAAAGGGTATGTTTTATGTAGACAAGACACTTTGCTATTCAGGAGGAAGGAGAGTGTTACACTGGTGGAGCAACGGTTTCATTCCCACCTCTCTGCGGACAAGCTTCGCCTGTTCCCAGACCATTTCACTATCGTGTCATCAAACATTGTAATAAATATTTTCAGACATGCAATACCATTGCGAGTAAGCTGCCTTCCCCCGTCTGTTACGGACAGCCCAACCCTCCCCACGCTATCATTGTTTCACTCTCACAGTAGGCCCACATGGCATTGGTCAGTTTCCATGCCCACGAATCAGTGCGTGCGTAGCAACCATACAGAGCCACCGTTCCTGCCCACCCGTTCCCCCTTAGAATGCTTATTTAATGTAGTTAGAGTATTTTAATTGTAATGCTTTTCATGAATGCAGAATATACTGTTTATTTGTTTGCTTAAGTCTCTCCAGTGTGTGGTGTGCTGTTGCAGTGTGTTCCCTTCGTCTTTCCAGTAGTTTGTTTAATTTTAAGTACACAACAGTGCGCAGCATGAATTACACCAGCAATACACTTTCACCACCCAGGTTACACATTTCATGGAAACAAGAAGCCATAAAAAGGCGTCTAAAGAATCACAATTGCTTAAAACTGTTTTGCTCGACACTAAAGATTTTGAGAACACCTTAGACAAGAAAGACAGGCAACGCGTCCTTCAAAACACAATAGATACGCCCACTACTAGTCAGCTTCAAAATGACGCACTATACGCGACATTTCCTATCATCGAGCATACCTACACTCTTGACACACCGCACCCTCCCAATCCGTTCTGCAATCACCATCACAATCGCCTGCACCCCTCACACAATTCTTTGGGTTTCCCCTCTACGAGGAAATTGGCTTTACTCCTCTTCCTTCACATTATTTTTCACCCCACCTGCCACCCATGCATATTTTAATACCATACCTTTTCACCCACAACCCATCATGGCCAACAACCCCCTCCCATAAATGTCATTTTCGCTCAACCAGAAAAACCCCCATCCTTCTCCGGCAAACAGGGAGAAAGTATTCAATAATTTTTACATGCTTTTCAGGAGGTTGCCAACATTAATTGATGGGTCAACGCAGACAAGTGTAAACAAATTCGTTTTTCCCTCCATGACACGGCCAAGCACACCCACATATCACCACATCCAGTCTATCACATAGCCTGACCTTAAGGCAGGGTTAGTAGATGTTTTTACAAGTGCCGCTGAAACAGAGCGCGTAAAACACTTAATATACACGAAGAAGTAAACCATCGGCGAAGACATGCTCCACCAGATTCGAATACTTGAATATTATAGGGTGCATTATAACCCCCACATGACAGATGCCGACTACATGAATATCATCTGGAAAAGTATTCTCCCCTCTATTGCGGATAAGCTCGTTGGCCTTCCGAATGACATGCTCGAGCATATGCGCGAAAATATTCGCCGAGCTAAGGTAAGAATTTTGAAATAAAAACAAAATGTTACCCAAGCCCCCGTTCACCCAGATTCCATACGTCTTGAGGCGGAGATTTCTATTCTCAAACAGGAGATAGCACAACATTTGCTCCAGCAACGTGATTCTCCCTCCCACGTCAGTTCACGCAGTCCCAGAACCACCCACGCTATAGTGTTCCACAACCCGGCACGGTTTACAATCCCGCCTACCCCGTTCGCCAACAGTACTACCACTACAAACCTACCCCAAATCCCTCGCCCAACCCCCCTCACAACACAGGACACCCTCAGTTGCATGAAACTCCACACTCTTTTAGTAATTGTCACAGCTGTGTTAATCACGCACCCCAATTTCCTCATTACAACTCCAACACCGCCCGATTTCCCCACAATGCCGCTAACACACCTCACTTTAACAGGGAACCTGCTACCACAACCCAATCACATGCATTCCACAGAACTCAAAACCTCCGCTATCAGTCAAAAAACTTCTCCACGAGGGGGTAAGACACACCACCCCCTATGATGATAGCACCCGTTTTCGGGACATGTGCAATGCTATTTTCAGCAATGTGGTTCTCAGTCAGTCATACACGGAAATTGCGCAATTTAATTCCACAGGACTGAAACTTCCGCCAAGTCCTCTTTTGCCGCCTACATTTCCAACCACGCATATAATAATATGCATAGTTGCCCAACACCACACCGATATTATCAAATCCATTTTGCACAACCCCGTATTCCACATTTTTCTGCCAGATAAGATCCAGTTCACGTTCAGCAACCTCACCACAATCACTTATCCATGTCACAGCCTGTAAATCGGCCACACAAAGCATCAACACAACACCTAGCATGTCCCAAGCCCACTCGCAGCGACACTTCCCGGCACAGCGATACTCCCTCACGAATTAAGATGCAGTTGCCACACTGTCAGAGCCCCATGTACCAGAATGCAATGTTGCCAGACGCAGCAATTCCCCACTGCGCAACACAATGTCCAGGGCCCGCGTAACCTCGCTAGCGATACCTGCTCATTATACCTTTATGTTGGACACAAAAGTATTCAGTGCCCTCTATTTCCCAATCAGAATTTTGCATTTTCAACGGACATTCGTGACTGCATTCGCCATTTCAAACATACTTTCCAGCTGACACGGCGTACTCTCTTTCTAGCACAACTATTCCTCCACTCCCACTGTGGTGCGTACTGACTGTTATTGTAACAAGGACGCCGGTGGTCGCAATGATGAATGTCCATTGGGAAATATGCTGAGCGATACCGCACCTAGAATGGGAACACGGACACCTGTGCGCGCTACTACCCTTTAATCCTGTCAGCACAATGTTAATAGCACTGCAACAACTCGCATAATTGTTACCATAAAAGGCACGCAGTACTATGGGTTAGTAGGCACAGGGTGTCAAGTAGCTGTGTGGCTGACACCATTTTGTCAGATCAGCTCTTTCTCCCCTCAACACTAATAATACATTAGTTGTGGCCACATCGATTTTGCCCCCTCGTTAATTTGAAACTACCTTGAACTTAAATGTACATGGTCATACTTACCCCGAGAAAATTTTAGTACTTGACAACCTCCAACAAGATATCATTTTGGGTGTGGATTTTCTTAAGAAGTATGGTGTCATCCCTGTTTTGAAATACAATAAACTCTTTATTCAAACCCACGATCAGAACAAATTCACTGAAATTCCACTTGTGTCAGATAGCACACACACACACCTGATTACTGTTCCATTACCCAGTGTTGTAATGCTCTCGAGGCCTTTGAAAATCAACCACTTCAGGGCCCTTTAGTAAACGATAAGCTCTGTCTTGACCAGTAATGAGCCATTCAGGATATTATCGTGCGATATAAGGACAGTTTTGCAAATTCTATACTGGAACTTACAGAGGCACGGGACTTTAAAATTAAACTGGGTTTAGATACGATTAAACCCGTTGGTACCTGCTCCAACAGAATCAGTCCCAAGGTGCGTGACAATCTTTTCATTCAGATCGAAGACATTATTAATGCTGGCATTATACAAGAGGCTGATTCCCCATATTCTGCCCCTAGTCTTGCCATTTCTAAAAATAGTGGTGGCCTTCGCTTTTTGACAGATTTCGGAAAACTCAATCAACATTTCACTAGGGTGGAATATCCACTACCTAGTATGGGGGATATTTTTAATGTATGCAACATTACCCTTTTATCGCCAGCCGTGATTTATTTTCTGGTTTCTATAGCATTCTCGTTCGGCCACATGATCATCATAAATTTGGCTTTTAGCATTGACAGGATTGGTTTAATTGAACAATGTAGAATGCCAAAAGGCCTCAGCACCAGCCCCCCAATACTTCCAAATGTTCATTTACAAACTTTTAGGCCCCCCTGAGATGGACTGCGGCGATTACTTACATTGACAATATTATTATCTTGGGTGGTACCTTAAGGAACATATCGCCAATATTCATGAGGTCTTCCAAAGATTGCACCAGTACAAAGCTAAAGTCAATTCACAAAAGTTATCCTTCGCCCAACAAACTATTTAGGGTTCTAGGCCACATCATCACGCCCCATAGCATGTCAACAGACCCCGACAAAGTCGCAGCCACTGAGAATATGGCCCCCATACTAATCTTTAACAACTTCGAACCTTTCTCGGAATGACTTCCTTCCTACAGTGGTATATTATACATTATGCATCACTTGAACAACCGTTGATTGAGTTAACCGAACACAATTGGGACAAAGATCACCAACATTCATTTTTAGATTTAAAACGAGCCATTCTTCAGGCACCATTGCCATTAAAGTTTAACGAGCGCCACAACATCATTCTTGCATGTGATGCCAGCAACATTGCAGTAGGAGGGACGCTTATCCAACTTGACCCACACTCCAAACAGAGAAACTTTGTAGCATTCTGATCTAAGAAATTTTGTGTTCAACAAGGACGATGTAGCACGACCGAGAGAGAGAGAGAGAGAGAGAGAGAGAGAGAGAGAGAGAGAGAGAGAGAGAGAGAGAGAGAGAGAGCTATCAGCCATTAAATATTTGTGCACACATTTTCGCCAAAATTTATGCGGACAATTTACCATTTAAACTGACCATGCCAACCTAAGATACCTCTGTTCCATGTCGTACCATAATGCCCACATCCAAAAGATAACGATTGCCTTAAGCGAATTTGATTTTCAGATTAATATTGTGAAAGGAAAATTAAACACATTTCCCGATGCACTCAGCCAAATCCCCACCGTCCCACATGTCACTACTCGAACAGTCAGGGTTCACAACACCCCCTACATTGTCAAAGATGAAATGATAATGCTTTCTTCACTGTTTAAGTAATTGGCCGAAGCCATTTTTCAAAACCCTACCATGGCATCTGAGATTAGTGCTACTGTGGCTAAGTATATTCGGTAACACTGGGACGATGTCAAACACAATTTTATTTTAGCATGCGACCCGAGTGAAAGAGACAGAATCGCCACTGCTGTAGCTAATGGGGACATTCTGCCCATTCATTTTATAATAAAAATTATTACTACCCTTTACCAAGTGAATGTTCAAGTCATTCGACAATGCCATGGTGGTACATTTGCAACAACTTGCATTGACGCTGTCTTCCATTTCACTATACTTATCATTCTCTATAATGACATCGTCAATTTTCTCCCTGTTTATACGCATGCCCAAGATTATATTCAGATTGATGGCGAGTCCGTATTCAATTTATGTCACTATTCCTACTTCTCCCTTAATTGGCGAATGTGATAATGATCCCCATATTTTTTTAATTAAACAGGCCTTATTGCACCCTGAACAATGTGACACGAAATATCGCAGATTCAGTCGCTGTTATGCTATTGTAACCAATGGCGAAATATTTTTTAAGGTCCATTCGCTGCGTGACTCATCTAAGTTAACACTTGTCCCTCAACTGTACATCCTCCAAGTTATCCAGGCCGATCACGATGCTATTTTTGGGGGAGGGCATTTTGACGTGCTCAAAATGTTATGTAAAATTAAGTAGTCTTTTAGGACACAATGGCTGCTGATCTCAAAAAGAATTTTTATCCTGCCCTGAATGTCAAAAGATTGACACCATCACCTCTCAACCCATGGGCCAGCTAACCCCGATACCTCCCCAGCTGCTTCTTAAAACTTGGGCTTTGGATGCCAAAGGGCCTTTACCTGCCACTGCATGTCACAATAAGTACATTTTAGTTATGAAGGAATACACCTCTTGTTATGTCTGTGCTAAGCCAGTCCAGTTCATTGATGTGGACACTTGCGCTGAGTTCATTAAAGAAGTCGTCTTAAAGTTCGGATACCCAGAGCAGATACTCACAGATCTTGGGAGTAGTTTTCAAAACGAGCTGATTAGTAACCTCCTTAAGTCCCTTGGTGTTAAAAAACTTACCACCACTGCATACAATCCCCGTTGCAATGGATTAGCCGAAAATAATAATTGTGCCAATGGGGAGTAATTTACAGCCTGTGCGAATGCGGACCAGTCTAACTGGGATTTGTATGCCCTCTTTCTTCAATTCAACCACAATACCAGTGTTAATAGTTCGACTAAGTTTACGCCTTTTTATTTGCTCCATGAAGCCGTCCTCCCTGCCCAGGTAGTGGCCACTAAGTTTTCCGAGCGGGGCCATAATTGAAGCGAGAAACTTTTAGCCATTCGTGACACTGCCCACAACAACTTAATTCAGGCTGAGAGCCTTCAGAAAGCTATATTCGATAAAACGCATCGCAGAAACACATTACGCATTAACGACTATGTTTGGGTGCATAACTGAGGGAGACATAAGGCCCTAACACTTTGCTTTCTTGGGCCGTATTGTGTCATGGATGTGTTGAGCGAATCCACTATTTGCATATAGACGAATAAATCCGGCATCCCTAAATTTGATAATGTTTTTACACGCCATATTTAGTAGGCATACACCCATAAGTGTTTTGTTATACTGTCCGTTTGTATTTTCTATCTTTCTGTATCAGTGTTTCACAATTGTGTAAAATGTGTTACAGTTTATCTTATTCCATCGTACATCCCGTGATAGCCTGTGAGTTCTAAGCTGTCTCTGTCTTGCCATTGCGCCAAGAGTCACACAGTGCACGACAACTGGGGCGTGGTGACTACATCTGGAATCAGCTCGCCTGACGCAGCGAGCGGCAGTCCCGGCGTGACTTCTACACTGTCTACCTGCCTCCCAGCCCATCCAGAGCTTAATGTTCCACCGCAAGCGCTCAGTGGTGGGGATACCAGGCTCACCAACTTCACTCCTCTCTTTTCGCCACTCCACTCCATAGCCATAATGCTCTTCTCGCCGCCGGCCATGGTTGGCAGCACTTCCTGTGGGCGGAGCCATGCTCAGCAGGCCTCATGCATTGCCGGAGCAACGGCTGTCATGGGGCGCGCTGCTTGCAGAGGGAGGGGTGCTATCTATGCCCACATGGTCGTACCAGCCTTGTGTTGTTGTCTTCTTGTTTCAGCAGTTGGCCTGTCCAAGTAGCCTATATTTCGAACTCACGCTGGGTTGTACTACGTCACGGCGTGGCCTGACGTGGTGTACGAAACCAGCCTACTGCTGGTGTATAAAAATTCAGCTGCAATTCGCCTCCCCACCCTCAGTGCTCAATCAATTTCTCCACATCGCCTGTGCTG
This sequence comes from Dryococelus australis, assembly GCA_029891345.1. Taxonomy (NCBI): domain Eukaryota; kingdom Metazoa; phylum Arthropoda; class Insecta; order Phasmatodea; family Phasmatidae; genus Dryococelus; species Dryococelus australis. The sequence continues at coordinate 169,249,157 of CM057009.1, read as the reverse complement.
ATAGAAACACCACAATTTGTTCGAATGCAAATATCCTCTATAACTACATGCAAGCAATTCAGACGAGTGTAATCCTAGGGTACCATACAGAAGTCAGTACCCCTTTCCGTGCAAGGCGCGGCATCCTAGTCATAGGAGACGTGGAGATTTGGTACTGAAATTTTCTCACTAACAAGCACCTCCACACTCTCTTACAAAAGGACATGAGACTTGACCAGCAAATACAGGAACTCACAGCCAATGTTCCCAGTACACACAAGTCTCTGAACGTATCTTTTAGTATTGTTAACAACATTGTCCACAAGTTTGTAACTAAAATAAATTCCCTATCTAAAGTTATCAATGGCATTTACACTGTAATTAAGTCCCAGTGAAGTGCAATCAGCTCGGCTCGCTCATTAGAAACACATGTCCACTTGCTTGTGTCGAGTGTTTTGTACCTCATCAACAATTTAATCATAAACCACTCCATCGAATCATTCATACATTCATGCCAAATCCACAAGCTGCCACTCGCGGCAGTGAACAGAACTCAATTCACGCACAACCTCCCTGCAATACAACAACAACTGAACAAAATAAACCTTACGCTTAGTATTCCCACTAAGGAACTAGTTAAGTATTATTCCCTCGCCTTCACTGAGTGTTCGTTTTCAGAGCAGCAATTAGTGATTAAGTTGCAAGTGCCCCTAATTGATATACATACACAATTGCATATTTATCACATCAAGTTGCTCCCATATCACTATAACAATCATTCATGCATGCTTCAACCACCAGCTCAGATCATTGCAATCGACCTCAAAACATAAACTGTTAATGTAATTTCACCCTCCAGCCATCCCTCCCAGGATGTTGTATTCATTCCTCCCGAGTCTCTCGTCGGCGGCAATGCCAAATATATGACTGCTGCCATTTTATTAACCGATGTCAGCTCCTTGTTTAAGGCATTTAAGTACCTTTGCACACCAGCAGTCCCCTTTATGGTCACTAACATTTTCCCCCACCAGTTCGTTTTGACCAACCCCTCTCCCCACAACATGGTCACTTGTACGAACTCATTGCTCAACACTATCATCCCTACCCACCCCTTTGGAGCTGTAGAACTCCATTTCCCGTGTGGATGCCAGGTCGCCACACCTGCCAGCATCATTATTCAAGCCGCACATCTATATGATGTGTGGCCACCTGTTAACCCCCTCCATCAGACTTGCTCTCCGAGCAGTCCTTTATCTTCCCCAACTATCCCTACCAGTGGGGATTCATTTTTACAACATTTCAGCTGCTCTGAATTCCGACTGGCATGTAAATCATACCACATTCCTATTTTCGAAGGTGTTCCCAGCACTCCATGTGGCACATTCTCGTAACGTCGGCTGTTTCCCTCATCGACCCTGCCCATTTTGAATTCTTCATCCTCGCCTCCCTGTTTTGTTTGTTCTGTATTAACATCTAATATTACATCAAGTTAATACAAATATCGACCCTCCTTACGCGCCTTAATGCGCCCAACTGAGTTGCCTTTCACAGGCCGGTAAACTCCTGCACGCACAGACTACTGTGTCACCCTGTTTAATGATATTGGATGCTCCCTGCCTTATGAATGGTATCTACTTCCGCTAACATACGTTAATTAGGATTAACTACTTTTAAATGTTCTTTTTGCATGATGCCTAAACTGTCTTATTAAACATTATTCCTAGCATAGAGCAATTATTCCGTCAATCTATAGGTCTGTAATTATTGACAATATATTTGTGTTATGTCACAAGTCTTATGGCCCACCTACGTCTTCTTCATATATGTTTTTTGCCCACATAACGCCATTCGCTTATATTTTATCGTATTTTAATGTACCTTCCCATTCATCCTTGTGTGGGTACTGTTTTTTTTTTTTTTTTGTTGTCGACGACATTCAGGTGGATTTCTGTGAGACCGAATGAGCCTCCAAAACGTAAACAGAGAATTAAGAGACACTACATGTTATGAACGGATTCTTTTCTGCCTAAGTTTGACCATGGCAAAGAAACTCAGTTTCCCCATTTGTACCTGCTTTATTACGATCTGTTCAGAACTTTCAATACCCTCTATACGTCGTTGTTGTGTGTATCTCAGTCATAGCTGATTATAATTGCCTTTATATAAGCATTATTTAGCCCTGCAGACTTTTACTATACAGGGAAGGACATATTGAAATTAGAGTTTTACGCCTCCTGGCAGTTTAGATATTATCATTGTAATCATGCTTAGGCCTAAAGTCTTAAATGTTGCAACATACCAGCGTATCAATGTTTGTGTTACTGCAGTTCACACTGCCCTTACCCTTTTACAAACTAGTCAGCCTATTTGAGATGTTTTTGGTAAGGATGTTTGTTTTTATTACCCTAAAATGACGTGTAATACTATTCCTCACATAGGAATGTTATGGAGTTCCTGTACCAGTGACCAAAGTTCCCTACTTCCTTAACATTGCCTTTGAGAGTGTTGGCTAGTTTGCCTCCTGTCTTTATACATAATACTGCAGTGATTAAGCTCAAGCCTGCACTTTTGGCTCTTAAGAAACCTCAACTACATGCATAATTGCAACACAGGCATTAAGGTGACTACATATATGAGTATTTGTAGTTCAAACTGCTTTTACATTTTTCTCGGACGTAAGTAAGTGTAATGTGGTTTATAGTTCGAAATAAGAATGGACTATCAATTTTTTCACTCAATTAGGAAAATAAGTGAATTATGGCCATTCAGTGGGGCTCATATCAATTAATAGCAGTGATAAAGGGTTTCTAATTATGTATATATAAGTGAGAATTGAGATAGCATGCCTCCTGGCATGTATATGTTAACAAGTACTTGTTAAGGCTTCAGCAGTTTTGCATAGAATTTGCTTTCAACTTTTGCAATTTTATCCTGCTCTGCAAGCAGTGACAAGGTTATAGAGTATTTTTCATGAAGGGAATAGTATTGGACCGGTCAAGAGTATCAACCCCCACTTGACCGTTAGGTTAATTATTTTACTACTTCTAACAGGACAGTACAGTGATCTTTGCAAGTAATTATTACTTAGGGTTAGGATTCAGTGTATTATAATGATTTGCTTCATTTAATTGCCTCATTGCATTACTAGATAATGAGAGAGAATAAGAAAGCAATTTGAAATTTAAAACAAAACGAAAGAAAGAAAGTGAATAAACCAGACACTAACCAGGAAACAAAGCAGTATGCATTGCTCTGGCATATATTATTTACGTTTTATTATCGCCCTTACGAGGTTAGTGTAAGTATTGCCAATGTTATTTGTAGTAATTACAAGTGCGGGTTAGCCTTTTGTCTTAAACTGTAGCTGTTTCATACAAAAATAAACCCAGAGAAACAAAGAGATAACAAAAACAAACAAAAAAACTATAACACACCAAAGCAGAAAAACAAACAAAATCTACTCATAATAATGTCATGCTCGTTAGATACAATACTTCTTAGTACTGTGTGTTGTTTTGTGCTATTGCTTACTTGCTCTTCATTCTTAATGTAGGTTATGTAGTATTCCTTACTCCTTCCATTGGAATGTTACATTTGTCTGGTTTACTGCTATAATTCCTTTCAAGCGTTTTGCTTGGACCTACTGGTCTGTGCTCCACAGTAGTGTTGTATATTAATTTGCCATTTGTGCCCTGCGTTGTAAGCAGTGTTTATTTTATTAACTCAACTTATATTATTATTCGGTCACTAAAGTGACCGTGTGATCTATAATCTCTAAGTTACCTTACCGGAGTACTCCACCTTTATTACCCTTACCCATACCTGCAGACATTTGTGTTGTTTGTATGTACGGTGATAAATAAATTATTTTTATACCAAAATGGCACTACATGTAAGCATATTGTGAATACCTGCAAGGTAGGTTATATTGTTCATTTTCATGTAACTTGTCTTTCAATTCTTTAATGCATTTTTCATTTATTTCATGTTCATATAGCTTACGGACATCATATTGTATTGCTATACGAAATGTGAATTTTACATCCAAAAGTGGTAAGCCCAATTAAACTCCCACACTACTCAATAATGTGGAAGATATTAATAGCAAAGTGCTCGTACCTACAGACTTTCAGGAAAAGCCAGTGCGCTACACTAACTTTCAAACAGTGCTTCTACGATAATTTTTGTGTGTGTGGACAAACTTTCCTTACTGAGTGAATACTCTCTTTACGAACATACAAAGTGCTACAGTGAGAAACAAAAATTTCATGCAGGGCTACCACCATCAGACTATGAACTTTTGCCAACGGCATATGTGCGTATAATTTTTCTTTTGTTATGTGTTTTTAACTACTTATATTGTAATTCAACATGTTTCTTAGCTTATAAGTGATATCTAAGTTAATCTACCCGAGTTCTCTCTTGCATGCGTGTATGTACATTACACTTACTTGAAAGGTGTTTATAATTTATCCATGTACATTTATCTGCCTACCTCATCCTAAGGTGTGTGTTTTACTTATCTGTCATCGGCAGAAGTCATTCATCTATTAGTCATGAAAGTATTCATAAATTCAAATAATCGCTACACTAGTGCATGCTTATTGTAGCCAACATCACATTCCTTTCTCGACAGTCGAGTACATGCTGCGCGCTGCCAACTGTGTAATGTAAATTTTACCTCGTACGCCACGCCACGCGTGTGTATGTCAAACCACTTCCCGTAATCCAATTGAGCTTGCTGCAGCAATGTTGCCAGGCCTCCTTGTCTTTGACGGTCGCCCTTGTGTGGGTGGCACAAGCTTGCCTCTATCAGGCAGGGTGGCTTGGTGCGTCAGATCAGCTATGCTAGCGCGCACGTGCTCACACAGAGTCAAGTTGCGTCGCTATCTAGTGTATTAATGCTGGTTTATAATATTACGTAACTAATGCATTTTGCGTAAATCTTAGTGGGTTGGCGAAAATTTTTGAGAAATTTGGATATCTTGGAAATGCTGATTTAAATTAATATCTCTCCTCACATAGCAAACGTATCGAGTTTGGCCTCGTTGAACTCGTCTCGATGATTAATTTGGTTGTAGATTGTGAACAGGGTCTGATGATGTTCTTTATTATTTAATTCGACAGATGTAACAATGCACATTAACAGACATAAAGCTTGTCGCGAGATGTGCCTAACAACATAACATAATAACAAAAAAATTGGTGATACTAAAGAGTGAAAAATTAAAAAAATTTAAAAACCAAGCTTTTATTTATGAATGCGCTACCCAAGTAACAAACAACAAGCAGATAATAGTTGGCCAACTGTCGGCGCAGGTGGTACATGTTCGCCCACATGACTGTAGTTGTTTTCTTATGTGGCACACAATAAGACCATGTGAACAATAGTGACTGTATTTACTTGGGAATTATTTTTATTTTGGCCATTAAACACAAAATTATTGACAGAATTTAATCTATGGCCCACAAGCAAACACCAGTGAATCACCCACTGGCATTTTAGAACACATGGAAAACATGTGGCTGATGTACGCTAAAGAGTATGAAAATAAGATAATTTTTCCATATAAAATTCTCATGTGGTAGACAGGTTCAAATCTGATAGTTGGGCATCATCCCAAAAAGTTGGGCCCCTTATCAAAAAATGCCTGTCAGAATTTCATATGTGGCCCACAAGCAAACATCAGTGAAACACCCACAGTCATCTTAGTATATGTAAATATCATGTGGCTGATGTATGTCAACAATATGATTATAGGGTCACGTTTGCGCATAAAGACCTCGTGTGGTAGAGTGGTTCATTTCTGATTGTTAGGCATCATCATGTGGGAAATTGTGGGCCATTTAACACAAAATGACTGACGAAATTTCATTGACTGACCGAATTTCATATATGGTGCACAAACAAATGTCTGCGAAACACCCACAGGCATCTTAAAGTATGTAGAGAATGTATGGGTGATGTTTGCCAAAGAGTACATACCGTCTTTTGGGGTATGCCAACTGTTCCTTATTATTGAGGAAACATTATCAGCAAGCTTATGTTCCATTTATGACATACCGACTATATGTTGTTGTGCAGTAGCAAATAGCACATACGTATTCAATTGATTATTTTTATTTCATGTATATATGAAGTAAAAATATAATGTGGCATCGCGCTAGTAAGAGTAAAAAATAGTTTTAAGACCAGAACACTGCAAAGTATAACACGCAAAAAAAATAATTATTTTGCATTTTAAATTCTACCTGAAAGTACTCCGTAACCAAATTAATAGTATTTTAAACAAAACACATAAATCCCAGTATTGACTTGTGATACTAACCAATGTTAGTATCACAAGTCAATACTGGAATTGATGTATATAACAGCTAATAATGCATTCTGTATTTGAAGTAAGTATCCATATTTTCTTAAAATGTCATAGTAGAGTAGTTGTTAACGTACTTGATTGTAGACGAAAGGTTTGAGAGTACGATTCCATGTTTCTCGAAACAAATTTACTAATTATGAAATAAAACTGAATATAACTCATATGAATATGGCCAATACATCAATTTTATTTGGGTAAGAAACAATTGATTTTTGATTTTCAAATGCATGGCAAGATGCATCTATGTGGGCCACAAGTGGCTTACCAACAGTTGGCTAACGACATGTTGTTTACTTACGGCAGGCCAGAAGCAGAAAACCAGAAGTGGCCGCTTGTGGTTAACTTACGGACAAGTCTTGTATTCCCAGACATCGGCCAACAGATAATTAAGAAGTGGATCGCTTGGGGTTGACTTATGGGCAACTCTTGGTTTGCCAGACATCAGCCGACAGTACATCCAGAATTGGCCCGCTTGTGGTTTACTTACGGAGAAATCTGGTTTCCCCAGACATCTGCGGGCAGTTGAATATCCGTATGTGGCCCACGCGTAAACACATCATACGACAGTCATCATTCATCATGTGTGCCACATGAATCTGCGGGTGTATTCCGCTTCTTGAATGCTTCCGCTTCTTGAATGCTTGTGGATGCCACATGTGGGCTGCTTGTTGTCAATCAGATCTGCACTTGTGGGTCAACTATATTTTGCTACTTGGGTAAAAGAGAAAAATAATTGTAGTAGTAACACCATTTGTAGAACTTGTAATATGTGGTCGAACAGCCATAATTGACTTATCTACTAATTAATATGATTTTATCAATTCATATTTGGTATATAAAAGCTTGGCGCAATATAGAACGTACTCCTCATTTGCGCAAGCGTAGTAAGTACATATCTTGCGTAACGCTCTTAACTATTTGCTCCAAGCTTTTATATTCTTAATATAAATTGATAAAAACATATTAATTTGTGGTAAAGTTTATTACGACTGTTCGACTACATCTTAGACGTTCTACAAACTGTGTCAAATTAGATAATTATGTTTCTCTTTTAAGTGCATTTATAATCAAAAGCTTGGTTTTAAAAGTTTTTTTACAGTTAATTTACTTATCGTAGAGCTTCCCAAAAACAAACATTCTCAGATCATCTATCAGCTCTGTAGACTTTGTGGGCTTCTAATTAAGGCAGAAGACTGCCGATGTCCCGACGAGCCAGTCTACTCAGCTCGCTCTCTATGATTCACGCACGAGTCCTATTTCAGCGCCTAGAAAAACATAATTGGGAAGTTAATATTTTTCCTACCGAGCAATTTGTCTTTAGGAAAAATCATTCTACTGTACATTAGCTCGTCAGGTTGTCCGAGAACAAAATTAATATATTTAACTGGCGCTATTACAATGTCACACAGTATTTTAAATGTCGAGAAGGCATCTGACAGAGTTTTCCACGCAGCGACAATTTACACGTTTTATGGAAAACTATTCCCACGATTTTCTGCACCCCCTCCTCCAATTGGCATATTAAATTAGGTGTCTATGCTGATGAGACAGTCATATGCACACGCGATCTCACAGTGCTGAAATTGCCATTCAGAGCACCCAGTCACAGTTTAATGAGCTTAAAAATTAGTTTCGCATGTGACGAATAAACGTGCTTAAATGCGAGGCTGAAGACTTCACCCACCGCAACATTCTGCCAACTACCCGCATTTTACTCTCGTTGGAAAAGTTATACTGTATACAGATCAGGGGAAATACGTCGGCTATGCTAGGAAAAGAATGCTAATATGGCGGTGCCATGTGGAAGCTAAGAATATAATTGCTTGTATTCGATGTCAGCATTGTATACACTTATAGCTTTTGGTTCAGGTTTGTCGCAGAAAAATGGGATATTAATAAACAATTACATGATTCACCCAATTATAACTTACGTATGTGTGAAACCGAATTGACTCTTAAATAAAAATTATTTGTAATGTGCCTCTGCCTATTCTAATATTTTGAGTGTTCCACACTGCAATCATTCGTTAAGCATTTATTTGTGGACTGATGCCATTTCGCACAGGTCTGTTTACAGGACTTTTTAATCATATCTCTTATGTGCATCGGTGTTATGACACACGGGACCAGTGATTCGAGGTAAAACTGGGCCTATAAGTTTTATAAGGACTTTGTGGTCATACTGAATTAGGAGTATGCAAAATTACTGGGCCTGAGAGATTTGGTATTGAAATTATTATATGAAGTATCTTCTTTTTAATAGTAAGAGCAGAAGGGTCCCCCTCCCTCAATAAATATCACCTGCTAGACAGATGCTAAAATCTCTGTTTGCTGCTAGGTTACGCTAATGCCTTAAGTATTGTATATTTTCTCACACGCTATATATGTAAATAAAATTTGGTACTCGAAGCAACCTGTGTTGGGAAATTTTTTTATGAGTTCTGCCTGGCATAGGTTATTATGACTTGGAAAATGTGCTTCCGAACTACTACATGCATGATTCTAAATATCTAAATGGAATTTTGTAATTATGTTGGTTCATATGGAAGTATCCATTGAATACACTTGTTTTACAGAATCATGCATAATGATAGCTGCTGTGTTACATTGTGCAAAGAAAGCGAATTATTTTCGCGAGTTCGCCCTTCAGTGCAAAAAGAATTTTACTTTTCACGACAAGTATAAATTTATTTTTGGTGGCTGAGCTGTGTGGGAATCTAATAAGGTATGCAAATACGCTGAACTGGATCGGATGCAATTATAAGTGTTTGGTGATTCCCTCGAAGAGAATACCTGATACAACCAGTAAGAGTGAATGACAAATTTATTGCTGACAGGTTTGGTGGTGGACTGTATGATAACCAGTATATCTGTTTGGATTAGATTGTCAGAATGAAAGGTTTATTTTGATGACATTTATTTGGTTGTTTTAGTAGTTAATGTGGTTCTGTCGCTACAGTGGTTGCTATGGTAAAATGAGTAAGGTGTCAAATATATCTGACTGCGGATGTTATAGGTTTCAGTAATGCACGAGACTACAGCAGATTTACAATTAAACATTTGATGTTTTACAGAGAGACGTGCATCTCACACAGACGATATGAAAAATATTACCTACGTTACAAACCGAGCAACATAGGCATTTCCCCCTCTGCAAACAAGGACATAATATCTTAATTAGTTCTATAAGTACTAGTGAGAAATTTTCTATTTTCGCAGCACCGAAAGCAATTTGTTTTACCTACATACTTTGATTACTTCGTTCTTACCAGTAAACATTAATGTATAATTTAAATACTCTGCATTTAATACAGTCAAACCAAAATATATATTTAGAAAATTATTTTGAATCTTAAAGTCCCTAATTGTTAATTTGATTGATATAAATTTTATAAAATTCGTCGTATATTTCCTCTATCATTATTCACACAGTGCTCTTCATTTTAAAAAAAATTATCAGAGTTCAACTTGTTATCGTGTATATAGCAATAAATTTTGATACAAATCTATGTCATCAACAATATTGAATATGCATGTTTATACAGGTTGACTGAAAAGTCTTTCCCCGATACCAAACTTTATTTATATCCACTATATGCAAGCCATAATTACGAAACTGGTGGCAAAATGTTGGTAAGCTAACCAAGATTTTGTTGTAGGTTTCTGTAACTTCGGTAAATTAACAATTTTTTTTTCCAAAAGGACAACACATCATTAAGTCTCTACGTTAGCACCCTTGGTTAAATGTAGCATATCTAGTCGATATTATACTTCCGTTCTCACATTAGCTGAAATCACAGGTGGGATGGATACAATTGCTGTTAATATCCATTGTTGCAGAGTTGCAGGATCTGATGCAGGACTCCTGTAGACGCTGTCCTTGACATAATCACATAGAAAAAATCCAATGTGGTTTTGTCAAGAGAGAGTGGATGCCATCACGACAGACACATAGTCCAGGAAACGTCATATCAAGATAGGCACTAACCTCCAAACCCCAATGAGTTATTGCATAGTCTTGTTGAAAAATTGCATCTGGGCATTACTCAAGCAACTGAGGAACAGCAAACAATTGCGAAATGTCCAGATACACTGAACATGTGATGGTGCCCTCAGAAAAAAAGAATGGTCCGATAATGTCGTCATGCAATAGGGCGCACAAAACATTCCTTTTTGGGCTACCTCTGGTACACTCTTGACACCTCACCAGGGAGTTCTGAATCCCACATACGCACGTTATGCCACTTCACTAGACAACTGACGAAATGGTGGCCTAGTCTGGAAAAGTAACATATTCGAGATATCCTTTATCGCCCTCAATATGTGATAAAATTTCGACTGCAAAGTCATACCGATGCATGGCGTCACTGGATAACAAAGCCTAAACAATTTGCATTTTGTATGCACTAAACAATAAATGTTTGAAAAAAAGGTCATGAAGAGTAATTTTTTGTATCTTTTATTCACGTGAGGCCCTTGCACTGATTTTTTGGACTTCACACAAAATACTGTTTCACTGCTTCCACCCTTTCGGCTGTGGTTGATGGTCGCCCAGTTCTCGGTAAATCAGAAACAGATACTGTGTTCATGAACTTGTCATTCTGCGACTTAATGATCATCAAAATAGGCAGCAACTTTCTATATGTTGTCTGGAAGTTCCTCTACATTCTTATTGGTGACCTGGTCTCGTGTTATTAGAGCTTTTTTTTCCAGATTTATCAACATGTCCCCTTTCCTGGACACTGAAACTACTACACTACAGCCAGGTTATGGAAACCTGCAAAATCTTGGCAAATTTGCCAACATTTTGGTACAGGTTTCATTTCTATATATTTTATATAGCAGATATAAATGAATATTGTAATCCAGGAAAGTCCTTTAGGACATTCTGTATACTAAATTGATATAATTGATATGAATATCCACTTATATTTAGTAAATATTAGTGGATATATATTATATTTTTCATAATATTACACTCGCAGTATTAAATTCTCGCAGGCTGTTTGCTTCTTCAAAATATTTAGGCGGTTTGTAGGTACACACCAGTGAAACATAATATTTTATGGGACCTTCTTCAACTTCATCTGTTAATTGACTGATTGACCTTTGCTTAATGTGGTAGAGATAAGTACATATGTATGTAATAAATACGAAGTTATTTCCAATCACAGGATCTTTCAAAGTACCCTTGAATGCTGATTGTTTCTGGTAGAATCCATTCGATGAGGTTTCGCCAACAACTCGAACAAGTCTTTTCTTAGCTGCTTAAACACTGCCATTTCAGGTCTTGCTATGTAACTTCAGCTTATCGCAATACTTGATTAGGTGTTTGCAATTGATGCATCGCTGCATAGCAAAGGAAGGCCCCTTCATGCAATTAGTTCATTCATACATCCCTACACCTTCCAGTAGTACCAACTAATTTCCGATACAAGCAAATCTGATCACCAAGATCCATCTTCATCTTCTTTTGTGAATACATACACACATTACCAAAACTTCTATTTACAGCAGTATTGCCTGCCTTGCTATCATGAACTGGAAAAGTCGTCCAACAGATTATCCTGTCTGGATCAATCTCACTAACATCCTTTGGTGCAGGCTCCTTCTCGACATGATACCTTCTGAAGAAACACATTTTCAACAAACCACTGTCATCTTGAGCAGTTATTCATTGAAGATCAAAATGGTACAAAAAAGTCACAATGTAACTCTCTTCTATATCAATAATCTTAACTGTTCAAGACCTGTCATCTTTATTAACATCCTTAGTAACATACGTAATGTATTACGATAAACCTTCCTCGAGTAATAACCAGAAGAACAAATTCGCCTCCGATTCATTTCAGCATGAAATCTGCAAAAACACACAATCAATACTGCCAGTAATAGTAAAAATTTATATAATATGCAAAAAGGAATTAAACTACTAACACAACACAGATACATACCTCAAAACAAGGCAAGAACACAAAAAAGAAACAGAAAACAGGAAATTCCAAGATCTGCCCGCAACTACTATGTTAACCCATTCGCTCGGCATTTATCATGCGAATAGGAACTCCGCGGCAATGCCCCATATCTCTAGATGTTGCCACTACATGCTGGGACCTTATCACCGGATGTACTTCCGGGCCCCACCAAGCCGCCACTTCCGGGCGATAACAACTTCGGGTTACAACCAAGTGCAATGCACTATCACAACTGATAAAAACATCCTTTTACATGCAACACACACACAAGTGCAAACATAGTCCAGACCAACCCTCAACAGAAAAGGGTTTATCAGTACGCACCTCCTGACTTAAGATGTTGTCTACGAGAACAAAAGTTAAGCTGTCTGCCAGCATCAGCGATGCATGTTGCGCACACAAGCGTATGACTCCTGCCTGGTCATCTCAGGGAAGCCTAAGGATTTTATGTCATGAGATACAAACGCGCTAGTGACCAATGTTTGCTGAGCTCCCGTCCTGCGGACTCAGCTCGGCCTCTCTCCCTCTCCCTCCATGCTCCGCAAGCCACTATAGTGATGTAGAGCAGCGCATAAGTTACATTAAACTTTTTCTGAACTGTTACCAGAACACATATATTCATATTTTTGTACTGAAAAGAAATTACTGAACTGTATGCTATGAAATGTTAAAAAGAGAAATACATTTGTTCAGTTGCAGCATATATATTTAAATATATTTTAAGATTTATTTTGTACAGTATGTCTGCTCAAATATATATATATATATATATATATATATATCTTTAATGTTTCTCTCACTTCACTTGATATACTTGTGAAAAATTCTTTCCAAGTGATGTTAAGTTGTATAGCCATGGAAGCATTTTCATTAAATTAGTGTGGTTTCAGCTATTAACTTGTGTCGACAGTAGTTGTATAGAGTAGAAGTCTAGCCATTTATAATGGCTAGCATTTATAGTGTTATGTTGAAGGATACATTTTTTCATACTGTGAGAGACAGGAGCCGGTGAGCAAGTCGTAATCCCCGAGTATGAGTTCGCGACACAGCAGTGCCTTTATTGCTAGAATTTCCAAGAATTGTGACCCTGGACAGTCCGCTCTGCAAGCAGTTCCATCGACCTAAATGTTACGTAGTTATAAATATTTAAGTCGATGTATAAAATTGAAGGATATTTATTCACTGACCAAAGTCAATGCTGTTTTCTTTTAGTTTCATTCCTACACAACTAGTTAAGAATTATGTTACATTTTTCCTTTACTCAGGGAAGAATGCCTGTGGTAGTCGGATGACATGTTATACAAACAAAGTAATTTCTTTTTTTCCCGAGACAGAAATTTCATGCAGTTAAAGAATTTGTTTGTTACTGTTAAGAGTTGCATTTGAAATTTACTTCGCCGTATAATTTTACTAACTAAACACCTGCTTTCGTACAACTTAATATGTTGGGAGAGGCATGCTGTAAGAAAGTTGTTTACCTATAATATTATCTCTACCACTGGACAGGCAGACAGCATTCCCCCTGACTCTTGGTCTGTGTACGAGCTTTGTTTCTGAACGAATTCCGAAAAAAAAAACAATCGCTTAGCCTCCTATCGGCAGATGGAATTGGCAGTATATAGATGCTTTGTTATTGTGGAAGTTAAGAATATTATTCAGAGTTTTCGTGTACTGGAGTGAGGGTATCGGAAGTAAGGGTTTTTCACAAAACTATTATGTATTTTTAACTCTGTAAGTTTTCCTATATATACGATGTGTGTAAGATACATGAGCTATTCATCACAATGGAGATGTGAACTAGCGCTGATGAAGCTGAGCAGAATGATCGTCTGGACAGCATCCTAGCAGAGATTATGCTGCAGCCTGCATCAACCTGGCACTTACCAGAGATGGAGAGGAGAATCGAATGTTTGCCACCTCCACCGCAGCATGAGACTGAGCAGGATACGCCCTCGATCGCACCCGAGGATGATGAGAGGCAGTGGGTGGAGAAAGACATTCGCGAGCCGTCAATTTTGCAGCGAATGATACAACATGGTGGTGAAGATGACTCGTGGCAGCCATTGCAGTCTACAACACCACGTGAGCGCACTCCAATACCATGGGAGGAGCTCACACTGGAATCGTCCTCCGAAAATGCTGTGTTAGTACAGGAAGAGGAAGAAGAAATTGAAGAAGAGGTTGAAGTAGATGGTAACATCGAAGCAGAACGGATGTGTAACTGCAACATCGCGGCTGCGCTGAGTGAGCTGAGACGTTTGTGCAGAGTACCGTAGCTCAGAACCAGCCTTCGTCAACATTCGCCATTCCCTCGATGATCTATGTGCTGCTATCAAGTGAAACTCAAAGATGTAATTTTGTCATATAAATGTTATTTAAATTAATTTATCATCTTAAATTTCATAAAATCCCTGTCATAAACTTTCTCTTAAATGGCATCAGATGCATCAGTCCTCATACACATACTTGAGAATAAGAAAATCTAAGTTCTGTATAGCTTGGTTTTTTAAGTGTAGTGGTTAGATGGAAGTTACGTTATGTGAAGTAGGGTTATGTAAAATAAGGTTAGGTTGAAGTCCAGTTAGGTTAGTTGAGTTTGAATTGAGGTTAGGTTAGATTGAGGTTAGGGTTAATGCAGTAATATACCTATGAACGGTGGGTAGATGGGAAATATTACAATTCCTGCATTTGGTGAAAAATATTCTAAGTCTTTATTAGAGTGAAAATTTACGAGTCCTGATATGACTGAAAAATTTACAAGTCTCTAAATTCATGAAGTTTTCAGAGTCCTGCATGTGGTGGAAAGTATTCTAGATCCATTAATTATGGCAGTTCCACCAGCAAGGTTGGTGGCTAATTTAAACTGCATCAAGTGCTGCCTCTTATCAGCTTATATGCAGATATGACACACGAAATTCAAGATGGCCGCCTAGAGCAGATGGAAAACAAACGACAAACGAAAATCCAAGATGGTTGCCTAGAGCACCTTGTAAATTAAAATATTATTAGTTTTGTATACATAATATTTAAACCATCGTCACACTACATGTATTGGTAGCTGAGTGGTCTAAGTTGTTAGTCTGGTGATCAAAGGTTCGACAGTTCGATCCCGCCCTCTTCTCGATACTATTTTGAGTTCTAAAAAATGCATCGCTCCTAGCGACCAATTCGATAACTAAACACGATGGCTGCAGTGACACTAGTGCTCATTGTAGCATGTGGCTGAACCTGAGGTTGGCGGGAGGCTGGAAAGCAAGATGGCGGTTGCTACCAAGGTAACTAGACACACAGCTTGCTCGGCGGCCAACCACTAAAACTATACCTACAGTGCTCCTGGTGGTGAGCAAAGTTGACAGATGTCAAAATGGTGACCGAGGAGGAGAAATGATAGAGCATGAAGAAATGTTATACAAGATGGCGGGTGACAACAGCTCGCCTGGTGGCCAAATATCAAGGAATGATAGAGCACGAAGAAAAATTAATAAACAAGAATGTATATACCAAGGTGGATTGACAGAGCATGAAGAAATGGAATCAATGATGGCGGCAGGAAACAATATGGCGATTCCAAGATTACCGTGGTTGGAGCTAGAACCGGATCCGGGCTCCTCTGTGCCAGAAACTACCAAAACATACTACGATTGCAGTTCAACGTTAAATGGGACTATGGAATTTAATTAGTTATAACTACAGACAAATGATCTCAATCTATAGGTGTTTCAAACAAAATGAAAGTTAAACCGGGTGTAATAGTTTATTTTCGTTCTTAGCTACTGCTTAAGTTGCCACGTGCATGCTTAAAATTAATTAAAGAGGCCTCCGATCTGTCGCTCAGCGTTTTTAAAATATTTATAAATCAATTTGAGAAATTACTTTTCAAACCCGAGTCGTTTTGCGTCCATATGAGATGAAAAATTTAAATTTATAAACTTGTGCGATAAGGCTTCAGACTAAGCTAAAGTGCTGCAATCTGTTTTCCATCGCACGCTGCTCGCTTTAAAAGCCACGCCCCCATGAAACGACGCGTATTTCATGTGTATGTGCACTATACACATGAAACATGAAAATATATGAACGAATTCCTAGAAATGTATGTTTTCCGTGTATAGCAATTCTGTTTGCCAATAATTTCGATTCGGTCAGTAATCCTCGAGCCTTTCTGAGACCGGCTCGCTATTTTGTGTTTCATGTCCCTTACCAAATCAGCAACATAGCGAAAAGTAATGTTATTAGTTTATTAAAACTGCACATCGTTTTGCAGGGAATTATTTTGTGGCAAATAATATTTATGGTTATGTGAAATATTATTATCCAGGTGCACTCAGTACTGTAGTTAATTTATAAATAGCCTCATTGGGTGTACGAACTGTAAATTAATCAATCACGCCTGTTTGATCCGCTGACACCACTTTTAAAAGCGAAATACTTGATTATTATGAATGAATATATGTTGTCCGATAGTTTTTCATATTTTCCTAATGCTTCAAAATTTCACATATATACTCTGTAACGTCCTCATTGCTACTTCGTAAGAACCACAATTAACATCTTATTAATAACCTTAAACCCGATTCGCAGTATATAACAAACGTTGCTCTACAGTTATGTTATGCTCTTAAGTTCACACCTACAGCCACATGAATAGTTGTTGGTGTATTTAGCAAAGCGGATGGCAGAGTTACAAAGCCAGTCCAGTCTTTTGATAAGAATAAAATTTGAAATGTTTCTGATGTGGGATTGAATTTTAATACGGGCAGTGTTACAAGTATATTGCGAACATATAAATGAATTTGACAGAAACATTGTAGTAATATGATGAACATATAACCCTCGTAAATCAAACTAATACATAATTTTCTCTGAGCAGATTGATGTATTAATTCTGTTTGCTGGGCAAAAAAAGCTTCTAATGTTACGAGACGTGCCAGTTGTTGGCGCAGTTGAACGTTAGCTTGCCTAACTCAGTCGGGAATGAACACGGAGACTCAATTTTGTAAAGGTGCCAAAAATAAAATAATCACACGAGCCAGATATATAGTTCAACGGGATTTAATTATACTTTGCACGTCAGTTACAACACTCACAGAAAATTACGCAGTTCAATCACAACAGTGGTACAGAAAAAGTACTTAACAGCAAACAAGCAGGAACGAGATGAGAACTATAATATATATTATTTTGCAGTCGAAAATACTCAAATGCGAGGCTATTTACAAAGGCGGGATAGAAAATACATACTCCCGGCGCCCTGAACAAATGACCCCTCATACCGGCGGAAATAATTTAGTATGTGTAGATAATTAAAAAATATGGAAAAGAAAGATCTTGGGCGCTGCCGGTGTAAGTTACAATTACGACTCGCGGGTGCTCTTCAAACGTCCATAATGTATTCTCGGTGACCGGAACTTGACTCAAAACTGAAACAACTACACTTGGTCATTTAACTAGAAACTGCCTAGCACTCCATTGCTGGAAACTGTGACTGGCGGGAGGAAGGCCGTGCCTACTACAAGTATCTTCTCACAGCTTTTTTGCACCACTGAAAACTTCCTAACCGGGGTGTCGCGTTACACTTTCATATCTAAAGAATAGCGCACACCTCCTTACAACACGGGTCTGTATCTCATCACGTCGCCACAGCGCGACCCTTGTCATCCTGCCTATATTGCACCATATTGCAACAGCCAACTACATGTCCTTAGCTTCATAGTAAAAGAAAAAGTTGTTGCATCACCACTGCCGAATGACTTTAGAAAGAAATTACTAACTCTGAGAGTCGAAATAATTTAAAATAAATACAAAATTATACTGTCACCAAGTTCTAAACAATGAATAAATTACTTTTTCCTGGAAGGTATACAAAAATTTAAATATTTCCCGCACATATCAAACAGTATTGCATGCAACTATACAAGCTGCAATTTTAAACATATTTTTCAAGTGGTTTTTAATCACCTTACGTTCGTAGCTATGATAAAAAAAAATCCTACAGCAAAATCAATTCTTTCTCATTACCTATGTGTGGGCAGCTTGGCAATACTTTCTGATGTAGGTAGGCAGGCTTAACATCACATTGAAGTCTGTCTATACAGATGAAACATGTTTTGACAATCAGGTGGAAATCACGTGGCGGCGGAAGGAAACGTTGGTTTACTGGTTGCTACTTCTACACGATCTGTCAAAAAAAAAACGAATTCTTAGATGAAATAATCTATACATGCTCTACTATTGCTTGAATATAACAAGGTTCAATTCAGATATAAGCTTGACACTACGACTTAGTTGCATTCACTACACCTATTTGTTTAAGTTGTACAATGGCTAAAAAAAAGTAATGGTTAGATATTAGAGGAGGATGAAAATATCATATGCAGCCACAAATCCCCATAAACAGACGACAAAGCAGGAATCATGAAAAAATTTACACTGTGTTTTAATGTTAACATGGTGATCCTAGATAATAATGTGGAAATCCGAAGATTAGTGTCTAGTGGTTTAAGAAAATAATCTCACTTAAAAGTGTTTACAAACACATTGTTTATAGCTGATCTCACCTGACAAACTTTCATTCAGGGATATATGTTTGTAAAAGTCAATCTTATCTGTTCTAACAAAAAAGTCAATTAGATAAGTTACAATAACTTAAGATTCATTTTTAATATTTTTGCAAGGATATTTAATCATTAATAAGTAGCTTATATCATTTTCTCAAAATTTTTCGCGGTTTTGCCGTTCAGTTTAAGAAGTTTTGTGAGAAATGCTAAACCCCTTGTACAGCATTCCATTTTTTTTATAGAATATCATAATTTTTGTTTCTAAGTTCCATTATGTAAATGCACCCAGAGAGTGGATGCAATCAAAAACCAAGGGGTAACGTTAAGGACGAGACATCAAAGAAGGTGATCGACAATATCTCCTAGATTGCTGCTTTTACAAGACAACTTTAAGAACTGTTACAGCAGAAACTAGCTCCAAAGAACATTAATACTCTCCTTCTTGTTATTACTTTGAAGATTTTGAAAAAAAAAATTTCAATTTTTTACATTTATTTCATATTATATTAAACTGTATACTAAATACTCCCTTTTGTAATTGTATATGAACATAGCTGGATTTAGTCCTATTTTCAAGCAGAAAAATGCTAGTAAGCATGGATTGTTATTAGTTACAGTTTGTACATCATACGTTGTTGTGCACAGAAAAGCTAAAGATGTTTACACAATATTATTAAAAGTAATTTATGTATTTATTTATTTTATTGAGTTTGCAGATTTTTTTTTTTTTTTTTTTTTTACTTTAACAGGTGCTACATCTGAAATGCTACATATTTCCTTCAACATTTTCTAATGTTGGGCCTATACCACATATTTACAATCCAAATACTTTTGTCGGTTCTTAATTCCAAAAAATGAAAACCTTAATTCTGAACCACTTAAATTTTTGAGTTCAAAATAGCAGTAGAGGCCTATTAGTTTTGCAAAATTTAAATTTCTATCAAATCAAGGTAACATAAGTCTGAAGTTACGATAAGTTTCAGAAATGCAGTACCTGGTGAAGACCAAAAAATGTTACTGTTAAGGATGCTTTTTTTCAGGAGTGGCTCCACTCTGTACAGAACATTTTGTGAGTGTAATTAAGATTTAACTTTTATGGTGTATAATAAAAAGCCAGTCAGAGAGAACAAATGTGTGATGTGACATGAGTACATCAGTTATAATATTTTCCTTACATCAATGATTTCTTCACAGTGGCCATTTTAAAAGTTTGTTGCCATGTGATTCTTTGCTGCAATGGCAGATTTTACCACTAAAACTTTAAAACCTACATCATAACTTCACTGTTGCTTGTGTTTACTTGGTGTCTTAGTTTCTTATTTTACATAATCACACCTGTTTCTTAATGTCTTTCATGAGACTGCATTATTTTGTGGCTCATCTTAAGAGAGTATCAATGTGAATTGCATATTGTTATGATAGAGCAGTGGAAAAAAATTACTGGTAAGGAATTAATCAAACTTGTTTAAAGTATTCCCCTTCTTCACCTTAAGAAACATTACAAATTCATCACTATTTGTACGAATGTGAGTAATAGTTGGTAAAGTAAACTGTTTTAAGCGAAGTCAACCTAACCGAGATCGTTGGGTTTTCAGTACAATAAGCAGATAGTTAAAGGACAGCTTTTTTAGGTTACATACTGCACATTTCAATAATGCTACGTATAATTGTTCTGGAATAAGTTATGCATGAAACAGAGTTACTCTTTATAATTCCCAATTGTGATTTTTGAACATGTGAGTGACGGCAATCCTTGGGCTATTACTTGGCTGAAATAACGTTCGTTTTTTAGTGATATTACGTACTTCATTTGCAGAAAAATTCGGTTAGTAAAAAACTTGGCCTATTTCCTGAAAACAACAAACTTAAACGTATAAATGTAAAATCTGTTTGTGGTACTTCTTGAAGTTTAAGGAAAATGAGCCTACTGCAGATATTACATTTCACTCAAGACGACACACTATAAAAACACCCCAGTATCGTTTTTGCGTAAACGTTAAAAAAGTGCACTAAAATTGATGCAAAATGGTGTTCGCCGAGCTGGAATCGTTTCGCTGATCTTAACTGTCTGCGTGCGTAGTCACAATTACTCAATACACTTACCCATCTTCTAAGACTGAAAAAATTGCAAATGAAATTCATAATGCAATTTTAACTATAATTGTTACAGTCACCAGTACAGCGGTCATAATATACATCCCGTAACTACTCGTCAGCTGGTACAATACTTTGTAAAGGGAGCATTTAAGCATGTGGTCATGTCTGTCTAAATTTACCCCTCTTAAATGAAATGCAGTAACCAATTTGTTTATCCTTGTTTGTAAACTTAATGTATCTGTTCACTTGCCAATTTAAAATGAAGTTTATATTTGCATAACACGTAATTTATGACACATAGCAAGGGGAAGTATCTACAGTTATACATTATACATAAATATATATATATATTTAAATTATTAGGTGTTAAAAACAACGAAAGATTGTAGTTACCTGTAATTTGTTTCTAAGGTATATTTTTATGAAAGAGTATAATTTATTTTCAGCACAACTGAACTGACCCATACACGGAATTCCAACAAGGCCCTGCAGAGATTAGTAGAATTCTTGATTTTGAACTCTTCAATTCTGTTTGCATTGAGGAAATGCTGTATGTTGCTAAGATATTGTTTTAATATGTATGCATGTAATATTGAATCACAAAAATTATGCTATTGTTGAAAACTTAATGTTCATTTTAGTTTTATTAATTTTTTCGTTGGCAGTTTTAACAAGATTTATGTTATTGTGTTGAAAAAAGTTAGTTTGTTAATAATTCTTCTATAAAGGAAAATATTTGTGTAAAAGTTTTTATTGCAAATTCAACATTTGGTTAAAATTGATTGTGTACATACATACAAATATTGTGGATACTTTTAAAATATGACTGCAAATTCTGACTATTTATTGAATAAATAAGTGATTTATTTATAATTTATTAATTAATTTTTTGACCCAGTGTACAATATATTTTTGTCACTCATCCAGCAGAGTATTAAAGTTAAAATTTTTCCTCCCATATTTCTAAAATTTATCAACTATAATGGTTTCATAATGCTACGTCCATAGTTACTACTGGCTTGCTACTACAATGTATAGTTTGGGTAGTCTCCGTTATGCAGGTTTTAATGTACAGTCCTTTTTGTACTGTACAGTAGTATATTTTTAAGTGGAGGTCATTGTATACCAGATATTTATTACTGAAACTGTATGCTTACATCACCAGAAAAAAAGTATTTTTCATACAGTATGATAGCTGTGTGTAACCCCAAAATCAAAGGCTTATTTAACAATTATTAACCTTTTAACAGTAACTCTAACAAAGATGGATTTTATGTCGCATTGTGATATGAATTGTTAATTACCATATACATGCAAGAAACACTGTCTAAGTGCTTTAGAAAAAGTATTTTTGCTTAATTATTTCACGTCATTACAAATTTAAAAAAATACGTAGTACATACATAATTTACTAATGTACATTTCACACATGGAACGTAATCTGTGAAAAAGTTAATCAATTTCTTCCAGAATGTCGCGAAAGAAAGTTTAATTTATTATATTAATTATTTACTGAAATTATTTTTTTCAGTATGTACTTTCATGAGGCTGGCCTGTAGAGCCTTCAGAAACTATAAAATGTTACACAGTAATCACATGTCATTAATATATCTACGCTACCAGAAACACATTATCTCTGGCCTGTTATCGAAATAAATTTCGAGATTAATTTCCTAATGATGGTATATCTCGTCTCTTATTGCAAGTAATAGAGGTAATCAATGATAGTTGAAAAATAAAGTGCTTGTGTGCTGAGAATACTTGGTACATGCATAATAGAGCATTATGAAACACATTTTCTTCTCCATTATGGAATATATATTTAACAGTTCGTATAATATTTGCAACGAACAGGATATCAGTGATTAAAAAACATTTCCAATAAATGTATGAAAGTTTACTTTTATTTTGAAATACCTGTGTATTTTCAAGTAGATAATTTATATAATATTAATGGGAAACTTATATTTTCGTGTTACGAACTCCAACTAATTTTTTCTAAAATGCATGAAATTAACGTAGATTTAATTTTTTTCATATGTTTCGGTGCTATGCTAAGTTTCCATTACATTGGCGAATAATGTTAATTAGTTACAATATGAAGTTGTTCTGCATTTTCAAATATTTCTTAAGGGGAGAAAATTATACTTTTTTCAAAAAAAAATTCCTGATTTTACAGAAAATCTGGTATGTACAAAGAATACTTGTTATTGCATTATGTAGTGTCAGTATTACTAAAACAATTTTTGTACTTGAAGAAATGCCTGGTAATTTAAGAAGATCGTTCATAATTTATGAAATATGATTGTTATAATATTATGTAGTATCAATATTAATTCATACATTTTTGATAAATTTACGAATAATCCATTTTATAGTTAACGAAGTGCCCATATATTTTAGAAGATTATTAGAAATGTACGAAGAATACGTGTTATTCCATTTCGAAGAGTGTGTATTTTTTTTACTACGAAGATTTTGGAAAATGTACGGAGAATACTTGTTATTAAATTAGGCTAGAAAGTGTTCGTATTATTAAGTAGTTCTTGTGAAAATTACAAAGAGTTCTTTTCTTTACTTTACGAAGTGCCCGTATATTTAAGAAGATATCCGGATAAATTGTAACCGGTACTTTCGTAAATCTACGGTATAAAGTTTTAACAGTGCAGGATATAAGAAAACCACGTCCATTGAGAACTACATCTTCCGCCCAGTAGGGATGGGAATAATCGAATGATCGAAGTAATCGAATGATCAGTAATCGAGTGATACAAATAATAGAATGATTCCATAATCGAATGATCACTCAGTAACACATTTCTCTGCCCCGTACAAAATTAAACAAATTAGGAATCATTTCAGTTTCGATCTTAGTAGTTGCTCAGTTATTACATATAACTGCCATACATAAGCAAGCAGAAGTTAACAATAGCCATTTCTAATATACACAAGTAAATTTGAAAAGGACTATATAATGAAAAATATAAAAATTTTGGAAACACTGGATTTCGAATAAAAAGATTGACAAGTTCAAAAGTAAATTACATTCTGTTTGTAAAAAGCGATTTCAAGAATTGTCATTTTTGTTATTGCAACATTTATCTTTCCACAATATGTAACCATAGGCTTAGTATACTATATAGCTTGACTGAAGCATAACTTGTAAGGGAATCTGGGCCAAAACGGGGTACTTAACGTTCGGGATCTGATATAAGTGATTTAAAATGTTGTAAATATAACCATATCGTGTTAAAATTATGTATTAGTCTATAAAGTATTATTTTAACTCAGTTATAAACTTTAAACTATGATAGCATTGAATCATCTCAGTTGAAAAGAGAAATGGCATTTACCCCATTTTGCCCCATACCATGGGCAAAAAAGGGTAAACTGAACAAAAAGTTAGAAGAAAATTATTTAATATTTTTCTGAAAAATTGTTTAGTGTAATATACATTTCACATTTAGCACTTAATAACCGCAGCTAAATATATTGAAAAGAAAAATAGGTTTTAGGCAATTAGCCTGCACATAGTCCACAGATGTGGACCACTTCATCGCATCACTGTCAACACCAGCGCAAGAATTGTGAACCCACTTTATACATCTTGAGCAACTTATCATACATCACTTGACTTAGAATTAATGTCGTAGCAATACAGACACTCTGCATCGTCGTCTTGACTTTCATCGCTCTCACTTGAGCACTTGAGGGGTGGAGACTATGTTCTTCTTTATTTTATTTTTTCGCTCATCTAAATTGAACCGTTTTTTAGCTGTCTTCTTTCAATTTCTTCGCTTCATTATGGGCAGCTACTAATTCCGCCTTAAAGGGAGATTCAGTCGGAATTTCTGATCACATTTTCAGTGCATCTGTTCATATGCTAATATGCCTGTCAGTGTGTCAGTGTGTCAGTTCACATGCCGATATGCCAGCCAGCGTATGTGTTCATATGCTGATATTCCAGTGAGTGCATCTGTTCATTTGTATATATGCCAGTGAGTGCATCTCTTCATATGCTGATATGCCAGTGAGTAAATCTGTTCATATGCTTACATGCCAGTGAGTACATCTGTTTGTATTTTGATATGCCAGTCAGTGCATCTGTTCATATGCTGATATGCCAATGAGTGCATCTTTCATATTCTTATATGCCAGTGAGTGCTTCTGTTCATATGCTGATACGCCTGTCAGAGTGTCTGTTTATATTCTGATATGACTGCCAGTGCATCTTATCATATGCTGATATGCCAGTCAGTGCATCTATTCATATGCTGATATTCCTGTTAGTGTGTCTTTTCATATGCTGATATACCAGTCAGTGATTCTGTTCATATGCTGATATGCCAGTCACAACTTCTGTTCATATGCTTATATGCCAGTGAGTGTGTCTGTTCACATGCCGATATGCCAGTCAGTACATCAGTTCATATGCTGATATGCCAGTGAGTGTATCTGTTCATATGCTTATATGCCATTGAGTGCTTTTGTTCATATGCTAATATGGCAGTGAATATGGGCCTGTTCACATGCTGATATGCCAATCAGTGCGTCTGTTCATATCCTGATTTTTCAATGAGTGCATCAGTTCATCTGCTGATATGCCAGTGAGTGCTTCTGTTCATATACTGATATGCCAGTTAGTGGTTCTGTTCATACGCTGATATGCCAGTGAATGCATCTGTTCATATACTGATATGCCAGTGAATACATCTGTTCATATGCTGATACGCCTGTCAGTGTGTCTGTTCATATTCTTATATGCCTGCCAGGGCATCTTATCGTATGCTGATATGCCAGTCAGTGCATCTATTCATATGCTGATATTCCAGTTAGTGTGTATTTTCATATGTTGATATGCCAGGCAGTGATTTTGTTCTTATGCTGATATGCCAGTCAGAGTTTCTGTTCATATGCTGAAATGCCCGTATGTGCATCTGTTCATATTTTGATATGCCAGTGTGTGCGTCTCTTCATATGCTGATATGCCAGTGAGTGTGGTTATGTTCATATACTGATATGCCTGTAAGTGCATCTGTTCATATGCTGATATGCCAGTAAATATGTGTATTAAAATTATACCAGTGAGTGTATATGTTCATATGCTGATATACCAGTGAGTGCATGTGTCCATATGCTGATATGCCAGTCAGCACCTTTTAATATGCTGATATGCCAGTGGGTGTGTCTGTTCATATGCTGATATGCCAGTCAGTGTATCTTTTCATATGATCATATGCCAGTCAGTGTGTCTGTTCATATGCTTATATGCTAGTGATATTTTTCAACTGTTGTTTTCAAAAGTGTTTAAATTAGTGTACAACTTTTACACATGTGTATAGATTTCTTTATTCACACTGGCCTTTACCACAGTCAAACGCATTAAAAGATTCTGCCAATTATTAACGTCTGTCTTGTGCGAATATTTCAAACTCTTAATAAGACACCCAGTTCACTGTACCACTGCTTTACAATTTACAAATCTGGTACCACGTCAGGCAGTAATTTTAGCCTAGTAGCTCTTCTGGAAATACATCTGTAGGAGCCTGAAGAACCACCATCAATATGCAATGTTGCAAGTTAGTGATTAAACAATAAACATTGGTACATATTAAATGTTTAACGAAAGTCTGATATATAGGTAGAACAGTCTAATTTGACTGCGCAACAGTGGTAGGGGTATTATTTTTTATTTCGTATTGTGTCACACAGAAAAATAATGATTTCCGCAAATACTTTTAAAAATCATATTTACATAAACATTAAAATAGTTGTTAGGTCTAATATGCAAAATGCAAAACAAACATAAAAATAATTTATCTTAGAAACCAATTCCTTCATGTGAAAATTATGTATTTTGATATTGGTTTTGGAAACAAAGAGATAAATGAATAACAAATCCTTACAAAAATTATCTGCTTTAAAAAATTATTAAAACACGCACTTTGAATATCTCTGCCACTAGGCATTTTATCGAATTGCAGGTACAATGTTTTGCAAAAATTTTTTGCAAATTGTTGATTACGGTTTCTATCGTATTTTTCTAAATGTTTTTCCAATGTTATACTGGCGTTTATTAAAAAAAAAAAACTGTTATTTTATTAACAGAATGTGGAACTTATGTTTGTAACAGGGAATTATACATAAATATAAAATACGGTTTTATGTGTGACATGAAATATTTTTAAATGATAGGTTACACTTCAAGTCTGATATGAGTGTCTAACATGTTTAAAATTTAAAAAATTCTGTATTAGTAGTTGCATAAGCTAGCTTTCAATCTGCACTAGGCGTCACAGATATACAGAAAAAAAAATTACGAGTCTTGTGAATGAGTGTGCAAGTTAAGTATGTGCATCAAGAAAATGGACCAGTATTACCTAACAAAATGATTCTAACATTCCGAAATGCAGATTTATGTATTTTATTAGCAATATGATGGATAATGTCACACTTTTCCGCTGTGGTGGATGATAAACAAGCCACCACAAACCATACATTGCACTTTACCCGTCTCGCTCAATGAAAATAATTAATTATTATGGAAATACCATTTTGAACGCGTCTGTAAAATCATAGTTTTTTTTTGTATTTTTAATATTTAAAATATTCACAGGTGAACTGAAAATATATACATTTAAACAGCAGACGTACACTAATTAACACTCTACAATCATTAACCTTTTTATTTGAGAGTACACTTCTAAAACGGCGAGAGCCAAGTGGACCGCACATAAGCCCTGTCCTATTAAATTTATCATTGTTGCAGTCTTGCCATTACTTAACTTGAGAAAGTAACGTCTTTACAGCGTCATTTAATGATAGGGAGCTATGTTCGTAATATAACGTTTTTTTTTTTTTCGCTAATGTCCCCATTAATATAAAATATGTACACACCAGCAGTTTCGAAAAGTAAACATCACAGCATGTCTCTTTTACTAGTTACGCAGTATCTGTGAGCTGTTGGAGAGAAGAGTAAATGTGTTTATCTGTTGCGCCGTATTTGCGTGTTATTTTTTCCGACAGGTATAATGCTTATTGTAATAACTAATTCTTAAAAAATATTTAAACCTCTATATTTAATAGTGTATAATATCTAGCTTAATGTAGTGCTGGGATAAAATAAATAAAAATTAATAATTGCAGTGGGTTCTAACAAAAATATCTCTGCAGTGAGGCATCAATATGGCCTATGCAGGCCATATTTAGTACACAAGAGGTATAAGAACAAACACCACCCTTTCATCTTCTCACAATAAGAGAGGAGGTTTATGAAAGAAAATACATTTTATATGAAGTAGTAGGGTTTGGCCGATCTTGGGCCAAAGGTGTGGGGCGTCGGAACCATAGCCGCCCAGCCGCCATGTTGTTGTCTACATGTATGCATTATTTTTCCTTTTTCCCCTTAAAATTTCCCTTTTACCATCGAAAACTACGAAACTACGCTTAAATTTTCTCTTTTTCCCTAACAATTTCCCTTTTTTCCCTATAAAAAAATCCAGTTTTTCCCAGTGCTTGAGATGAAGACTCTTGACTCCGACGAGAGGGAACAGTAACTCCGAGCCAGAAGAGGAGGACCTATAACTTTCGATCTTCTCCTTTGACCTTGAAAATGTAAACAATTAAGAAAATAACAAAAAGTAAATAAAAATCACCAAATATTCCAAAAATCCCACAAAATTAATAATAAAAATATATAAAAAATAATAACAAAATATTTAAAAACTTATGAAGGTAACATACATTTCTTATAGGTCCCCCGGTCCACACCCAGCAGACAACTGACTCTCTCACTCCATGATTGTTTTTTATTGTCATTTATTTTAGAGTTTCCGTATCAGCATAGTGCGAATACCATATTAGATTACATATGTTCGCATCACTTATGTATAACCAGATGACAACCACATAGGTTTATGTGTTTAAAGTATAGGTTGCTTTGTCGACCCCTACCAATCTCTCCGAATGGCCAATTACTCACTTCTCTTCGAACCCCTCCTTATTGGATTCTATTCTCAACACATAAATTCTATCGATTATGCTGCCTGCTATCTGCCTATACCGAATGGTGACATTGACCATTCCTGCAAAGTACTTCAATTATCTTTTTATTTATATTTTTTCTTATATATAAAGGAGTGAAGTTTTTGAAAATAGAACACAGTGTATATATATATATATATATAATTGATTGTACACATAATAAAATATACAGGTTAATTAATATATTTTTATTTTCACTGCTCGATTTCCACCTCGACGAGCCAGGAATTAAAGTGTGCAGGAAAATACCACCACTTGAAGTGTGCCCTTCCATTATGAGGTTTCAGCACCTTCTCGAACCTTGAAGCTAGCGATACCAATCGGCTCATCATATGTAGCCCACCTCCTTAAATTCTTCGATGATTGAAACATTCTTGTTGGTGTGAGAGTAATTTCCAACATTTTGCTAAGCAAGCAGTAGCTGCATTCTATCCTCCAGCTCGTTCGGATCATCCCAGAATACATAGTCAATGTTTTTGTCATCATCTATCTCCTTCAGGCCTTCACTGCTTTTCAGTGCAAAGCTGCTGAAGAGGTCTGCAAGAATGTCGATTTTTTCGCGATCTTCGTCCTTATAAACACCTGTCTCGGAATCGTTATTTTGGCAAAGTGCTTGAGTGAGTTCGAGCAAAGTCAAATATTCCAGCAGGTCGGATTATTTAAAGTCCCTGGACTCCTTGCGAAATAGAAGTTCGTATAGTCCGAGAGTTCCGTGTGTCATTTAATTGCCAACTCAGATGCTTCCACATAGTAGAAACTCTAATTCATAAGAATCGAGGAACAATTAAAAATTATGCCTGTATACAACAATATGTCATATCATTATTACAAAATGTGTACAATCGCAGGTACCATCGAACCAGAGCATTAGATTTAAAGGCTCTATTCCATATTTTATTCTTGTGTGGCAAATCTGCATCCAACCCATACTCCTGATCTGACTGTATGTCATCATGTTTTCGGTTCTTCAAAGGTTTAGCAGTATTGTCTATTTCGGTCTTTACGGCCTCTGACGTTCAACAGCTTTCCTTGAGTACAACAAGATGACAAGTATTTAGCGTAAATATTTCTTAATTTATATGATTGTGTGAAAGATCCGCTCTCTTGGTGAGCAAAAACTTTGATCAGACAGACTGAATTGTCCGATGTAGTTCACTGGCAATGTCCGACATCATACTGAAAATAAATGTTAGTGACACACTCTTTTATAGGTTTAGTTGTGAGTCCCTGCCAAAATATTTTCGATCTTGTTCATAAAATCGCTGCAAACATCCAATATGTCCCTGTTGTAATTTTGAATATCTGTTTTCTTGGCGAAATGGTAAATCGAGGTATCGATTGTATGTGTCATATATCCTTCTGTATTTATCAGATTCTCTTCATTTTGTGCATATGACACATTCAATCTGTAGATAATTTGCCTTTGAACACTCGTCACATGACCATCCATGGCCACCATATTGCTGATGATCTCCGTCTTCACAAGTACTATATTCTCTCCGAGCTCGGACAGGTAGTTTTGAAAGAATATGTTTTATTCTGCCAACATACAGCGCAATTCCGATATGATGTCTTTACCAGTTTCGAGGACGAAATGTTTAGTAGCAGCATTCCCAGATTGTTCAGGTTCGCTAACATTTCGAATATTCTTCTACCAGTAACAAAAGTTCCATCATCTTCTGGTATGAGACAACCAACATCGTTGTCTTTTTGATGAGTATATTGAGGCCACTCTGCCCGAATTTCGATTATGCTGTATCTCATTCTCGCCGGCTGGCGATGAACTAATCGAACCCACACCTGTACCTTCCTTTATATAGGTGCTAGTCCTTTATGATCATCAAAAATTCATATTAATTTTTCCAGTACAAAGCACACATATATATGAAATCTGATAGTGTCATGTCCATATTTACGTGATTGTCACTAACATGTTGCAAATTCATGCTGCCAATGCAAAACAACAGAAAAGTGTTTGCATTATCGGAAGCATCTGTTTGGGTATGCATGAATAAGTCTGTCTGAGCTACATGCAGTTCAGATTCGCACACCATCCCATGCTGAAGTACTCTCGAATACAAGTTTGTTTCTTGCAGGCAATGTCATCAAAAACAAATATCGAGTTTCGTAGTGCTTTGTTCGGAGGACCGATGGGTTCATTATCACTGCAGGGGAAATAACCCATGCCTTCCACAGCCTGCAGTATTAGTGCCAATTGCCAATATTTCGGTTAGTAGAGTGATTTTGAATATTGGTAAACATTCTTGAAACAAGTCATTCTCTTCTACCAGTAGGCTCAGTAGGATGCATGTCTTGCCGCACATTGATGGTCCTGCGATGATGCTCCTCACTGTATTTGGAAATAGGCTTTCATGCCACAATTCGTGGGTGATATATTTACCCTCAGCATCAATCTGTATAGGTAACTTCTTGCTTGATGATACGTATATTACCACTGCAATCTTCTGGTGGTGGTGGAGTTGGTAGCGGCTGCGGTGGCAGTAGGAGGCAGAAGTGTGCAAAAGCAACACAGTAGGAAGAGGCCATAATGAAGTGTCTATCATAACAAGCACTCACGAATGTGGATTTGGAACTGTTTGTACACATATTGAAAATACCTAATTTTATAGCAGTGTTTATGAGAGATGATTTGCCCATAAAACCCAAGAGAAACGAATGTGCCATAATTAATCTCGATAGAACAGCAGGGCCCGGCACACACTTAATAGCCTACGAAAAAGGGTAAACACACAGTTTACTAGGACAGATTTTGTAATTTGTGTTCTCTGCCCGAATTGCACAAGTATTTGAAATATAAAGAAATAACATACAATTATGAAACGGAGCAGCTGCCTGACATGTGGCACTGTGGAAATTCGTGCCTTCGCTAACTGGTATGATCGTAAAAATAATTGTATAAAAAGAATAAAAAATATGTAAGGAAACCATCAATCATGTCGATAACTCTTACCTGGACCTGTCGGAGCTCCGAGCTGCATGTGGTACATTTTCCTCCATTCGACCTGGAGGGGGAATGTAGCATAGGCATTGTCGATTTTCAAACTTACAATATGATACCAAACATTGATGATAAAAATTACAAAGTACATCTCGTAAAAAGTAGCAATGTTTCCCATGTAGATTCGCTGCCAGTTTGCTCTTATGAAATAGACGACATTGCAAGGTACATTGAAGATTCGTTGTCCCCCGACACAGAATTCAAAGTACATGAGAATTCCAATACTCTGAAGAGTGTTACCAGATGCAGCGAAGGTATCGACTTTAAGATACCGGATACTATCAGACCGATGCTGGGGTTCGAGCCACACATCTATGAAACTGGTGAAACACACTAGTTGTCACAGCCTGTAAACATTTTTCCTGTCTATGTGATATGAATAACCTGCAATTTGGTGAGCGGCATGCACATCGATGGCAGGCCAAGCAATACGCTGCACGAATGTTATCTTATGGTACCTCCAGGTTAAAAACTGGTCGTAACACCACAAAACATCATAATGTTCTGGTAGTCGCGAAGAGAGCACACAGGGTGGTGCTGACAATCGTTGACCATGTGCAGAGAGATGGTGAACTTTCGAAATGAAGAAATCACCCTATGCCTGCATTTGAGAAGATGTCAATAACATTTATGCCTACCAGAAGCTATAAAATAAAGTGTCGTGCAAACCTACAATGAGTACATCACAGTTATCCAAGGAGTTAACATATGCTAGTGAGATTATGCTCTGCAGCCTTGGCTAAGGGGTCTATCGCCATGGAAGATTTCTTAAAATATGAAGAGCCAACCATTTCCAAAGATAGCATAATGAAGCTGGAACTTCATGCATATCAGCCTTTTCTGATGAGACCATACACACTACCATAGGAAGTTCGGATAGCAGTTTAATACCAAAATATCTGCACTATTCCTTTCCAGTCTTTACTGCGAATCAGAGTGACTCTGTCAAAAGAAGATGGGTCCAATCCACCATCGACAAAAATAACTAGAAATGAAAATATTTACATGATCCACCGTATCGCCTACTTTCTCAATGGTGCCAAGGTGTACCAGTCGCGAGATGGGGCATAACCACAACAATCGAATTTACCTTTCGCTCATGCTGAATGTGCTGTCTACAGCCAAGATGGCAGACTGGGGAATCGAATATGGCTACCATGTTCCCATTTATGCCGAAGGCAGGTTCTAAATGTGTATTCCACTCTTCATGATACTGGTATTTGCTGAAGACTACAAACGAGTAATTGTGAATTCGAATCAGGAGCTGGTAATAATTCTCGCCAAAACGCATGTGTATACAATCGTGGGTACTGGAAATAACCTGAAAGAAGTGGAACTGAACCTACAGTCTATCGAATGGGTGCTGCCTCATGTGCAGTAGAGCATGGCAGAATGCATACACATGTTGCAGAATGTGGAAGATGGTAAAGACATTCATGAGGCTTTCAGGTTGTGGAGTCTGAAGACATGCCTATGACTGACGTCAAGCCTGCACATTAACTGGATGGTGAAGTCCAGCTTTGCTTCTGAGAAACCAAGGTACATTATTGTTTGGTTACAGATGGGAAGACAGCACAATGTAAGAGTGGTCCATTCACAGTTCGACACATGCCAAATAGAAAATGTCAAGCTATTTTTGAATAGCGAAATCTACCTGTACATAGACACTAACACGAACTTTGTAAATTTCTGGTACCTGCTGGCATATCAGATGTAGACTCTATTTCAAACTGCATATTATGGGTGTACTCAATCCCCGATATTTAGTTCTGATGTGTTCAAGAGTTTGGCCTCACTCATAGTATTCAATGTGAGTAAACGGGACGACCATATTACCTCCAATGTGATCAACTGCAGTAACGAATTAACTATTCATGGAAATATTCCTGCCAACACAAACACATTCTGCCTGATACTTAAAGACCAGCTTAGGTCATACAACTGCTAAGACAAGAAAGTCAGAATAGTGTCATGAGCACAGCTGACATTTGCACACTATAACTGTTTCGTCGTCTTCAAGCATGCCAGATTCAAGGTTCAGTAAGGTGCTGAAATATCATAACAGAAGGGTGTACTGCAAGAGTTGGTGTTCCCCTGCCCTCTTCAATTCCTGAATCGTTGAGGTGGACATCGACTGGTGAAGAGGCAGAAGCTAGCCGAGACAATGTATCTTTCACAGCAGTCATTGTCAAACTGTGCCTCCCACCCTTCATCCCTGCTGCTTATAATATTCTCATATCCAAACCCTATGATGTTATAATGACTTTGAACCAATCTTATTAAACAATAAATACTTTTTACAGAAGCCGACCAGCCAATCACCGAGTTACCACATGATTGCAGCTGATCAATCACATGCAGGCATTTAAACATCACACACACGTAGATGCTAGTACCTTGATCACATTACCTGCTGTTATATATTCAACAGTTTCTTCAAGACAAGTTCATCACTCACCTATAAATCATGGTCACACTTAAAGTAGACAACTGACTCCTGTTACCAGACCGACCCCTCACAATTTTTGGTGCTGATCTCTAATGACCCCTAAATGACATCTAAACGGACCCAAATGACACTTAATAACCCCTAAATGACCCCACCAAAACCACTTAATTCCTACATGTTCCATGGTTACCCATTGACAGATTATACATTGACTCATTGACCCATAGCACAACTTGGACTTTGTACTGAATAATGCAGCCCCACTGCAGACCACCACCATGCTCCCAATCGGTCGACGCATGATAAAAAGAAACACTTTGTACAGACAACCCTCTCAAGCCAACAATAATTTTGAACATAGTTGAAAACTCGATCACAGAATCGGCAATGAAGTCAGCCAGCCAGCGATGAGGCATGTCATTGCTCCATGATCATCGAGTCCAAAATTCAGCCCTTTGCATTCACAATTCATCTTCGTGGTATGGGAGCATTCTGAAAAAACCAAAATTGTCGTTTGCCCCAGATGAACACTCACATGTTCTATCATATATATGGTATGACTATAAATAATTATGTATTTATATAAGATAGGAATATCAATAGTAATATATAATTATATAAATACGTTTTGTAAATATGTAATTATTTCCAATTTATCATCTACAAAATTATGTTATATATTTAGTATATAATTATGTAAATATAAAAACAATTTCAATTTGATTAATATATAGTTATAAATATATAAGTATGTAGTTATAAAATCATTTTCGATTTAATTTATATATATGTTTATGTATATATTTATATATATATTTATATTTATATTTATATATATATTTAATTTATATATTTATAGTATGTGCGTATAAGTATGGACATATAAAATTATTTTGAATTTTATTTATATACATCAATATATTGTGGATACAGTTATAGGAATAAAAAATTAATTCAAATGCCTGTATATAATTATTTACATAAAATTTATATATATAAGTACAAATAAAAATATGAATTTATAAAAATAATTAAGTACATATATGCCAATAGTGTATTTAAATAACATATTGTTATGTAAGTACCTGCATGTGTTCATCTGACGCGAATGAGTATTTATGAATTCTCAGATTGCTCCCATACCAAGAAGATGAATTACGAATACGAATTGCTGCATTTTGGCTTATACGATCATGGAGCCGTGACCTGCATCATCGCTGACCAGTTGACGTCCTTGCCGATTCTGCGATCGATTTTTCCCCTACGTTCAAAATATTCGTCCGCTTGAGAGGGCGGTTTGTATGAAGGGTTTTTTCGTGAGACGACCTATGGGAAGCATGGTGGTGGCCTGCCGTGGTGCTGCATTGTCCAGTACAAAGTCCAAGTTGCGCTCTGGGTCAATGGGTCATGAGTCAATAGGCCACTAGGTGTCATGTAGTGGTTAAGGTTATGGTGGTAATGGGGTTATTCATGGGTCATTTATGGGTTATTAGGGGTTAATAGTGGTTACTAGGTGTTATTTAGGTGTAATTATGGGGTAGCACCGCAATCAGAGGTCGTTATATGTCAAGTGGTCGTGGGTCGTGGGTAAATAAGTCAATAGGTAATGTCTCAATCGTCAATGGGTCAATGGGTAGTGGGTCAATGGGTCAGTCTTGTGAGGCGTCAGTCTGGCAACGGGAGTCAGTTATCTACTTTAAGTGAGACTATGATTTATAGGTGAGCGCAGAACTTGTGAAGAAACTGTTGACGATATAACTGCAGGTAATGTGATCAAGAAACTATCATCTAATGCCTGCCTACCTGCCTATGTGTGAGTAATGTTTCAATGACTGCATGCGATTGGTTAGCTGCAATCATGTGGTAACTCGGTGATTGGCTAGTCGGTGTTAGCACAAAGTATTAATTGTGTAATACAATTGGTTCAAAGTCAATATAACATCATACGGTTTCAAAATGAAAATATTATAAGCAATTGGGAGGTAGGCTGGGAGGCTTAGTTTGACAATGGCTGCTGTGAAAGATACATCGTCTTGGATAGCTTCTACCTTTTTGCATAGATTTTCTAGAGATTTTGTTTTAAATGTTATTCAAGGTGATGGGATCATGGTCAAGGTAATCTCCATATAATATGGCAGTAGTATGAAATATATTATGCTGGTTGACTTTTATAGTTTTTAACTCGAGTTTTTGTTTTCAAGTTCATTCAAGGTGATAGGGTCAAGGTCGCACTTACCTGCATCTAATGTGGGGGTTGTTTTCTGTAATGCATTATGCTTGTTGACTTTTATGGATTTTTTCTCATGTTTTAATTCTCAAGGTCAAACAAGGTTATGGGGTCAAGGTCGAGTTTGTCTGCATCTAATATGGCGGTAGTATTCTGTAAAGTAATATACTTAATGACTTTTATGGGTTTTTTTTCATGTTTTTATTTTCATGGTCATATATATTCAAAGGGTTAAGGTCGGCTTAGTCAGGCATCTAATATGGTAGTATAATCTATATTGCTATATGCTTGTTGACTTTTATGTGTCTTTATCGAGTTTTTGTTTTCAAGTTCATTTAAGGTCATGAAGTTAAGGTCTATGTACTCTGCATCTAATATGTTGGTAGTAGTCTGTTATGTATTACGCTGGCTGACTTTTATGTAATATTATGGAGTTTTTCTTTTCAAGGTTATTCAAGGGCACAGGGTCAATGTCGAGGTAGTGTGTATCTAATATGTTGGTAGTAGTCGGTTATGCATTATATTTGTTGACTTTTATTTATTTTTTCTCTAGTTTCTGTTTTCAAGGTCATTCAAGGTAATGGATTCAAATGTAATGGTCGTTGGTTTCCAATATGGTGGATGGGTAATGTCTACCAAGATGGTGGTCACCTACCAAGATAGTCACTTCTACCAATTTGGTGGTCGCCTACCAAGATGATGGTTTCCAGTAATATACAAACAAATAGCGAACGAAAAATCAAGATGGCAGAATGAGTTTAGGTGAGGGGAGTAGGGTGAGGGTGTCAGTCATCTGCTGGAGTCGAACAGAAGTGAGTAATTGGTGGTTCTGGTGTGACCTTCGGAAATCTAATTTTTTTAAATATATGTTTTTGGATTTTTTTTATTATTTTGTGATTTATTTTTAATTTTTAAATTTTTTTCATTTTCAGGGTTAAACATCAAGACTAAAGTTCAAAGTCTACTGCATACAATATGGATGCAAGATGGTTCATGCTTAGATCTGACTGCTAGCCTGTATCCCTTGTATAGATTGTAATAGGGTATGCCTATAAAGACCAATATGGCCGCCACTGCTCTGCCAGTCCTAAGGAAGCCTCCAAATTACTTAAATTGAGCGAAAATTGCATGTGATGCTGTGTGTGGTGCCTGTAGTGCTGATTGTGGTGGGTGTGGTGCAGACTGTGGTGTGTGTGGTGTTGATTGTGGTGCATGTGGTGCTGATTGTGAGGCATGTGGTGCTGAAATGTGGAAATAGTTGAGGAATGCAGAGGAGTCTTGAAAATTGGTGGCCATTTCTGAGGATAGTGGAGTAGGATTTGTGATAATTGTTGAGGATTGCTGAGGAGAACGAAGAGGATGAATAAGATAAGGACAAGGAAAAGAGGCAGAGAAAAAAGGAA
Organism: Dryococelus australis; assembly: GCA_029891345.1. Taxonomy (NCBI): domain Eukaryota; kingdom Metazoa; phylum Arthropoda; class Insecta; order Phasmatodea; family Phasmatidae; genus Dryococelus; species Dryococelus australis. The sequence continues at coordinate 169,211,034 of CM057009.1, read as the reverse complement.
GAGGATTAATCAGTCGCAGGTGTCAGTCTGCAGGAGTCAGTCCGCATGAGTCAGCCAACAACTCTCAGTCTGCAATAGTTAGTATACAGGTGTCAGTTGGCAAGAGTCAGTCTGCAAGAGTTAGGAGGCAGGTGTCAATTGGCAAAGGTAAGTCATTGGCTATGATGGATGACTGGTATGGTTGGCTCGTCTGCTTGGTTGGCTGGTATGGATGATTGGTATGGTTATCTTGTCTGCTTTGTTGGCCTGGTCGTCTGGTATGGCTTTTCTGTATGGACCCTAGTTATGGTTTGATAGGAATGATCAGTCTGCATTACTGGTTGGCTAGTCAGCATTAGCAAAAGGATAAGGTAGGCTTAACATGATGATCGTTAGACTGGGCGGCTGAAATGGCTGTTTGGTAAGGTTTGTTAAAGTCTGCTCAAGATGAAGTGAGCACTTTTGACAGCTTAGTTCCTTTACCATTCATCAATTTTCTATCCTTTAAGAAGCCTTAAAAAACGCTGCCATGTGAGTAATAAACACAGTGTGTATATTCTACAGCACTCGGAAGTTAACGTCTAAGGGTACAATAAAATATATTTTTGACTATTATTCCAAATGAGAGGGCTTTTAAAAGTGCTCACTTTACCATAAATAGACTCTAGTATGGTTTGCGGGTAATTTGAGTGGCATGGTACTTTCGAAATTTAAGATACTATATTTTTCTTTTATGGATAAATGCTTGCCAACTTATCAGACAATAAAAACTGGCTGGTCGCTTGCTGATGATTGTCGAACCAGGGAGTGGCTGTGCCCTGAAATCTTTATGAGAATCGAACCCTACGGGCCACACACACCCAACTTTTTTTTTGTATAATATATGCCATTTTTCTCGATTATGTTTACGGTTTGTTCTAATTTTTTTTGCGAATTCTTTTCCTGATTTTTCGAGTTCCAGGTTATTGGAATCAATATCAACGTCGACGAAAATCAGAATGGTGGCCGAAGTCATCAATCAATTTTTTTTTCATCGATTTTTTGAATTATTTCTAGTTTTTGACAATTTTCTGCATTTTGTATGATTAGGAAACAGTGGTGAGTGGTGGGGGATGTTGGTTATGTTAGTGTTGTTATGGGAAGAGGAGGGTGGTCTAATGTTATAAGTACCTCCCTCCATGTTTTAAATTGTTTCTATTCTTTCGATTTTTTTTAGGATTGTTCTTATAATGCCATCTAAGGTCACATGAATGTGGTCAAGGTACCGAGAGTGAGTTTAAGGTCACCCAGATCCAATATGGTGGCCAGGTAACATCACACCATGATTGGTGGTCCCATGTACCTTCTGTGGTTAAACATTCGAAATTTAACAAATTTTTAATTTATTGGTTTATTTACGTATTTTTAAAGATTTATTTATAAATTTTAATGTTTTTAAACATTATTTTAGAAGAATTTTGTGATTTTTGTGTGCGCAGAGTGCGCTGTTGGCAGTGCTATCGCTCCGTATATCCGATTTCGGTGTCCTCTTCCGCGCTCCTACCATGCTACCTCTTGTCTGCTCCTTCTCATGCGCATTAGCCAGACCCCACCTGGGTTTACGTGTAATCGATTTGAAATTTTATTGGCCCATTCTTCCTCCAGCCTTAGTTGATGTAACTTGGCTCTGATTGAGGACTGTGGACATTGCCTTCGCATTGTCGGTCGCCATGTTCCGGGGACTTAAAGCTGGGTTCGGCAACTGAAGATTTTAATTAAATATTGGTGCTGAATATTAAGATATAATTGGATTTCTGGGCTTTCAATTGGAGTGTTCTCCTTTCTTGAATTTAGGATTCATTAACCTTGTTGGCAGTGAACATCTTAATTCTCGTTATTGGAATGGTTCACCAAAGAGGAATCTTTTCATAATTTCTGAATTGCATTTCCCCTTGGATATTTTTTTTAGATAATTGGGCATCCAGTTTGGCATCGCCAGTGTGAGGATTTTAAAGAATAGCAAAAGGGCTCCCTGTTTTGCATCGTGATGTTAGCGGACGAGGATTTAAACTATTGTCTTGGGTGCATTCAACTTGGCCCTGCTAATAGTTTCCTCAGTTACACTTCCCGGTCCGTCTTTTGAATAAAATAAGGAGTATCACTTTAGTTAGTTTTTAAATTTTGGTTCTTTAGTGAATGTCCAGAAATTTATGTGAAATTTAAGTGGGAGTATAGTGTCGTCACATTTAACGAAATAGATTTTAAAAGATGTGTAGAGAATGTAAGGCATTGTAAAATTTGAGGTCTACGCCATAATAAGTGTTATCGTTTTAAAGGTAAAGGAGGGTTTGAGCTGATTCGTGCACGATTATTACGATTATTTGATATTGTCCGCGCTTCGCGGCATTTGACGGCTCCGAGGAGTGCATTGTGTAGGGGTGGTATAAATTTTAAACAATTTTGTGTTTGTGTGAAGTTTGGAAACGTTAAATCTATATAAGATTTATCTAGTCATGCTGAAGGAACGTATAATGTCACAAATAATTTTGAAAACTGCCCTAAGTTAAGGCAGGAAGAAACTAAGAGCCATATAAGAATATATTTTGAACTGCATATAGTCTATGCATTGAATACTTGTTTAACTGATTGAATTGAAATGTTTAATAAAGTATCGTCAATGAAAATTTATTGTGTTCCGAATAATGGCTCATTTGAAAAACTATAGCCTTACCTACAGTGCTATTTTATTTGCTTATGAAAATAAATATTTTTGAAGGGCTTTAAAGTGTGATTATGATAAATTGTTCCAGCTTTTTTTAATGTTTTTTTTGTACCTGTGAAGATATTTTCAGTAGATGTATTGAATTTTTAACAGCTGTTTTACTATGTGGTGAGTAGGTTTTCCACAAAAACCTGCGCCACTCTCAACTCGGAATTTTGTGCAACTTTCAAGTTACAATTGCGCAACTCTGAGGCTCCTGTTCACTCTTTCATGCTCTTTTTTCAGTGTTATATGTTCAATTGTATATAACTTAATTTTATTATTAATATTTTAAAATTGTTTTATAATAATTTTTCATGGCTAGGGCGACGCGTGGTTGTACATGTTCCATAAGTAGGAACTGTGTACATTTCTTTAGGTAAATTCCATCTCCTTTCGACAGGAGGAACCAGTCTCTGAACTATGGCAGATTGCCATTGCCTTTTAACGTACCTGGCCCCGCGAGCACGGCTTCCTCGCTGGGACGGGGGGGGGGGGGGGGGGCTGATCTGGCAAGAGAGAATTCCTTTTCCTGCAAACTTCTGTATCAACATCTGCGCAATGTTCCCAGCCTATCGTTAGCAGATTCCCAGTCGGTTTTGAAATTTTTTATAGCCGTAGTCAACATTATTAATTTATGTCTTTGTGATGATAAAATGTTATTGCGCGCCTTGTTCACCAAGTGCGAGGGCTATGCATCACAATTAATGATAGCAAAAATAAAATATATTAATGGGTCCTTAATACAATTTCATAAAAGGGTTTTTATATCACGCTCTTCCCTATCATGTTACACGCCCTTGCATGCAGGAGTCAGTGTATTTTTTCAGTGACCCGATGAAGCCTTTATGGAGTTTGTGGAGTCGGTACTCGCTTATCAGTGAGCTCTAAGTTTGGACATCCCTGATAGTGAAATAGTCAATATAATTTTTGAGAACATTGTACCGCATGTGCGTGCAGTCTGTTCGTTATTGCCACTGCCCTGTTCGATTGTCGAGCCTGCGGGCTCTAACCGTAGAGGTTGAAGGTCGGCTTAGAGCCGCGAGCGAGTATCGCTCCCTCTTTTCCCCGATAATCCACCCCGCCACATAAGCTGTTCGCGCAGAAGAAGTCCCTTTTACACATCGTGACAACGACAGCTGCTGTTGCACTAATTGTTATAATAGAGGCCACAATGCAATCTATGCTCTCAACCACCTTTCCCCTTGCCCTCCGCAAAGAAGTAGTTATAAATAGCCATTTCTGACGCATCTGGAGTCCTGAAAATGATTGCGGTATGCGCGGCGGCCATCTTGGATTTTGTCTCTCAAGAATATTTCCCTTTTTTGTAGAAACTCGGGAAAATTTATCTCAAAAATGCCCCTTTCCATTGGTTATATTGGTAGCCAGTACGATGGTGGCCAATTTGTCAGCCAGTATGCCAGCGGCTGCCATCTTGGGTTTCCCTCATTACCTCTAAAATGTTCCAAATCGCTATAAAAATCCCCCAAAATCGCCCGAATTTCGTACCGAATGTCTCTACTTCATGCTCTCGCATCCTAACCTGTTTTATTTCGCATTCTTGCATTCCACCTTTCCTCCTGAATCCTCACAATAACGCCAGCCTTTTACCCTTGAAGCCAGTCTTACTTAATCTGGTGGACTGTTTGCACAATGGGGTGGAATCGTGCTGAAATTGAGAAATATCGAGCCACATTGGGTAATGTTGAGGAGTCAGTCCCAGCAACCATTTTGGTGTCGATGACCTATGTCTACTTATAAGCATAGGGGGCTGTAATTTCCGAACTTTTTGATATACAATCACCTAAATTAAGCATAGGCATAAGCAATAACAAAATAAAGACCGAAGGGTAAATTATTGCCTATTTATATTTAAAACCATAGTAACTGTCATTTCCTAACCACATAAAATATATTTAAGAAATTCATAACACAGCAATCACCCGCAACAAGGAAAAGGACCGAAGGGTAAAGTATGACCTTGGTCTGCTTGCAGGCGTAGTCGGCTGCAATTTCCGAGCTGGTTAAGATATAGTGGCCAGCATCGTAACTTCACTCCAGAGAGCAAAACGGAAAGATGGGTCAAAATGATCCATGTCTACTTGTAATAGTTGGCTGTACGTTCCGAATTGTGTAAGAATGATTTAAGCATAGGCATCACCCCAGACAGCGAAAAGTAGCGAGGTAAGCCCACCGCATCTCACACATAACCCATGAGCAAATATAAGCATAGTTGGCTATATGATTGCCGACCTTGAAAGATATAACTACCAACCTTGAAAGGTACAAATACCAGGAAAATTATAACTAGCGAACGTCATGCAGGGGAGACCATCAATTTGCCCCTTCCCAGCTAATATTTCCGTACGCCCTCCCCTGATCACTAACGCGATGCCAGCCCAGCCAGTGTGAGCTATATCAGCTCCCTGCCAGCCTGAAAAATTCCTGCCACAAAGTCAGGCAGGGGTGTTTTCTCCCGCCCTGTCCCTACCTCGATGCCAGGCTGAAAAAAAAATTCCTGGCACAATGCCAGGCTGGAGGGTTTTTCTCCGAGGTATGTCACCTTGCCTCCTGGCTCCGCAACCATGATGCCTGTCTAAAATACCTGACATAATGCCAGGCCAGGAGTTTTCTCCGAGCTCTCCCGTGATGCCACTCCCCACCCGATCCTATGGCAGGGTCGCCTCCTCGCCAGGCTGGGGGTTTTCTCCGAGCTCTCCAACGAGCCAGAATGTATAACGTTACTACTACTGCTTCTGACACATCACCAGGGATGAGGCCTTGATCGGACACAACTGTAGAAAATAGTACAGCTAATTGTGAACGTGGTGTATGAACCAGACGACTTACAGAGGCCGCACTATTGATGCATATAGCAGTTAATTAAGAAAATTACAAGTATCGTGAAAATTAATGAAAAAAATACAGCTAACCATGGACGTGGGCTAGCTAACGACCAGATATCAGACCATGCACTGTACATACAGCACCAATGATACATATAGCAGTTAATAAAAAATGGCAGGTATTATGACACTCAAAGTAAAGAAAATTATAAACAAAGATGGACGTAGTATAGCTGAAGACCTGCCATAATTTATCAGCTCATGCTCACTCTCCGAACACACACCGCATGCGCTGGCCTATCCGACACCATTTGGACACTTAACATCGGACAATGTGGAGACGAGCCAAGTATACCCCAAGCGCATGCATAGTTGATACCAATTTCCAAAAAAAGTTTTCAGACAAAATTCAAAATATATGCATCACCCCAGACAACGACCACCGGACTCGCCAACTGCGTCCTCGACAGACATTGCACGACAGGATCTGAAACGTTTGAGATCAAATTGCCGAGTGCATAATGGCAGGGGCTCCTCGCCAGGCTGGTGGGTTTTATCCGAGCTCTCCCACAAGCCAGAATGTCTCACTGTACTATTACTTCAGACACTAGCATCACCAGCGATGACACCTTGATCGCAGAAACTGTAGAAGAAAATCCTAGGTAACTGAGGATGGGGTGTAGGAGCCGACCGCCTGACAGAGGCCCCGTTATTCAAAATCAGCGGACCTTTTGCAGCGGGCCGAGCTAGCTCTTTCTCTCGTGTTACCTTACCTCCCGTCGGTACCCGAACGCCCGCCTTGCTAACTCCCTCTTTCCATGCCATCACCCATTCCGACTCTCTCCTCGCCATCACGAATTTCGACTCTCTCCTCGCCATCAACCATTCCAACTCTCTCCTCGCCATCATCCATTTCAACTCTCTCCTCGCCATCACCCATTCCAACTCTCTCCTCGCCATCATCCATTCCGACTCTCTCCTCGCCACCTGTCATTCCGACTCTCGATTGCTCTCCACGTCCCAGCAGAAATACACAGCGACCTGTGCCAGCCTCGCCCTCCAGAGCTCGCAACCGACCCATGGCAGAGCGCCGCGCACAACCACACTTATGTGCTGTTGACGGTAAAATGAGCACTTTTGAGGCCCTGATTACTTTTTTTCCTATCATCCATTTTTGATCCTTCAACCGCTTTTTAAATTAAACATTGCCCTGTAAATAATAAACACAGTGTATATATTTCATCGGACTCCAAAGCTAACATCTAAGGATACAACAAAATCAATTTTTTGACTATTGATCCAAATGAGAGGGCTTTCAAAAGTGCTCGCTTTACTGTGAACGGACTATATCTGTCGACACCGAGGCGTTTCACTACGTCCTGCCGTCCACATGACATGATTACATGACATGTGGACAGCGTCCAGGCTTGTGACTGGCGATACAATATGTCAACACCATCATTATTAGCAATTACATATGTTTAACCCCATACACAATATATATAAGGGGAAAAAATAGCTACCAGTGAAAATGGTGGGAAATTGAACGGGCGATGTTACATCGCCGAAACAAGAAAAATACCCAGCTAAAAAAAAAGCTCAAGACTGTAGTAGTAACACCTTCGTACATGGCCAGCATAGCCTGCAATCATGTACCAAGCATTCAATGCTCGCAATTACAGTTACACATACGCCATCTCCATGTCCCGACTGGCTCTCATGTACCGAGCCTGTACTTACAGGCGGTAATACTCTGTCTTCAACCTACACTCATGTACCGAGCCTTAAATGCCTGTAATTAAAGGTAGTCTGTATATCATATCGCAATTGCCCCCCACTTAGTTCAACCATAGTCCAGACGAAGATCATAGGTTTACCTTAAAAAGGCGTAGCTGTAAAGACCTCTAGGCTGTAAGCGCATCTCATCGTCGTGAACTCAGTGGATGCAGTGACCGTCCTATATTTCGTGCATGACATATAATACGGACCAAGAAAGCAACTCGACACCTGCAAGTACTGCATCACCATCCCTTGACAAAACGTACTTGTATGCTATTGAAAAGAACTAACGCATGTATACCGACGGCGGTGAAGCCAGTATACCATCCTTGAAAATAAGGTTCAATGCCTGTAGACATTGGTAATGCATGCTGATATTAAAGTAGTCAATAACTCGCTCGTCGGGGCGAGAAGCAAGGCCCCTACTGTCAAACGTCACAAAGATAGTAACTGCCACATACGGTGTGAAATAAGAGTGTGTTCCTTGCATGCACACAGCAGGAAGTGTTCGAATGAATATAATCGTGTAAGATGAACGAGAAGTTGACAGGTCAACTACACAGCCAGCAGTCGAGGCAGCCCGAGACGTGCAAAAAAACGCCCATGCAGTGTCCGTAAGTCATGCTGTATCCGACTTGCATTCATGTACCGAGTATTTGCAATTACAGGTAGTCATATTCTGTCTTCATGAGCCTGTCTGCACTCGAACCTTCAAGGTAGGTACTAACAGATAGTTTCCATCAAGTAACCATGCACCACACAGGTAGTATTGCATGTTCACCCCATCAGTTCCACTGTGAAAACTGTGATGTTATGTTTACCCATTGTGATAACATGTATAGTGTAATAATTCTCAAACTCAGGTCCCTACAGACAGCTGCTTGAAATACACCCTCTGAGTTTTATCAGTCGCACGGTAGCGTGCACAAAATAAAAATAGTTATACACAAAACGACTGTATGTAATTAATATACATATTTAACAATCGAGCACCTATGCAATGCTGCAACAATAGTAGGGGAGTGATAGTTTCAGATCACTTTTGATTAATCAGATTATCTATTCGATATCAAATTGATTGATCGGATTAATCGTTAACCAGATATTATTCGGATTAAATTTTTTTATATGGTAATCTTCATCTATCATTTGTTTGATGCAAATAATCTTTTAAAATTTTGTGTGATTTGGTAAGTGTATAGATTCGTGCAAGAGTGCAATAAGTGTCTTTCTTTATAATTTTTTTTTTTCATTTTTGGGGGAGCAGAATGGTAGGTCCTCAACCTTGGATGTTTGGTGTTGTATTGAGGTGTGACATGTTGGGGTAGGGTCATACATAGGTATTGTGTAATTTGATTTAAGGGTCCTTTATTATAATTTTTTGGGGGGAGCAGCATGGTAGATCCTCACCCTTGTATGTTTGTATGTGAACTTAGGGTGGGGGGGGGGAGAGCAGGGTGTAGGAGTTCCTTCCTGTCTGGTAGGCGACTGAGGGATAACATACATGCAGCGATATCTGAATGTCGACTGAGGTAATGGTGGAGTTCGGAAAGGTGTATTTTAAAATAAAGAATAATAGTATATCTGCGAAATTAAATTATTAGGAAATACACAATGAAAGACGACATATTGTATAACAAATAAATAAGTCAGGTAACAAATCACTATTCTTAATGTATTGACTGAGGGATAAGCCGCCTCTGCTTCGGCTGGCAACTGAATGTCGACAGTATTAAGCAAAAAGGTAGAAATGTGTAATAATGAAAATAACGAAGTATTTTATTGAATAATATTGTAAAAGTCACAACATGTGTTTACTAACCCGTCCTGTGCGGTAGGAATCAAATTTATGACAGAGTCTTGCATGTGCCTCATCGACAAACAGAAGATATTAAATGTCGGAAATGAAAATAACTAAGTAATTTATTGAAAATGATCAACACCCAAATACACAATAGCATTTTCCTAATGCAATTAAAATGAACACAACTACACGAATCCTCGACTAGCACAAAAGGAAACGAGTTTAAAAAAATTCCTTATTGAAAGACTTTACAAATCGATAAAAATTATGTTCACGATGCAAATACTAGATGAATGAATGAAAAATTGAATGCATAAAAAATTAAAATAACGAATTCCCTAACAATATAATTTACGACAGATTAAACGACTATTTCTTAACTCAAAAACGATGCATTCAGATGTAATGAACAAAGATGAGTTATGAAAATTATTTATCCCTGCTTGTGAATTCACCTGTTTATATTTACAATGAAAGTTAATCAGAATAGACACATACCTTACAATGAATAGATTATAATTTATTATAGTCTGGCAGAATTGAGATAAGGGTTGAAATAGTTGTATATGGTTCTGTTTTTGGTGTCAAATGAAAGATAATGATGGTTAATAGAAGGAAATGCTGGGTGACATTGGCCATCTGTTGAGCATTTTAAGATATTCAGTATGGCATCCAAGATGGTGTAGTATTTTCTGAAATTGTAATAAAATAATTAGTAGGTCATGTTTGGTACGGAATTGTAAGTTTTAAGAGGCACTGAATCCAAATATGTGCATTGATATTGTCAAAAAAAAATTTCATGATATATTCAATGTCTGTCAAAGATTTTTTATGTAGGCCTAATGACAGGTGAATTTTTTAAACACATCTACTGTTACAGATATATTTTCTGTGACATGGATTGTTTTGTGTATCATGAAATATTTGATTATTTGCCCAACACTTATTTATTTTTGTTGCATGTGTGATGTGAAGTAACTTAGAGAAGGAAAAGGCATAACAATGCTTGTTCAGTTGGAAATTCAATTGTGATAACTACACAGAAACACTTATTGGAAGTGGTTCTAAAATAATTCAGACTATTATAAGAATCAGTAAAGTGTATAATGGTGATATCTACTATCAGCTAGAAGCAAAAATAGCGGTAACTAGCGAAATGACTGTGAAATGCCACAAGAGTTGTGCATCAACATACCGTTCACCAACACAGTTGAAACTACATCGCAAGAGGAAGCATCAAGAAGAAGTGCACTTGAGATCTCCAAAAAAGAATGAGGAAAAATGAAAATACATCATCATTTAAAGAGCATTGTATTTTTTGTGCTGAAGAATGCAAAGTCTCGAAGGATGAAAAAAATCCATCAGGTTGATGACCTGCCTATATCTGTAAAGATGCTGAAGTAGTTGGCTTAAAAATTACATTCAAAGATTCTATTCTTGAAGTGTGTGACATACGAAAAGATGAATGTGCATATAGTGTACGAATACATGTTTTGGGATCAGTGATTGACCTTCATGCCACAGGTGCAAGATACCATGGTAACTATGGGTCAAACTTTATCTCACCAAAATGTATTAAATTTGCTACGAGGTTATAAAGCAGTGAAGGTAAAATTATGGGGCATTAGATTTTGTCATCAATGAAGTGACAAGTTATAGATCAACAATGTGGATCAGCAAAATGGAGGGAGTGAACAATCACGACAATATCTAATCGAAGAAATATCACCGAAATTTGGAAGTGACGTCCTCAGTTGCCCAGGTGTTCCCAACATGATTATTTTTTGGAGCACAGCAAAACAAGTTCTAGAATTTGTGGGCAGTCAAGAATATGATATTCAAAATGCCATTTCAACAGTAAGCAGGACAACAACAACAGAAATGCAATATCTCACAAAGGAAAGAATGTATTACAGAAGAAACAACAATTTTGGCATTGCTTCAGGAGAAGTTAGATATACTCTAATGAAGTTGCTAAGTAGTATTTCTGAAAAACTGAACGATTCACTGCCTGCAATTTCGATTTTCAGTATTGTTACATGCACAAAAAGAATTTTCCCAAAAATCTGCAAATAGCTTTAGGCATAGTGATTCGCGATACTAAGTCTGTTATACAGTTGATGCACACATTCGGAATCACATGTTCTTTTGATGAGGTGTTGAGGTTCAAGAAGTCAGCAGCAACAGCAGTTGTAGAAGATGCGAAGAACTCTGGAATTTTGGATGCAGCACATGGCATGGTTCAAGTTGGTGCAGTTAACTTTGATGAAGGCATTTCATCACAAAATGGCAAACATATCACTAATTGACATGCACTGCTTCTTGCCCAACAAGAATCAGGGGTAATCTAATAACTATACTTCAGAGGCATTCAAGCGCATATCGAAAAGTGATATGGCAAAAACCATTAACTACAATGTTTCAATTCGCAGATTTAATGGCCCTAAAAAGCCAAACATGCCTCAGAAGGAAGCACAGACAACAGTGTTACTTTTTAAACTTCTCTCTCACAAGACAATGGCTGGAAGAAGAGCTGGTGAACGTGATTTAGAGTTTATGAAAGAGGTAAGTACAATTCCAGAGTGTCCTGAATTCAACGGATATAACATGTCTTTATGTCGGAAACAGGGTGACAAAGTTAAGAACAGAACTGACGAGTTTATCTCCCCCTGATTGATATGATACCTTCTGATCCAGATACAAACTTCACTGCGTTGTGTCGACGCCAAGAGCTTGTGCATTAAACGGGACAGAAGTTTGTTGTTTGTACATTTGACCTACATCTGTATCATGCTGCAGTACATATAAAGTGTCAATACCGGATCATTTTCAGAATGTAAATCTTAGACTTGGTGGTATGCACATTTTGATGTCCTTGGTTGGTTCAATAGGCACTTTAATTGAAGGAAGTGGCCTCATAGAAATTTTAAGTGATGTTTTCGCTGGTGTACTAAAAATGATGTTGGGGAAAACGTACCCACAGAATGTTCGAGCTCTTCGCCTACTAGCTGAAGAGGTTCTGAGACAGAAACTAAAAGAGAATGAGGTCGCAAGCAAACACCAGCTCTTTAATGTTCTGGACGGATTAGCATCAAAAAGCAGAGCATGCAAACTATGGATTTATATCCTGATCAAACCAGTGATCATCATGATGAAGTTTGTGAGACCTGAAAGCGAAGGAGAGTGGATGTTGCACCTTGAAGCATTAAGGGAAATGGTGCCTTACTTCATTTCCGCTGGACATGTACATTATGCTCGGTATGCCACATATTACCATCGTTCAATACTTGCTCTGCCTTAAAAAGTTCGTCAATACTATATGGAAGACCAGCACGTAATGAGGCACAACCTAGGTGTATGGATTGTTATCTGGAGTGACATGTACATCGAGACTACTTCTCTGAGGTATGGTCATGGTAAAGGAGGTATCATTGGCATTTCCTTAAAGCCAGAAACACTGAAAACTTGGGCTTTAAGTCTTCGAATTCAAGTTAGTTAGAAAACGCCTTGTTTGATATCTCTGAAGGCACTAATGATGTCATTCATAAGACACACATCGAGGAAGGAAAGAGTAGAGTTTTGAGTGATAAAACTGATCGTGAAGGAATTCGACAGAAGTTAGATTTATGCATCGACCCTCTTAATGCAACGCAGCTTGCTGATGGACTATTAAATGCAGTGAGTGGAAAAGTTTCCCGAACAGAGGTAAGTCTAGATAATTCTCTAGAAATTGGACTAACACAAATGGAAGAGTTCGAAAAATGTTAGCCTGAAGATTTTCACAAGACAATTACAAAAATGTGGTTTCCCTGGCTGAGGGAAAAGAGTGTGCAGTGAAAAATGCAAAGGGAATACTAGATATTAGCATAATCCATTCAAGAATTATTGGGATCCAGGCCAGTTCTTGTGAAATAGATATCAGCAGAATACTTGGTAATGAACTTCCACCTTTTCCAACACCTATGTTTACTGCGGAAGGAGAAATGCGAATATCTAAAGTATAATCAGTGCTTAGAAAGATGCTAAAAGTAAGTGTGTCTACAAGAATGATACCCAAACGTGATATAGTCTTCATTGAAGGTACTGCTCTTTTGTGGGCTGTTCACTGGCCAAACCAAGGGACAGTCACATCGCTTATCTCCGATCTCAAGCATGTACTTAAATGAAACCTGGAGAGCAGTCAGATGTACCTAATATTTGATTGGTACTATGACTACAGTACAAAATCCACAACCAGAGGAACAAAATCTTCATCTGCAAGTCGAGTGTATAAACTCACAGAAAATACACCGCTTCCACCCCAAAAAGTTGTACTGACACTCACTGAAATCAAAAAGTAATTGATTGGACTAATTTGTGAAGAACTCTGTAGTGACAACGCATTCCACAAACACATGGAAAATAAATTTGTCATTACTGGTTTCGACAACACCCCTTTTTAAAATATCAGCTGGCAAAGTCATCCACAATCGAAAGGATCTTAACACGACACACAAAAAAACCGATAAAATTATCATTCAACAAATTATAGGAGTTTCAAGACAGAACCCTGAAGTAATATCAGTTGTATCAGATGACACTGATGTATTTGTTCTTCTTTTGCATTATAATCAAGAGTACAATGTCTCCGCTTGTGTGTTAATGGAATCACCGGTACAAGAAAGGATCATTGTGGAAATAGGACAAACAGTAAGAAAACATTCTTCAATCATTTCAGAACATTTACCTGCTTTCGGGATGTAACACTGTTGCATGTTACTTTGGGATAGGTAAAGGCACAGTTGTTAAGGTACTTCGATCAGAAGTATCACTGTCCTTGCTTGGAGATAAGGCATCAGAAATTAATGTCATAGAGCAGGCAACAAGTTTAATGTCGGCATGCTATGGTCAACATGGATGTCAAACAATGCCAGAAACACACGTGAAAAATTAGGCGAGCAAAGCTAGTACAGGTTCTGTCACTGCTCCAAATTTACGTATATTTCCTATAACTACTGCATCATTTCTTGAAAATGTTAAATGCGCACATTTTCAAGCTTGTATCTGGCAATCAGAAATCAAACCTGAACTTCCAACCCTAGATCCAGTAGAATACGGCTGGTCAAAGGATGAAGCTAACAAATCACTCGTCCCTGTTGCAGTTCAAGATGGGATTACCGTTAATTTCGTTAATGTAAGACTTCCTTGAAAAACTTATTACTGATGTGATCTAAGTATTTCAAGGCACGTTCGAATTATTCAATATAATATTCAGTAATGTAACATTTAAAATACATCTTCAGTTCAAAAACTTTTATAGGGCCTACTGATAACTATTCTTACGTATTTCGGATTATAGGGCCTACTGATAACTATTCTTATGTATTTCGGATCACTATGGTTTGTTTATTTTAACTGAGCTATACAATTAATGAATAAGACTTTTTGCAGCTTTTTAATTTCTCCCATTATGAACCTGATATAAATTTTACTGTACACCGAAGTTACAATTATAAAATCCCTAAACATGTTTACTTATACAAGAAATTAGAATAATACTTTCAAATTACGAACTTCGAAAATTATACACATCAATTTTTACAGATATGTTGAACATATCATTAAATAGTTTTTTAAAAACAATATATAGGAACACATTTGGATTCAGCGCCCCTGAAAACATACAATTCGATACCAAACATGACCTACTAATAATTTTATTACAATTTCAGAAATTATTACACCATCTTGGACACCATATTGAATTTATTAAAATGCTTAACATACGGCTGATGTCACCCGGCATTTCCTCTTATTAAACATAAATATCTTTCATTTGACACACAAAAACTATAGACAACTTTTTTAACTTCATGATAAAAATGGCCTATTTCTGCCAGACTAATATGGGGAAAGTGTACGTTCAATTGGGAAATTGGTACAGGACTAAGATTGTTGTAGTACTTGAGATGAATGATAGGCTGGGCGAGGTATCGGGAGAATACATACTTCTGCTTGGACCAGCATCTGAATGTCGACTAAGGTTATGGCAGATTGAATAATAGTGTGAAATCCACAAAGACAGTTTACTAACCCATCCTGTATGCTAGGAATGTAATTTATGACAAACAACAGATATTCGTACATGACAAATTGACTCCTCGACATTAAAATAATTAAATATTACATTTTATAGAACACTTCACAAATAAATGAATTACTCCGATTGCGCTGCAAACAAAAGGAACGGGTGATCATATAAAAATAAGAATTTTTACGAAAACTAATTCAAATTATGTAAAAAACACACAAACTTCCAAACAAGGGAAACGATTGGCACACTGGTCATACACATTCTGAATTATACCTACAACAAATTTAAATACATATCCTATTTCCTTCGAATCTAGATGTTATAAATTAATGAGTTATGAAAAGTGCACACATTCAAAATACGCAAACTTACTAAAGAAGTGATACAAAGTAATTAAATTTTAAACAAACACAATAGCATATTAGAAACGTACGGACATTACCCGTATCCTCATCAGCTCTCAGATGTACAAATGATTGTATTAAATTAAATTATAACCATGGACAAAGAAATTATCATACAAACAAACACATATAATGAACAACATACCCCAATGCCACATTTTAATTATTAATATACAATTTCACTTCCCTTGGAAAAATATATATTTCACTTGCATTAAAAACAGCGTATCCCAAAACGTAATTTCCTACCATGAGAAGATATATTTAAAATAAATGAATATTTTAACACATCTTCCGTTGAACTCTCGCGAGACCAGCTTCAGAATTTGCAAACAGGTTTCCCAAATAAAATGAATATAATTTTGAGTAATGCTGTTCCTCCAAAAATTATTAAATTTTTAAAATCAATATTAAGTTATGTTTAAAAAATAAGACACACATAGACGTTAAATAAATTGTATACAATCGCACTTCTTAACACAAACGGGCTATCAACTCTCGCAAGACATAGTGAACACTTTACCCAATAGTAGAGTAATGTCTGAAACGTAGTTCACACTCACACTTTTCGATCATTCACGTTCTATAAAAAAATTATAGTTATTAATATGTGAAAAACATATTAATAAACTTATTTAATGTTACAAAGGATAAAAGCGAGGCCTGAACCCAGGCCAGGTAGCAGAAGAAAATGCCTAACATGCATCGTGGATAGCTGCTGCAGCCAGGCGTATGGTGGGTGAAGGAGAGTCCGAACTTCGGTGAGCACTAACCTTATGAAGGATAGGATATAAAAGTACAACTACGTTCTATCTCTGGAGCTCATCCATCCATTCAAGTAGAACTCTGTTGCAATACTTACATGGCACTGCTTGGAATAAGATGCGAGGCAGATAGATTTAACAATCCCCACAGAAAAATTATTTCAACACTAATAATTATGTCCCAGATGTCATTAATCTCCAAACTTATAAGAAAATATTTCAATAAATTACAAATAATTTCGCACGACACCAAACACAATTTATATTTTCATGACATAAATTAATTCTATGCAATTTCAAGATTTTTTATGTATAATTTTTGTTGTAAATATTCAAAGAACACTGTTTTCAAACACAAATAATTGGATTCAATAAAAATACAGGTTCGTGACACATAAATCAAAGGTTTTAACAAACACTATGGAAATCATGCATACATATTCAAACTGTCAAACTTTTTTTGTGTAAATTGTGCTATGAGGCGAAATGTTAGTTATAATCAAAGTTTCATGCACGTCAAAATTAATTCTGATTTCATAAAGTTTGCATCAATGATTAATGATTTCACCACCATATTTATCATAAAATGTGTTTACATTGGACAAATAAAAAAATTCATTTAAAACACTATTATTTGATATAATATTGATGAAATACCAACTTTCGAGCCTGAAAGAAGCTCTGCCAAATTTAACAATATTTCAACAAATTTTCCAAAAGACAGTATTTTAAGGAAAATTCAAGGAAAATGGTGGCCATTTTGGATTCCATTACAATATATAAGAAGGGAATAAAATCTGCTTGCCAACAAATTATTTACATCATAATGTGCTGTCCGAAACAAATAACAATTTTACATATAACTAATGCAGCCGACATAACGAATAATTAAAGAAAATTTACTGGCAATACGAAATTCGTATTACATACATACATTTAAAACAGAACATATTTCAAACACCTTTAAGACAACCCCAGCTCCAAAAGGGAATACTCAACAGACTAGCCTTCGACTAACGCATTTGTAGGGATGACAGGAGGGACTGTTTGAAGAATGAATCTCGGGACATTTTTAACTGGGAAAATTTTTTTTTAGACAATTAGAATGAACAGATAACTTCTGTCGACACATGTTAATTACTTTAAAAATAATCTTTCTACCAAGGAAAGAATATGGGGAAAAATTATCCAGTTTCGAAGAAATATAATATATCGCATTTCAAATACAGTCTAAATAACATTAAAACAGAATTAAATCTCCAATTCCATGAAATTAACAAATTCCAATAAATGTAAAATTAGAATATGTTATATCACAATTAAAAAACACAAAATACGAATTGAATTACAAATCAAATACAACAAAATAAGTTAAAATTAAAAGGAATCAAATGCAACAAATTGAATCATAAATAAAATTAATAACCAATTAAAAGTATCTATCATATATACCAATTGAATTACAAATCAAACTCAACGAATTACATCACAAATAAAAGGACACAAATATAACGTATTATTGCTCTAACACTAATCCAATGAAACGGTAATCCAATTAGACAAGCAGAATGATTGCACAATAAGTGTAAAAAACAATGTACACAATAATTGTACATCCAATCCCCATTAATATATATAAGGTTATTAAATGGAAAAATACATAACATATGTTTCAATATTTTATTGATTAGCAAAAATTTACAAAACATTGTATTACAATATTTTAAGATCCTGATTATTCACCTGCGAATCGTGGGCTTTTGAGAAACCTCGCCATTGAACCAAGGACCTAACTTTTTTTCCTTGTAATGATTCTATCAAATAAATATTCATTTGGAGAAGTAACTTTCTGCAGTTCATTTTCATAACATTCACCTTTAAATGGTTCTCCAGGGTAGGTTTCGAGGTAATATACTCTAAGAAAGAACTGTCTTACTGCAATTATTTTAAATATTTCATAAGACCAATTCACAGTGTATTTTTTCTCAAAGAAGTCTTTCAACTTATAGATCCATAAATACTGGCCAACTTTAAACTTTTGGTTTCTCTCATCGAATAATTTATCCTTATTATATAGGGTTTATATCAATCTTTTGTCCGTAAAATTTTCGGAAGCCATCTTGATAGTCTGATGATATCTTGAATTATAAAATTTAAGTATTGCAGTATTAAACCTAATTGTAATTCCCCTTCGAAGTAAAATATTTGTTTATAAGGTGTTTAATCGATTTGATGAATCTTTCTGCATCACTCGCTTTTGAATTCGGAATACATTACATAATGATTGATTCTATATTCAGCCATTAGTTTCTGGAGCATTCCAGAAAAAAAAACTTGGTGTGTATCGGTTTGGAGCAATTTTGACATTCTTTCTTGCAAAATGATTTTCATTGCATTGCTAACCTGTTTCCCAGTCTTGTTCTTCACAGGTATACCCCAAACATATTTTGAATAAACATCTAAACCATGAGTAATAACTCTTGATCTGGGAAACCTAATCCTTGCAGATGCGTGTGGTTTTTGAGAAATATTACTGAACTTCAGTAGTTATATAACCTTCCATAAGCTCTTCAATAATATACACAATTTCGTTCATATGTGAATTATTCCCAGACTCTCTCGAAGTAATCAGAAGTTTTAATCTGTTCACCAATTCATTAGGGGTGTTCCATTAAAAAGGAGAAAACTGATCGCTAACTTCATTTTTATTTATTTCACTTCCAGCTTTGGGTGGTTTTCATCTCCTAAATGATTATTTGCATTTGTATGACGAACAAGTACTTAATATTTATCAAAATTGGTGTCAGAACATCCATTTGGAGAGCTTTTATATAATAATTTAAACAATCCTTCACTCATATCTGTTACATAATAACCAATTTAAATTCTATTACCAGGCAAAAACATAATTAATTAATATCCCAGGAACCATATGCTCCCATGTCGATAGACACTAAATATTGTATTGTGCATAGTTGAAGTATATTTTGAAACTCAATAATGTTTTGTTAAATGGGAAAGGATTTGCATTTTATTCTTTAAAGGTCCTTCTGCTTTAATTTAAAACTGTGTTTAATTAGGCATATTCATCACAGAATGTAACATTCCCATCCTACTCACAACCAATTTATTTATGTCTTCATTTAAAACAACCCTTTCCATACTGGCTCATTTAGCTTATAAATATTTCTCCTCTACAGCAGGTATAATATTATGTAATTTCAAAGCAGGGCAAGACATGTTTTGATTATGTTACATTAACTTTCAACTATTAGCAAATATGTATATATGTATATGAATATAAATAAATAAATATCCATATATATATGGTTTTCCATCTTATGAAGTAGGTCAACTAACTGATTCACCTAATCGAATATTTTGCTCTTTCTTAATCTTATCTAATTTAGTTAAAACAGCATCTAATTAAGTTACAATTTTTGCTCTAAAATAATTAATAAAATAATTTATTCATGTTTTCGAATCATTATATAATTTTCTCTGATCTATTTGCATAACTGAGGCAGATGTTTTGTTATTCATTTCAACACTCATCTCTTCCATTTGTGTTTCAAGTTGTTTTGTAATAGCAGCGGATATCACTACATTAATTACAATTCTTAGAAAATCTTTCATTTCTGTAAGTTGTGTTGTAAGAATTGTGTTTATCGTAAGACTGAAGTCCTTAACTAACATTTAAACATTCTTCTATTCTAAATTCATTAGTCAACAACTAATTCAGAATATTGGTTAAAATCTTTGCAATCATACTCGTGTTTTTATAATCATTATCATTTCTGAAAATTAACTTTATTAATTTCTCTTGCATATCGGTCG
The DNA here is from genome assembly GCA_029891345.1 of Dryococelus australis. NCBI lineage: Eukaryota > Metazoa > Arthropoda > Insecta > Phasmatodea > Phasmatidae > Dryococelus > Dryococelus australis. The sequence continues at coordinate 169,190,808 of CM057009.1, read as the reverse complement.
ATTGCGATTTAAATATACGTTTAGCATAATGGTGTTTAAGTTTTCCAACTAACGTTTATTTGCATCATCAATATTTTTTACAACCATACCCACATTATGTAATATATGTCCATTCAAATCATAATTCCCATCACAATTTCTGGTTATACAGGTATTGTAATAATTATGTTTTATACTGCTATGTCCAAACATTGAAATACTCATTATTCTTGGTCGGGAACTAAAAAACTGTCAAATGAAGACCTACATTTCCCTTTATATAGGGGAAGCAAAGGTATAATCACCAGAAAACCATACTTGTTTTTCCAACAGTAAAAGAACATAATTTTTACCTTTGTAAATGTCATATAGCCCAAAACATGACCATTGTAAATATGTTGTAGATTCATATTGTCTATGTTAAACACAACTATCATATTTGGATTATTATGCTGATTACGTTTTATAATATGTGTGTAACTTTGTGATAGATAAAAAAAAACAATTTGAATGTCTACAAAAACTAAGATACTGTTATATTTCACCCTACAGTTCGCACCAAACATCGTCAAATATAAATACTGAATTGCATAATCCTTCATTTGCAGGCACTGTATATTCTTTATTAGTAAAAGGGAAATATCATATTCCTTCAATTAACAACAAAATGGTAGCTAATCTTTGATATTCCTTTTATTATATTGTTTTAGAAAACACAAATATTTTCAAACTTAAGTCCATTTGGATGTTCCAAAATCACCATAATAACACAAGATTTGCACATAAAGAAGGAATACTTAATATAAAACATATATTTGGGGGTAAAATATTTCCATGTTTTTGTTAAAATACATTTTCTTTTGTAGATACAATTACTGGAATGTGTACATTTTGTTTCATAACCTTCATATCTACACACTATTTCATACTAACATAAAAAGTATAAATGCAGGTCTAAATATAGGTTCATGTTCATTTCAAAATAATGGCTTGTACTAAATGTATCAAAAAAGGACACGGTGTATTGACTACTTTGATTAATAAATAACCATTTGAATCGCATTTACTGAAATATAATTATTGCGGACCCGGAATGAAGCTTGCATAATGTTTTACATGGAATGATCATGGAATAAAGTGTTTGGTTAGTGCTTGTAAAGAGCCCGACATAGTTTTTGATCGAAGAAACCATTTGAAAGAAAGGCATATAGCAGGTATGATTCTAGCCGATAAAGCAGCAAATATAAGGAAGAACCCACCCACATCAACAGGTGAAAAGCTCGGTGCTTGGTTTGTGGACAAAATGATGAGAGCAAAAGTGAAGAGAGTCATGGGAATCAAACACAAGACAAAATGAAAAATTTAGAAAGAATGGTTGTTGCCCTTTATTTTCCAGTATTAACAGCCCTTGGATCATTACATGGCAGCTTTTCGTCAATCAGTAGAGCATTTAAATCAAATGGTAGAAGAACGTATCTTAAACCATATAAAGTTGGACAAGGGCGAAAATCTCCAACCGTGGAAAAAAATGCATAAAATCTTAAATAGTCTTCCAAAACATGCACTTACAGACAAAGGCATTCTTGTGGTTGTAGAGAAACTGGTTATTCCCTATTTCTGAGGCATGTTTATAAGAGACAAATTGCCAAAGAAACCAAACCTTCGTGAATGTATGATTGTTAATTTAGATTCGAAACAAAATGAAGGAACACATTGGGTTGCAATATTTAATAACATAAAACAATCATTGTAGTATGATAGTTTCTGTGATTTATGCGCTTCCAATTTAAATATGTAATTATTTTGAAAAACACACATTTAAAATACAATTAGAAAATGGAACTTTGACCAAATACAATATATTGGGGTCATTTATGTTTACGTTTTTTGACTATAAATAGGTTATATAAGTAAGTGCAAAGTAAAATACATGAGAACTATTTCAATTATGTTGATATTAAGTTAAATTTGTCATAATTACATGCAGTCAATTTCCCAGCTTTGGAGTTAGATGGAGAATGGCAAATAAGTCTAATATAATTTGTTACATACAACAGAATACAAACATTGATATGCACAACCAACCATTTATGGTTAACACTGGTGAAAACCTACAAGACTGTGATACTGGTAGGATTTAATGAGTTAGATGATTTAGAAATGTTCATTAAAATGTCATTACCAAAAGGTGTACATTTCCAATTACATGGAAATCCAAATATGTTAATTATTATGATTTATAGTAACATCGATATCGATTTCACAGAAGACAATCCAATTACAAATATTTTAGGTTACAAATGGACATTGCAGCTCGCTATTGAAGTGCATGAGTCATCAAAACATGTGAATATAATGTCAGTTAATGTATGCCATATAAATTATAATATTGTATGTGGTTCATATGTGAATGGAAATCCGACAAATATATTACATGAATTACCATGTGTGGTGGCTCCATTATATAAAATAATTGAAAACCCAAATACTTTTATATAAATTCCAGTAATAGTGAATTTTATTAATGAAATAGTTAATACATTTTTCGATCAAGGTGGTAAACTTATTAATTTTAGAAACAAAGATATAACAGTTCATTTACAGTAAAAAAAAGTTATATAAACACTTGCATTCCATGCACATTGCAATTATAATGGATATTTTCTATAATAGACAATACAGACATAAAGTAGCCTGTTATTTTAAGAACTATGTTTATAAGGAACATATTTCGAAGAAAGTTCCATAAAATTATGTAAACGGAACCATAAAATGCTCACTTCAAATAAGTTACCTAGTGAAGTTAACACAAGGCAGTGAATTGTTTTTAAAGGAATTAGCATATATGGTTAATAGAAATGGAAGACATACTAAATGATGAAGAACCAATTAGCTATGAAGACACAATCACCACACAGAAATACATGTGTATGAACCATTCTGAGAATGTCTGTACACATTTTCATTGGAAATAGGGATATCTATATAAAATTACAATATTTACTTATTACCATGGAAATAAAGTTTCAGGTTTAGAGGAACAAAATAAAAACATAGCCAATACAAGTAATCCAGTAACTATAAAAATAGTAAGAAAAAGAATACTTCATTTAATCGACATACTTACATATCTGCTCAGTCGTGTTGAAATCGATCAAACACAAGAAGTTGGAATTACTTCCAAAATAAAGAACTATCCCTCCCAAAGTGTAAACAATCTTCATATAGGGAGTATCGCTGGGTGGAGCAAAGCTAGTGGTTATTCACTACAAACAAATCCAGATCGAAAATATGAAGTTGTTATACCTATAAGTACGGTACTTGGCTTCGCTGAAGACTATAAACATTCCATATTAAATGCAAAACAAGAATTAATTATTCTATTTGGTAATACACACTTCAATGCCACATATCATACAACTAATAACAAGGAAGGTGTAACATTTGAATTAAGTAGTTTCAAATGGTTGATTCCACACATTGAAGTTAAGACTTGTGAATGTGTAAAATTTTTAAAATATTTCCGAAAAAGGGAAGAATTTAGACACTGATTTCTGATCATGGGGTCTTGAGACTTTTCCAACACTACCAACATCACAAAATGTAGGGTGGAGTTGGAAATCAAGTCTTTGTCTGAAAAGCCCTGATATCTTGTCATTTGTTTTCAAACAAACTGACAAAACAAATTAAAAATAGTTAGAACACCATTCGATAGTTGTAATATGAAAAATATTAAACTGTATCTAAACAGTCAAGCTTATCCCTCTGCTGATTTTAATATAAACTTTGGTAATGGGGAATTCCTTATTTGCTACAATACGCACTCAAAGTTTCAGAAAACATATTATACCAAAATCAGTTCACTAATACTAGAACAATGAAACATTTAAAACTAGAGGAGCATTATTTGTATTTAATGTAGGCTAGCAACACGACACTATTAGTAATAATGTAATTGATTCACAAATTGAAATAATTGCAATTACACCCATTTCAGAAAATACACAAGCTTTTGCTTTGATAGATTAGCTAGCTATAATGTATGAGATAAGCTGGCGAAGATAATGACACGAGATAGTAGATGACAAACTACAATTCGAATGAGAAGTTTTGATATTACTGATATGGAAGAACACACAATTGTATTCAACTTAAAAAAAACCATTCGACAGGAAATATATCAGTCCTTAAAACAAGAGAACAAATAGATGGATTACTAAACACCACAATGGTTTCACTAGGGAAACTGTATGGAATATGAGAACATTGAATATATTTGCAAGTAATATTAAATTATTGTTAAATATACTAGGTGGAGTTGAGAAAAAACACATTTTAGAAAGTGTGTGGAATTGTAAAAATAACAGATATTCGAAAATAATGCAATTGTACATTGTTCAAACAATTATGTAAAACATATGGTTATAACTCGACATTCTTCTATGCAGAGGAAAACTAAATTAATGCTAACTTGGTCATTAATGACTGACTGGGGTCAAGTCGATAATGATTCTTCTCCTGAGACTCCAGTGGATGTTTTATGAGCAATGTGGCACTATTTGTGTTGAGAGAACATTGTAATCTATTGGGTGAAATTTAGTATTAAAAAGTATTTGATTTTATGTAAGCAGATATTTCATAAAGACTGATCAAGAAAACAAAATTCCAAGCTCGTGCATACAAAAATCAAATTGTATACTGAAAATCGCCAATTTATTTGCATGCCAGAGTAAACCTTTTAGATTTTGTTAAGGAAGGAAATAATTTTAGTATATTTGTGATGTTCCTACTGTAATTATGTCTTTCTTCTACCCAACTGGTATTTACATCAGTGTAACCCCTGGAAACTCAAGTGATAATTACTCTTATTTGTCTAACAGTATATTATGTCATTTTGGAGAGATTTGCAATAAACTGTTTCATTTCAAAAATTTCCAATATCCATTAGAGGGTGAAAAATGTAATGATATAATATCTTGTCCAGATCTGAAAAAATGTCCTGTACACCATATGTGTTTGAATACAAGTCTACCAGCGAGCATCGAAGAAGTGTATTTATACTTTTATAAAACTTCTTCTGATTTACCAGAATGTATAATATTACACACACCCAAACACGCCACAAATGTTAACAATTAAAAAGATGAGAAGACTACAAGTATTACCAGTGAGAGAATGGGATAGAAATGGTGTAAAAATGTTTTTGTAAGCACCCAATGATGACAACATGTAATGTAATCAAGAAATGAAACAGAATAAATGGTTTGATACTAGTTTTGGGTTTTACTGACTTCATGAAGGAATGATTTGTAATATTCGCATATAAATTAATACTAACACTGAAATGTTACATAAGCTGTGGTTATGTGAATTTAACAATTAAATATATGTGCATTTGCACATAAATGATAAGGTTTGTGTGTGAGATAGTGACTCCATAAAACATTTGTAATATGAAAGCAATTTAATGCATAAAACTCTTTAAAAGTACAGTCTGGAATTCAGATATATTGTGTTTAAAATTATTAATATAATGAAATTAACAATTCCTATAATTTACTTTTGCTTGTGTTCACAATTGCTAGAATTGATTTTCACTAGATATAAAAGGTGTGCGCCTTGCAGTTTCATTCTATACTTCGAGTAGTACAAAAGCAATTATGCCTTTTCTGCATTGCTTCTGCGGTAAAGAATTTACAGCTCTGTGAATCTTACGACATCATGAAAGAACTACCTGTGAAATGAACACCTTAAGAATATGGTTTTAGTGCAAATTCTGTCAGAGGCAGTTATTTCAGAGGGATGCTTTAAAGATACATTGTAAAACTTGCAGCACTGATTCTATGCATATATAACCGACTGTGCCTCCAAATACTACACAGGCTCCACAAACAGCATTAAAGTTAGCTCCACAGTTAGCATTTCCTGCTCCACCTACTGCATTTCCTCCATCTGCTCCAAAACATCGATACATTCATTCACAATTGGAAAGTAGTTCACTTTCCAACTTATCTTTATCAGTGAAGAATTTATCATCCAGCCACAGATACGATACACTGGCTAGCATGTTCACTGTTATATTAACTGGTATGCAGATACTTAATGAGAGGGTTAACACTGATGCAGACTTTGAATGATTTTTCTTAAGATGTAGAGTCCCTCTGATAGATTTAACTACAGCATCATCCTGGCCTATTACGATTACTGTAACAGTAGCATGAATGTACCTGAAATCTGTCACAGCAGAGGAAGATGGTATGGATACATTTTATTTTCAAAATAAATCCCTTCCTGTTCTGCAGTCGTACAATGTTGGTGTTATTTATTATTAACCAATTAAGCCTTACCTAACTACCAGACATGAAGAATTTAGTGCTTGTCACAGCAGGTAGGCTTTGCAACTAATATAACAAATGAACATTCATATCTCTCAATATAGGACATTTACTACTTGTGTCATGTACACTAAGTAATCAAAGTTTATTGCCGATAAGAAGGCTTGCATTCCAGGCTGGTCGAATAATCAATGAAAATCTGTTCTTGATCGAAATGTAAAAGAGATCTGTTACATTTATCAAACCTTTATACAGTGGTGTTGTCATTCTGGAGCTTTCCAAACAACTCCTGTATGAATTTTCATTACCAGTATATGCATACCAAATTTCCTCTGCCATCCGACTGAATGAAGCACCGCAATACAAGAGGTGCATGGCTGGCATATCAACTTTACCCTGTGGGGCATTGTAGAATCCATGTCAAATTTTTTCTGCAATACTATACTATATTCCATTATAAATTAAGCCCTGCCATGTTCAATAACACCAATGAGCTAGTTAACTGACATAATATCATCAACAAGTTAATCGAACTTCCAGCCATATCATGAGTGAGCCAATCAACTGAAGGCTAGTGGCTTACAACAACTAACCTACAATCTGAAAGTCAAACAGCCAGCAAACCAACGCCTCATCTAGAATCCACTGTGAATATGTTTCTCGTAAATTTGAGAGTAACGAGTTTGTCTCTCTGCAACATCACGTAAATGTTATCAGCATTATCCCCAGATGTGGTAGCAATGTCTTACTGCACCCTAAACAAATATGATTTAAAGAAGATTGAACATTTTTTGTATATGTAAATCAATATTGTGGTTTTTGTAAAAATTGGATATATTAATATGTATTTAAAACTGTTTGTTTGTTTCTTTTTACTGTTGTTTATCTCCAAACCGTTTGTAGGACTGGAATTTTATAAACCTATATCTTAGAGAAATAAGTGAGTCAATATTTATGCAAAAATTAAATATAATGTACTACTTTATCTACCAGGGGTAATAATTTTACACATTCTTTGCATGAAGAACGCCTATTTATCTGTGGGTGTGGCCTTTTTTTAACACATATATCTTGAAAAAACCCATATAAACATAACAAAAAAAACATGGTTAATTGATATGTTTTCTGTGAGCAGAAATATTTGGGTGTGAACAAAATGTGTAATTTTTCATTCACTCAGGTTAATGTGTGTGTTCGCACACAACTGGCGAATAATTTTGTCTGATATATTCCATATAAGTGAACAGTACTGTCTTGATGTGAAGTTAGTTTGCATGAATATCACATATAACAGCAAAATTGTTAACATTTATCGCAGTAAAGACTTGTGTTTATGGAGATTCGCAACAGAGCAAATAATTTTGTGGCTTTACAGAAAACAAGACAAAATAAATAATTTTACTGATACTATATGGATTTTAAAGACATACATAAAATGTAGTTAATGGGTTTTAACAAATACACCGACAGTTTTCACGGAATAGTTAATACACCTATAAATGCTATTTACTCTATATCCATTATTATAGCGTAAATCAGATATGTTAGTGTTTATTCAAAAAGCAAATATGTTCAACGATAGTTTCCTACAAGTACGGAGTTTATTGATCTAGGTAGAGCTCAGGAGCATTGAGTATAATGCCCTGCCAGTGGTATCAAGTCCTTACCCAGAGCGAGACTGTTCCGCTGGCCATTTGAAGACAGCTTTACAGTCTAGCAGAGTGGTCCAGTCCCCTGTCATAAAGGAACGAGGTTATCGCCACTAGAATCCTGTTCCAAGACTGAAAAGATGGACAATGACCGCTCGCCAGCAGTCCAGAGAGGGAAGCTTAGTGTCATGTTGACTCTCATTCGAAGACCTGTCGCTCGCTCGCGCAACACCACCGCCCATCGCTGTTAGGGATAGCACCTCACCGCCCGCTAGAATCTGGCGGCATCTCGCTCCACGGTTTGAAGTTATTGCTCACCGGCATTCGGTCCCGCCTGCATATGCCTCGCTGCAGCGGTTACCCGCGAATCTCGTTAGGTGCTTTCTTCAGCTACCTGGCCAGGTACAGGCCTTGCTCCTATCCTTCGTGACCATAAATACGTGAATTAATACATATTTTCATGTGTTAATAATTATAATATCATTTTTTATAATACAAGGATTATCGAAATGTGTGAGTGTGAACTGCGTTTCAGACATTATTCTACTATTGGATAAATTGTTTGCTACGTATTGCGCGAGTTGATAGCCTGTTTGTTTTAAGAAGTGCGATTATCAGCTATTTATTTAATGTATAAGTCTCTTTATAATTTTTTTTAATGTAACTTAATATTGATTTAAAATATTTGAAAATTTTCGAGGAACTGCGTGGAATGTTTATAATTTAAGTTGTTTGGTTCATATTTGTACATTTCTCACAAATTATATGCATTTTTTTTTGGGAAACTTGCTTGCGAATTCCAAAACTGGTCTGGCGAAAGTTCGACAGAAGTTGTGTTAAAAATTTTTATTTATTTTAAATACGTCTTCTTATGGTAGGAAAGTATGTTTATGGATACATTGTTTTTAATGCAAGTGAGTTATTCATTTCTTTTCTGAGGGAAGTGAAATTATGTATTAGTAATATAAACATGGCATAAGGTATAGTTGTACGTTACCTGTTTTTATTTGCATGCTAATTCTTTTTTAATTTTTTGTCCATAATAAAATTTAATTTAAAACATTCATTTGTATATCTGAAAGCCGATGAGGATGCGGGTGACGTCCGTGTATGTCTAGTACGCTATTGTGTTTGGTTAAAATTTAATTACTTTATATATTTTCGTTAGTATGTTTGTGTATTTTGAGCATGTGCACTTTTCATAACTCGTTAATATATAACACCTAGATTCGTAGGGAAAAATGATATGTTATTGGTTTTGTTGTAGGTATAATTCAGAATGCATATGACTAATGTGCAAATTCTTTCCTTCGTTTGGAAGTTTGCATGTTCTTTAACATAACTTTAAATAGTTTTCGGAAATACGCATATTTTTAAATATTCATTTGTTCCTTTTGTTTGCTCCTCAATCGGGGTAATTTATTTTTTTTAATTGTTCTATAAAATGTAATTTTTAGTTATTTTAATGTGAAGGTTTCAATATGTCATGTATGAGTCTCTGTTGTTTGTCATACATTATATTTCTAGCATACAGGATGTGTAAATAAACTGTCTTTGTGGGTTTCACACTTTTATTCATTCTCCCATAACCTTAGTCGACATTCAAACACTGGTCCAAGCAGACATATGGTTTCTCCTGATACCTCGCCCAGCCTATGATTCATAACAAGTACTCTAACGATCTCAGTCCTGCACCACCTTCCCAAGTAAACGGATGGGTTCCCCACATTACATTATCAGCTGTACTTTGCAAGGTATGCGTCTATTGAAATTAAACTTTCATTGTAAATATAAACCAATGAATTCATAAGCTGGGTTAAATAATTTTCCTAACTCACGTTTGTTAATTACTTCTGAATGTGCCGTTCTTGTGTTTTGGAAAAGTCGTTTATTTTGTTCTTAAATTATATTGCCAGTGAAAAAGTTGTTCACATAATATTTAACATATGTTCTTTCCTTCATTCTTCTAGTACATGCATAATAAATATAATTTTTTTTAAACTCGTTTTCGTTTGTGCTAGTCGAGGAGTTATTTAGTTGTGTTCATTTTAATTACATTTGGAAAATACCACTGTGTATTTGGGCACTAATCATTTTCATTCAAGTACTTCATTATTTTAATTTCCGACACTTAAAAACTTCTGTTTGTCGGCAAGTCACATGCGAGTCTCTGTTGTTTGTCATAAATTACATTCCTGCCATACAGAATGGGTTAGTAGAATATTATTCAATGAAATACTTCGTTATTTACATTTATATACGATTTCACAAATTTCGCAAAATACAGTCGATATTCAGACGCCTGCTGAAGCAGACATATCTTATCCCTCAATCAAGACACTAAGATTCATTACCTGACTTTTATTAATTTGTAATTCAATATGTTGTCTTTCATAACATATTTCCTAATCATTTAATTCCACAGAAATAATATTCTTCTATATTTTAAAATACACATTTTCGAACTCCGCCATAACCTCAGTCAACATTCAGATATCGCTGAATGTGTGTTATCCCTCAGTCGCCTGCCAGACAGGAAGGAACTCTTACACCGTGCACCCCCTCAGTTCACCTACAGACGTACAAGGGTGAGGATCTACCATACTGCTCCCCCCAAAAAATTAAAATAAAGGGCCCTTAAATCAAATTACACTATATATATATATATATGCCCCTTCCCAAACACATCACATCTCAGTACAAAGGGAGACGTTCGAGGGTGATGACGTACAATGCCGGTCCCCCCTCCCCAAAAAAAAAGAAATAAAGGAAGGCATTTAGCACACTTTCGCACCAAACTATACACATATCAATTCACACAAATTCAATAATTAAATTTTTTGGATTGATTAATTATATTAAATTAATTGCATCAATCAATATAATTATAACTTAATAAGATTAGCAGATTAAAAAATGACCCGATTAATGATTAATACGATCAATCATACTTGACATCATATTGATATCCGATTATTCAAAACTGATCTGAAACTGTCACGCCCCTAATACTACCAACGAAAAGTATTTTCGTACTACCATACTTAATGTACGTCCATCACAAACACTTGCAGAATACCAGTCACGGGTAACAAGCAGGTCACACTGTGACAACCCGAGACTAGGGAACATCATAATGTAGTGATAATAGCACTTCGTCGGCGAGCATGGCGGGAGGCAGATCGTTTCATTCGCCTACAGTATGAAGACATGACATCAGTAAACATCGCCGGTATCATCAACAGCAAGGGCCCTGACAAGCATTACAATATTAACATTAAAGGCTGTTCCTGTTAAAGTGAGCACTTTTGAAATAGTTCTCGTTTGGAATAATAATCAAATATATATTTTATATTAGACATAGACAATAAATTTTAATGCGGTGGAAAAAACACACTTTTTTCATTCTTACATGAAAAAATTTATTTAAAAGTGATGGTTAAAGGAACAACCCACTGAAAGGAAAAAGTATCCAGGACGTCAAAAGTGGTCTTTTTACCATGTACAGTCTATACCAGTGTGTAAATAGCCTGCCTAAATAATACAATCTTGCATGAAACAAAATCCGCCTACATATACCTACATGCAACAGGACAAAGAGATTCTTGGCTGCCTAGAATGTTGTTGGAAATGTAGTTCTACCATTACAGACACATCAGAAGCTGGTGTAAGACACAGCAGGAGCAAGCAGCAAACCAAGACACCTCCATTACGGAAATATGAATGAGTGCAAAGAGGCTAACTTCGCACAGTGAACGACCGGATAAGGAAACCATCCATGTTGACGTTTGTAACACACACAGTCATCTACTGAGGCCACACAAACTAGCATGTAGTGTGTGAACAGTATTTAAGTGAACATCAAGTAAAACACGGATGTCATTTCGTCGGTGAGTGGAAAGCAGATCCTTACGACTACCACGATCGTGTACTCAGCTACAATGGTTGAAGGCTTACCAGCTGTATCATTGCCACTATCGGCATTAACGTATCACTGCTGCTGTTGTGGAAATACTTTTCAGTAACAGAGGTAATGCACACATACATTCAAGTTGCCATTGTATTTTCAGCCCAGCGAAGACATACCATACCATCTGTAATACCAGCAAAAAGGCCCTCCGAAAGGTCGCTACGATATGAAGACAGAATCAATGTTCGACGACTTAGCATTGGTAACACCATTAGCGTCGGCAAGCGGTCTCTGAAGAGTCGCTGCAAGTATTAAAGAATCAATGTTTGAAAACAATTTTAATAAAAGACATCATGCATGTTCAACTAGCATTCTCTGTTTATGTGCTGTGATAACCTGTATACATATAACAAGTGTAAAGGCAATATGCGTCGGGAAGCGAGTGCAGCAAGCAACTTCCTAACATATAGCATTAGGTTCATTTCTTAGCAATAAGTAATTAAAAAACAATTTTTTTCTATGTATTTATTAATATGCATAATCAAATCATACACATATATCATTCAATGAAGCTTCTCTCTCTCTCTGAGGTCATCAATAATCGAATTTATCTCTCCAATAATAGAAAGATATCCACTTCTCTGCAATGAAAACAACATCCGTAGTCTATCAACTAGGTCATTGGGGTCTTCAGAGTAGCTAGACTTCATGTCACTCTTCGCAGAAGGGCACGATTTATGTTCTTATTCCGTGTTGCAAGATAACTTGGACTGAAGAAATACGTTCGAATTCATGTTTCTCCCGTCCCAACTTCAAGTAGGTTTCAGACACATGTTTACACTTTTGCTTTGCAGATGTCGGCATGTCATCGATAGAATATGCATCATCACCAGCAGACTTGGATGTCACATGTTCGTTCTCAGCATCCTGGGTAGCATCGTCGTATTTCACTATACATATTAGTGGTGTGTTGTTCACAACTTCTGCCGATCTGCATGGTTCACACTCTGCACCACTCCTATTCCTTTCTTTGCACTCTGTTGGGGAACACTATGCACACCTGTGTAATGTTATGGGTACTCAAACTATTGTAAGTTTACATGACGAATTAGCAGGAATACTAGCGCTGTCGTGCAACAATGCATGCTCTCTCATGTCAAGCAAAGATACATTACCTTTACATGCACCAGATGTCTCTATAGCTTATCACTTCTACAAAATGTTGCACCACACATATTACATGATAGTATTCTGGAGGTCAGTGTACATCCACTCTGTTCATAACCGCGCTCATTGCGACTTTTACTGAAGACATTGTCACAGTAATAACAATGTTTTCTGAGCGATTGTACATCGATCAGTGAAGTTTTGCATTTAGTCGTTCTCGATTTCTCATCCTCAGTGGTTTTCATCATCTCCAAGCATATGTGAACTCAAAACACTTGTACCAGCATGTAGTGCTGACTCCTCATTGCTGACTCCTCGCTGCTGACTCCTGGCTGCTGACTCCTCACTGCTACCTTCTTGCAGTACCAGTAACGTACACGTAAGTTTAACAACTGTGTGTGAATTTCTGCACTTGAAGTATTTTAAACCCACCTTATTCTGGTCAAAGACGAAGTTATCTTGTCATCCTCTCAGTAGTGAGGCAGAGGGAAGATCAGTATGGGACTATTTGCTAAGTGGATAGTATTCACAAATTCTCAACTCTAGTGAATTTACCGAAGCCAAGGTCCAACAAAAACGGTTAGCAACCATTTATTCTTCCTCTTAACATATATTGCATATACTATTAACAGTCTCGTCTTCTACTGCAGATGGATGACACACAGATACAGTCGAAGTCTTGAAAGTTCTGGTACAATATTTATCATCGTGAAGCTCTGTTTTTGTGGTGCAGTCCCTCCAAATATTAAATTTAACTGCACCATGTCATTCTATCTCATTGATTATTGGTTTTATTATATTAGGGCTCATACTTGCCAATAAAGAGCGAATATTGTGTGGCATATTTGACATATTCAGTGCAACCAAATCTTTAAAAAGTCCCCTGAATTCAGATTGCTTAAGGAAAAAGCCTTTAGCATTAATCTTCGGAGATGGTGTATAATCTTGTGGTTTTTCATCAGTGGTCTTTCCTTTAGAACATTTCAAATGTCTATTAAATCTTAATGTACATTCCTTCTTCGACACATATCACATTGATATGCCATATGAACGGTGTTCCGCAGAAAAGTAAATGAACCCACAGGTTTATTTCGTCTGGCAGGCAGTGTAGGGAGACTCTTACATGTTGCAAGATGTCTTTTCAAGTTGCAAAACTGGACAAACTGTGATTTATCCTTTCCTGCAGCTGGTTATTGTAGAAAAATTCTTCCTACAGTAGCAGCACAAATAACTTTCCTCTTCCATAATCGAATAAGAGCACATTATCCTCAGCCGATGTTCACTTCTTACAGTCCGAACAGCAACTGAGCTGGCCAGCCTTTTCCGACCTGTTTTAAATCGTCTACATGCGCATTTGTTCTTCGACACTTATCACATCTACAGTGCACTCTTCATTATGATGAAAATCAGTTTCATGTTGTCTGCAGCTGGGTAGTTTAGAAAAGTTCTTTTTAAAGCAGCAGCACACATAAATTTCCGGAATAGTCTCCCTGATGGAGACTATTCCGGAATATGCGCATACGTTCTTCGACATCTGCAGTACAGTCTAGATTCTAATGACAACTGGTTTCACGTTCTCTGCAGCTGGTTATTTGAGAAAAGGTCTTCTTGCAGTAGCGGCATAAATAACTTTCCTGTTACATCATATAATAAGAGCACGTTGTCCACAGCCGATGTTCACTCTTCGTGGTTTGAACAGCGACTGAGCTGACCACTGACCAACCTATTTCGACCTGTATTAAACCACATTGCAGCGACAACCTAACAAGGGCACTATTAGTACTAGCTCGAGAGCAAGTTATGTGTTTTACAAAGTTTCAAATGCAGTGCTGTTGTCTGCCCTTCGAAGAAGAAACTATGCTGTAGTGGGGTGAGGGAAATCAGTATGTGCATATTCGCTACACGGATAGTACTCACTTGTTCTCAACACTAAATGATTTACTAATGGTAGGCCAAACCTTTGGTAATCATTTCTGCTTCTTCTTAACATAACATTAGTATACTTTTTTCAATGGTGTTTTGTATTCCTACAACATCATTTACAGACACACTCGATGTCTGGAAGTCTCTAGTTTGATTTACAGGGGTCTCTGGTGTCGTATAGCTCCAGTCCACCCATCTATTATAGAGGATGAGTCCTTTAAAGGAGGCCCCATGGGACGTGTGTGCAATGGCGTGAGGTAATCAGGAAATACAGTCCAGTTTGACAATAAAATACCTAGAGTAGGTACTGGAAGTGGCCACCATTGATCCAAAGACAGGTGTGCAGACGACGCCAAAAATTTTGAAAGGCACGAGAGAGGACATGCTGCGGGATGCCATCGATAGCTGCGAGACTCATCCTGTAGTTTACACAACAATATTTTGCCACCTCTTAGTTAAATTGTTGTGTCATATTTTCTTTCATACATAATAGGAATGAGCAAACATTGTGTGGTGCATTTAACACATCTGGTGCAACAAAATCTTTTACAAGCCCCCTAAATACAGATAACTTCAGGATAAAGCCATTAACATAAGGGTTTGGAGATACGGAATGACCTTCAGATTGTTCATCAACTTTCCCCTTATTCTTTCCCTTCCAAAGTTTTAAACGTCTGTTTAAATCGTCAACGCGAGCATACGTTCTTCGACACTAATCACACACACTCATATATATATATATATATATATATATATATATATATATATATATATATATGTGTGCGTGTGTGTGATAAGTGTCAAATAACGTATGCTCGCGTTGACGATTTAAATATTTAAATATATGAGTGTGTGTGTGAGGAGGAATTGCGTGTCTGCTTTTATATATATATATATATATACACCTATTACTTTCGATCCAAGCCCTTGTTAAGGAATCTGCATAAATGTGCTTGTGTGTATGTGTGTAATACGAATGGTGCTCCTCCCAAATTAACTTTTTTCATGTCTCGTTGCATAGTATGCATAGGTAAAAGTGTCGTCACAATAGCTGCATTGGTGTCTCGATGGGGGATATAAGCCTGCTCTTGGAGTTTGTAGTTGAACCTTTCCATTTACTTCGTAATATATTTAGATACTGCTTGACAGGTAGTTAAAGGAAACCCTTTCACATTGCAATATGTCGTTTCAAGTTGCTACGACGACCAAACTGAGATTTAAACTTTTCACATGTGAACATACTACGACCTGTGTTCTGATAACAACCAAATTCATGCTGTCTGTAGATGTTTTTATTAGAAAAGGTCTTCTTAAAGGAGCGACACGAATAACTATCCATCGATGAATAAGACCACGTTATCGACAGCCGAAGTTCACTCTTGGAAGTTCGAATGACCACCACATTTGTCAACCTATACTCAAACCCTCACATCCCCATACTGGTGACTGGTTCCTACTGATAGGATGAGTGCGAGAGCTCACCCTGTCAGAATGGAGCCTCCTCCCTCTGCAAGATTAACTCTGATGACGACTTCCAGCCGAACCTTTGTCAGAATGACGACCTCATCAGCTGCTTCAGATTTACATCTCTCCCTTTGTCTCTCTCTGTCTCTATCTATCTGTCCTTTGTGAGTTACCAAGGGAATGAATCAGTGAAGAATGCTGATTCTTTCCTCTTGCTGCTTCCGACGTGAATTACACATCCCCTTGAATGAGGTGTACTACATCCTTGCAAACACTCTATACATGGGAGACAGTCACGTATTTCTTCGTCCTGTTGTAGATATGTAGGTAGATGTTTGCAGAAATATCGTGGTTCATGTTGCGCTTACGTCAGAAGGAATGCCTGAGACAGGTATACGAGCTCATTTTCTTTGTCGAGTGCTGCGAGTGATTTAAGCTTTCCATATGCTACACTAGCAGATAATATCTTCTGCCCTCTATAACAGCATGCCATTATTTTTCCTGTGCTGGCACAAAGACAGAAAGAACAGTACAGTCTGCTGACATATTATGATGCTGCTAACATGCCGTCAGTCAGGTTATCGAATTGTAGACTAACTGCGAAGAGGACTTGTGTGTCTGCATATATATATATATTCTATATGCAGACACACACACACACATATATATATATATATATATATATATATATATATATATATATATATATATATATATATATATATATATATATAATATATCCTTTAATTTCGATCCAAGTCCTTGCTAAGGAATCCTCAAGTCTATCGGAAAGGTGAGGAAATAATTCTAAAGGAGAAACAAAACATGGGTGCACCATGACAAAATGTGTAATGATGGCAAAATATCATAGTCAAGTTCGCAGTCGAGGTTGCATGGTTCCTGTCGCGAGTGACGCGAATGGATTTTCTCAGTGTCCCCAAAACTATATAGCTTTATTTCCAGTAATAGGAGCAGGGATGTTATGGACCTTGTGCCCAAAGGGTTGAATAGAGATAATGTGTTAAGAGTCAAAACAGTTTATTAGGAAAAGGGTTAATTATTTAGAGGCTTAATTCGGTAAAGGGTTAATTAGGTAATTATGTAAACGGTGTTGAAAGGGTTAATTGTTTACTTGGTGTTCAAAGGGTTAATTTTATTAGTAATTGATTTTGAAAGGGTTAAGCATCATGATGGTGGTATTGGGGAAGCAGAATCGATGTGCATTCTAGGAAATGTTGTAGTCTAATGAGGTTTGAGGGGTTGTGGGCAGCATATATGTAATGACCTTGGTGCAAATGTGTCAAAAGGGACATTTTGGGGCAACAGTTTAATAATTATATATATTTTTTATTTTCCTTTCGAAGACTGATTTGGATGGCTGGACGAGGCAAAAGAGGGTGAGGGGAGGGCGCCTTATTCGCTGTCCAGTCTAATGGCGGAGTTCGGAAATGCATACATTAAAATGATTGTTTTTTTAATATGCGACTGATTTATCTCTCGCATTGTTTTAAATTCACAACGAACTATATATTAATATGTTTTTAACAATGAGACAATACAAAACCCAAATCAATTGAGTGCAAGGGGAATAGTATTTATGTACGACTCCTGTGAAATAAGTATAAATTTTTCTCACTCAAGCAAGATACGACTGGAGCACATTACATTATTGGGAAATATGCACAAAAACGATTTACCAATTCTACGAAAAAACGAGGAACCGCACATAAGCAATCAGAAACCACTTCGACCTGCACTTAACAAATGAAAGATATAGATACCAGAATATTATAAACTAATATATTTTATTACTTTTTTTATAGGTTTTCCATTTATAGGGTTTTTCATTCTTTTAAGTATTAAGTATGTCTTGTTCAGTTGATTATTAAAAAAAAAAAATGTTTCCAAAATATTTTATGTGTACATCTCCCTACGACTAAGTTAATAGTGTATTTTAAATTAAGTAAACCACTGACCGCAACATTCAGTCGCTCCATCACACATTCGCATCATCACCCATTCTTTCATGCATTCACCAATGTGTAAGAGATGGAAGCCATAATGAACTTTTATGTGAAAAGACACTCAACAGCCAAAATTACATTAAGGTACTAAATCAAATAAATATCAACACACACAAAATTTCAATCCGTACTAAATTTATTACCTACTTTACCCTACGATCCATAAATATATTTCGTGCCTTGTATGTACGTAGTGGATGTTAGAAAAAATACCAAATGACAAAATCAGCACCATGTGGGTTTGACATTCAAAACACATGCGCGAATGCGTACTTAAAACATAATTTAAAACAAATAACTGCTCATAAAATAAACTGGACATGTTTTTTACATCTAGTAAGTCAGCGTTGTGCTTTGTTTATGTATTTTCTGGTTTATTTCCATATAAACATCATTCCAGTGATGATTGTAAAAATATTACTTCAATTTTAAGCATTTAATGTATATAAAATAAATTTTCACTCTTAGTCTAAGAATGTGTTACCACGAGTGTAATCCGGATTGAAACCTACGAAATTACATTACAAAATATCGAATTTTTCCTTTCAGGCATGCCCATATCTGGACTATTAGTGATTGGCACCGAGTCATTGCATTCAACTGATGTTTTTGTATAAACCGTTATATTTTGTAATGTACCCAGTCTGAAGTAGAATATTGCGACTCTCTTTGTTACATACCATTTTCATGCTTTCGTTAGTGTTGACATTTCTAATAAACACTACAGTGTCATCGATTTTCGCACTATTATGAGTCCGAGGTTTCAGTGTAGGATATACAACAGTGTACTCTCTTACACTCGAGTAAATATAAACACACACAGCTGCCAACTTTTCAGACAATATCCACTAATGTATATCATTATTGTATGCTTGGATCTTACAGAGATGACAGTTGTAATGTCTCTTTAAAACAAATATGTGTTAGAGTTGAGCCTTATACGTGATCATTGTGTCCTTTTCCTGCAGCGTGCAAAAGTTGTAAGTGTAATTGTAAAGTGTTTTTTAACATCTCCCAGTTTTATGCAGGAATGATTAGCAGGGGACAGACAGCATACAGACTAACTTATAACCTAAATTAAATTAACACCCATGCCCTACCCAGGATTCGTACCCAGGGCCTCCTGCACTACATATCGGTGGCACACCAACAGTGTGCATACGGTTTTCTGCATAATGAGATTCACGCTCATACAGCGTTCGCATTCATCTACGTACGTAAACGTTTTACATTTCTCGGAAAATAACATATGCACATACACTGTTAAATAATTGCGTTTACGTTTCGCGCCCTTACAGCCCATAAGCTACTATTTCGAGAATCGATTTATGTGTAATTCAAAATTGTTATTCCTTATATTAATTTTTATAAAGAATGGAATGGAGGCATTAACATTCGAGAAACGCCACTGAACAAAGTTCTTAACAATGTATGATATTTAACCTTTAATAATCTAGAAGAGCTGGTATAAACATAAGAAGTTTTCTTCGTAATATGTTATAAACCGAGCGTGGCATTCAATTTATAGTTAATACGCAGAATATTGAGAACACTACCAATGTTTTTACAAGGCAAGGTATGGATGAGTGAAGAAGTTATATCAAAATCCGACATTTAATTTTTATGAATATCAATATTAGTATTCAAAGGAAACTTACTTCTAGTTGTTACCTGCTTTAATGATACATTTTCAATAAATATGTTAACTGACTTAAATATATATTAATTCCTCTCTTCGAAAAATGTATATGATATTAAATAGGAACACTTTGATTGTCATACACTTTCCAGCTACAGCTCATAAAGGGTTGATAATTCTAAATCTATGTGCCTCCATTCCAGCACATATTCAGTATGTGTTTTCCATCAAAATGCTTGTTCAGAATCTTATGACCTATACTAGTTGATGTAAGGGATGCAAATAAGTATACATGTCCGAATGTATCACGTATCGAGCCGAGTGGAGAATGCCTCTATACACAAGTGAAATCCTAGGGAAGGACATAGCCTATAATGACACATGAATCGACACTTTGACTGTACTGATTATTTGTATGAACAGTCGCCTTTGAAATAGATCACAACCCCAAACTGTAACCATTGCGTTCAATTGCAGCCCGTCGTGCGTCCATTTCCTTTCACATAAGAATGGAATGAAAAGTTTACTATGATGTACGACCTCATTCATGATTAATATAATGTTTGTACTTGCAAGTGCTAACAGTACTCGTATTATATCATGAACTCCTAAACTATAGTAAAATAATAGATTCCCAAGTAGCAAAATATAGTTGGCCCACATGTACCGATATAATTGTGAACAAGCAGCCCAGGTGTGGCCTCCACAGGAATTCAAGAAGTGGAATGCACCCGCAGATCCATGAGGCAAAAATGATAAATGAAAACTGTGGTATGATGGGTTTATACGTGGCCACATACGGATATTTAACTGTCAGCAGATGTCAGGCAAAACCAGAGTTCCCTGTAAGTTAAACAGAAGCGGGCCATTTCTGGATGTACTGTTGGCTGGTATCTGGCAAACCAAGAGTTGCCCATAAGTCAACCACAAGTTTGCCACTTATTTTTGATGAACTGTTGGCTGATTTCTGGGAAAACATGAATTGGCCGTAAGTTAACCACAAGCGGGCCACTTCCGGCTTTCTGCTTCTGGCCTGCCATAAGTAAACCACATGTCGTCTGCTAACTGTTGGTAAGGCACTTGTGGCCCAGCTATTGGCCACTTGTGGGCCACATGGACTTTGCTAGCCATGAATTTTGAAAACCAAAAAATTATTGTTTCTAACCTAAATAAATTTTATGTATACCATATTCATATGCTTTTGCTTCAGTTTTATTTCACAATTAGTAAATTTCTTTGGGGGAACCTGGAATACAACTCACAAACCTTTAGTCTACAGTCAAGTATACTTTTAACTATCTACTATGTATTCACATACGACTTTTTAAGTACATCTTGATACTTATTCAAATACATAATGCATTATTAGCTTTGCTATATAGACAATGTTTGAACCACGAGTCAATACTGGGATTTATGTGCTTTGTTTAAAAGACTAGTATTTTAGTTTCGAACTTCTTTCAGGTAGAATTTAAAATGCAAAATACTGACTTTTTTTGCGTGTCATGCTTTGCAGTTTTCTGGTCTAAAAACGATTTTTTTTACTATTACTAGCACTACTACGTGATAATTTTACTTCATATATACATGAAATAAAAAATCAATAGAATATGCATATGCTATTTGCTGCTGCACAACATAAAGTCGGTATGCCATAACTGAAACATAAGCTTGCTTACCATGTTTCATCAGTAATAATGAAGAGGTGGCATACTATAAATGGCGGTATGTTCTTTTTGGCAAACATCACCAACATATTCTCTACATACTCTAAGATGCCTTTGGATGTTTCACTGATGTTTGCTTATGGGCCACATTAAAATTCTGTCAATCATTTTGTGTTTAGTAGCCCACATCAAAAATACTTCCAAAGCAAATACAATCACTATTGTTCACTTGGTCTTATTGTATAACACATAAGAAAACACTTACAGTAATGTGGACGAACATGTACCACCTGTGCCAACAGGTGGCCAATTGTTATCTGCTTGTTGTTTTTTACTTGGGTAATAATTAAAAATAATATCCATTATAAGCTTATAAAAACTCATTTTCGCAGAGATAAATAAAACAAAATAGTAGTTGATATCACTGCAAATTTCCGCAAACACATATTCCTATGACATAAAAGAAACACATGCCATGGTCGCCACTCGTAAATCGTGAGTTGGGTATTCACAGCTGCAATGAATCCTGGTAACTCGCGTGTGACAGGCTCGCCTTTGGCAGAACTTGAAAAACACATGGGTGAGTTGAGCCAGGGTTATGACATACTTTAACCGGCTGCGGAATGGCAACAATGTGCAGATAACATCGTCGAGAATAATAGCGCTCTTCTGGATCATTATCGGAACTATTACGTATAACAGGTCAGACTTTTTCGTGTCCCATGGCCAGTCTAGTGTATATCAATACTCAATGATCGTATATACAGAAAGTCAGTCGTAATGACATTTAATGTAATTTTAGTGGTGAAATAATACCCCGAACACTTTTTTCGTAAATATTTAATACGATTTTAAATTAAATAAGTTGATATTAGGACTTTATGTCACAAACAAATGAATTTTCGGGATTTTAGTGTGGAAATATATAAATTTTAATGTAACTTAAATGTATTTCAAGCAATAAGATATTTATTTACATTTTAACAAACTTTTAAAAAACAAAAATAATGATATTAAGACATTATTTGAAAAATGAGTACTTTTGGTGATTTTACCATGGAAATGGAATGAAAAACTTGAATTTTAAAGTAATTTTATCATTTTAAAGTTGAAGCATGAATTTAACGTAATATTAAAGTGATATGAAGCAAAAGTTTATTCATATTTTATGTTATTTACTTTGAATACGTATTTATTTTTCGAACTCGTGACTTAACTGTATTTCTGTTGCCAATTGAACATGTATTAATTTAAGTGCTGTTAATGTAATATTACTCGAAATGTATGTTAATAAAATGAGCTGTAATAAACTTTTATTAGTTTTTTCCATGGAAATCGTAATGTAATATTAGTTTTAATGTAATTTTTAATGTTACTGTTTTAATAAAGAATGAAATATGCATATGTATCTCTAACGACACGACGTGTTTTAAAAATACGTTTTTACATACCGAAAACACGAACAATATTATTTTCGAAAACTTTTAACCGTGCAAATCGTAATCTAATATGAATCTTAAGGGTGTAATATAATCAATAATCATTTATTTAAGTATGTATTTGTTAAACGAGAACGTAACTTAAGGATAGAGAATAAATAAACAGTGATAGTATCTATCACGAAAGTGTGTGACTTATGTCGTGTAGTAAATTAGTTACGTCTTTAGTCGTACAGTAACTTAATGACTTAGACTGATGGTAAACATAGGTTGTGCCTTCATTTCTTTATAGCGATTTATAAAATATGTATATGAATGTGTTTCAAAGAGCTGAGGTTTATTGACTTCAATTATAAGTTACAATTCGTGTATTACCTTGGGACTTTAATCCAGGAACTTCTGTCTCGAGGGTCGTAACAATACCATTTACAACATATTCTTTAAAAAAGTTTCCATTTATATTGTTATATTACAACATTATTGGAAACGAGTGATGGACTAAATTACTTTCTTTCTTTTGTTTCAAAGTTATGACTCGAAGGTTATTTCTTTCTTACCACGAGGTGTCAGAAACAATGTGACAAACACTCTCCCCCTTCAGCGTTCTGTATTTACAAAGAGAATCGGTCTCCATCGGGACCAAACAGAGAGCGGATGTCTGCATCCTGCGGCCTGCACGCTGCTCGAACAAAGCTCTGTTCCGAGACAGTGACATTCAGATGTCACAAGCTTAGTGCAATCTGTTTTGACATAATCGCACACTGTATAAATGTCAGTTACTTTTTTCAGTGTGGAGAATATCTAACAACATTACTTTTTAATAAATACATAATGAACCTCTACTTATAAGATATTACATTGAATAAAAAGGGAGTGTTGTGGTTAGGATGCTTGCCTCTCAAGAGGTAAACTTTGACATTAGTAGTAATAACAAATATTTAGGTATATTACACATGCATACATTTCACTGCTTTTTCTTATCACTTTACCATTTGTGTTTAAAGAAACCAATCATTTATTTAAACTGTGCGTTTAAAATGTAAGTTTAACCCTTTACATGGTTGATTTAGAATCTTTTTTCTAACCAAATTTATACATATAAGTTTTATTTCTCACAATGTTATATACTTTTTTTTGAAGGGAAATTAAGTGTACGCAATAAAACACACCAACCAGTTAATTTTCAAGCATATTTATTCCACAAAAACGTTGTGCAAAACATATTTATTTTACACACATCACTGAGCATTGTATAGAAATAGTGTACTAACATAACTTACAAACATTGTTATTGTTACTATACAACGGTTAATTTAACAAACATACAAATATTATTCTTTGGCACATGACATTTTAATAAACACACACAGAATTACACTGCAACATAGATATGTAGAGGATGTCTCAACCAACTCAGTTATACATTGGCCAATTCAATAAAGATAGTATTCATACACTTTCTAAAGACTGGATCAATTTCCCGAGCTTCAGGAAGGTCGTGTTATTACGACTTGGCTTAATTCTATTAATATCAGTGTGAATGGAAACATCTATAGAGTCAGGTGAATATAGGGCACTACTTTCAACTAAAACTGGCTAAGTTCAAGATAATGTGCATGTGCAGCTTCAATGCTAGCAGGAAGAGTATTTGAGGTCATATAGAAAGAGCATATTTTGTAGTATCACTACATTGAATTAATTCATTACTTTTTCCTTCCCTTAGCGGAAAATAAATCACTCTGAAATGGAAATGCTATCACAGGTCTCAGAGCATTCTTTGAGCAAACCATTAGATCAGAAGGAGTAAGTTATATTAGACTTCCCTGGTTTGACGGTAACATAATTATTTCCTGGGTGAAAGAACGTCATGCTGCTTGTATGCGATCCACTGCTCGAATACGAGCATTACTTAATTAACGAGGTATAATATCGCTTTAATAATATCCCATCCACCATTTTAGATTGAACAGTGACTGTTGGCTAAAGCTTATTTGACTTAATTTAATCGCTGTATGCATGTAACACTTTGATGAAACACACCCAGCACGCAATGTGTAGCCAAATTTTTTGTGGTCTTGAACAATGATTTGTAGACAATTATCACATTCCTCGAACTACTGAAACAACTGAAACTACTGAAACTGTTTCAAACTCTGTTCTTCCTCGCTAAATGTAGTTACAATATGCTCACACTTAGTTTTCAAGTTATGTTTTGCCTAGCATATAGGGCCTATATTGATTAACAAAACATTTTGAACTGTTACAGTCTGTTACACTAGATTCAGAAATACATGATTTATTATGGGTTAACTTATAATCATGAAAGTATGCACATTTAAAGTGAATATCTGACTCACACATTTCCTTATAAGTAACATGTGAATATGGTATACCATAATTTACATAATACAAACCATTTTCAATAAACAAATATTCACAAATCGGCATGCACATTATTTTTAATAGCTACTTCACACACATAACTGTTGCACATAGATGGAAAAAACTAAACTTCCTTGTCCGAAAATAAAGTTGTGGATGTCTCCATCGCAGGTTTCCTTCCAGAAGATAGTAGTTCTACGGTGAGGTCTGGTAATTTGATAGGCGATTACTCCATTCCCACATTCCTCTTCTAGCTCTTTGCTAAATATATCTATCATCAGGTCCTCTAGTGTAAATGGTAGTTCACAGCACAATAATTGCATGCTATCCCTTCCCCCAATCTGGTGCTGAGACTAGCAACAAAGTTGTAGTACCAGTGTTCTATATCGTTACACACTGGAACTTGTGATACTCCATCGAAAGGTTTAAAGAAAACTCTTCTGTATACTATTTGCAAAGACCTCATACACATCTGTTGGCTTGAACACACTAACCATGACTGACAGCATATTACATTATTAATTCATTTATATAGATATTGTGATATCAGTGTTTCTCATGTAAAATTAAATGTTCTTGCTTTGAAAAATTTTGCATTCCCACATACAGCAGGTTGACGTTAATTCTTGGTTCCCTATGTACGTAACATGTTACTTGTTGTCACATTGTTCAATCCACAATATATGAAAAGAACAATTCTTTTGCAATATGAATTAAATTTTCTTGCATGACGTCCATTTTGTAATGTGTTTAGCTAGAGCTTCACATGCTAGGGATGTTCTCACTACAAGGCAACTTACTGTCAGGATGTAGATTATACAAAGGACAAAATGTGTGTCCGTAGCAAATATCTAAAACTTTTAAAGTATATGTTTGACTTATTAAGGAGAAACGCCAATGCTCTTGCCGTTACACTCTTTAATATGTAATGTCAATCTCCTTCTCGAAACCACATTCTCCTGTATCCTGGAGTAATACTTGCGTACTTGACTTTTGACTGGAATGTCACCATCGAAACTGACATTATGCTAAATGGTCCTATCTTAATAATATATAGATGTTGCTATTTAATTGCTTTATATTTTCAAAAAATGTTCTGGCTTTTAATCGGGGGTGCATCGCCGATCAGTTGTACCACCATCGTGACACTTAGTATTTTCCCAGTGACATTTATGTTAGGTCGACCTTGCACTTGCACATTTCACAAGGCGAGAATATACGTTGATTACTTCCATGGATTTGATTAATGTGTTGCTTATTATTGCAGGTTTCAGTCCACAATGTAGGACTATCATGAAATTCCCTCATTAATTTATACTTTATTTGTTTATATCCTGGATACTCCGTTATTTTTACACATCGAACACAAAATTGTAGTTTGTTTGAAGTACATGGCAGTTCACTGTCGGGTCGCATGTTGAATACCGGACGGTCGTCTTCATCACATAAACTCCGTTCTTCATACATATATTCCACACTAGTTTGTGAGAAACAACAAAATTATTCCCCATTGTATTTGACATTGTGTATTACAGTTAGGCCGGAACCATATATTCCTGTATCCACATACTACGCTCTCATAAGACCTTGCCTGATTGAACCGCTCCATTTCAATAACATACGTATACTTATGTAAGAGTTGCAAATATTCCTGTATTTATAGCTTTTTCTCAACATAAGTTATGGGAAACAGATTTTGTTAAACGCACCATGGGTGTTGGTACATACATTCCCTAAATGATTCCCTTTTACACTGTGAACAAAATATTTTGTTCGAAAATTATTATTTTTATAGTGTTGTACAAGTGAATTGATACTTGGACAATCATAATATCTCCTAATGTTTATAACTTGTTCATTAGTCAACACTTCCAAAATTTCCTTGTGTGTTTTTCCCAGTACATATATGGAATATTTTTCGAGGAGCACATCATTTCCGTACTTGACTCTGTCTTCATATACCAAAACACCCGACTCCCAATTCAAATAATGTACTTCTTATGTTTGATGGCGAAACGACATTGTTGTAATATAAATTCAGTTTACAAAATACTCGGATCGTGAAGTGTGAATATTTTTTTTCAAATGAGTTGTTCGTTTATGTTCGCCCCCACCCTAGAGCATATCATGTTATAATTGAACGGGAGAGAGAGAGAGAGAGAGGGAGTGGAGCTACTGGTGGCAACACCTTGTGCTCTTTAATGGGAGAAAGAGGAACTACTCATATAGCTGGCTTCCTTCGCGCGAATGGTAGGGTCTATACGGAGACAAACAGGGTAGGAGACAAGTTCCGCTGAACTCTCTTCTTCCCCACAAAAAAAAAAGTCTTACAATTATAAAGTAAAATTTATTTTAAATTGCATTTTTGAACTTTGTGTGCTATATACATATTATTCGAGAATTAATATTTTTAATTTTTTCAAACGGCTGTGTTGTTACCACCCGCCTACAACACCCCTCGCTTGATGTTGGTTACGGGAGGGAGGGAGAGACCTGTGCCGCCCTCTGTCCCCTGTGCATGCACACCACGGCAGATACCTGGGGGTGTTTGGGAAAATAGGGGAGACCACGCATGCACCTGGCTCTATGGACTGCTGCAGATAATGGAGGAGATCTGCGCTTTTGTAACTAACGGTTATGTAGTATTTCAAAGTCGACTGTTCAGGGTGTGGTATTTTGGAGAGAAACATTTTCTATTCTGTCACACAAACCACCACAAACTATACTGCATTAAGGGAAACCATAATTATCTGACTGATGTACTATATAGGAACGTGATTTTCCTTCGTTTTAACCAATATATATATTTGCAACTGTGCATGTGATGGGAACTACGTTACTTCTTCCAGAATAGGACGAGCCACTATGTGTGCGGCTGTATGAGAGACATCACTGTGATTCTACATAACACGGGTTACTTAGAGCAGATTAGGGACAATGAGTGCGGGTTTTAGAAGCGACATTTTTTTTCAATAAAATAAAATACTTTTTACCTGTTTGAGACTGTTATACAAAGTGGTGTTGTGAACTGTTCTTTTTGCATTGTTATTTTATGTTTCATGATTGTAGTAGATTCGTGTGAAAAGTGTATTTGATGGTGCGCATTTTAGCTATTATTACATATTTTTTCTTTTTGTCACATTAAAGTTTCATGGACACATTTGATTCTTGTGATACATAAATACTGGCTTTTATTGTATGTATTTGAGTAAATAATCCTGTTTGGGATATGTAGATCATTATGATAGATAAATCAAGTGTTACTTTATTAATAATTTTATGATTCGTAGTTTTTAAGTGCTAAATATACGTGTGAAGTGTCGATTTACTAAAGCAGTGATGTGTACCATTTTTTTAGGTGTTATAAAATTCGTTTTTATTAGTTTGGGTCTAAATTGCTTTTTTGTGTTTTAATAATCAATATGTAACTTTGGCAAATGTCGTGAAATAGTGTCAACTCCTTTATAAAAGGGAAATTTAACTGCTACTTTCGTGTATGTGATGTGGAAATGGAAATAATAGTGTTTTACGTAAATTATAGCTACTGTCATGGTTAACAAATTTTATACACAGTGAGTCGACAAATATAATTTTCATGCGTGTTTTAGTGTATATTCCTAGGACCAAGATAGTAATCTGTAATTATTTATTAATATTATTAATATGTGGTGCAATCATTACGTCTTTGCGTGTGCTGGTGCTAAAGTTAATTTTTGATAATGTAGCTCGTATTTAGATCGTGTGATGTGTCTTTCATTAAAAAAAAATGTTTCTCTCGTATAACATAAATATTTTATAGTGTATTGTAGGTTAATAGATGTAATTGATCGTAGTTCAGTGAGATTTCTTGTGTGTGCAATTGTGTTAACTTTCTCCATGCTTGTGTGGGGATGTTGATAAAAAGGTTTTAATGACACCTATAGTGCTGGGCTGTAAAGTGATGTTTGCATGTTTGTAATTCAGTTGGTATTTGTGAATTATATAATTTAAAAGATACTTTCATGTGAGTACTGGTTCGTGTGTGTAATTCAATTAGTATTTGTGTTTAAATGAATGTAGTTTTTATTGCAAAATGTGTTACTCCATATTTATTGTAGGTTCGTGTTTTTAATTAATTAACGTTACACTTATGATTAGTTCATCGGAATACATTTATGGTTATTCATGTTACATTTCATAGAAGGCAATTTGGACGTTATTCCTTTTTAACGACATTTAAACTGTATTTGGTATGTGACATTTCTTTCGTTCGTTGCTATTTTTCTTGGAATTTTGTATGTTAAACGTAATTCACTCATTTTTTAATGTCGTGTTTATATACTTTTTTTTACTAATATTATATTTCGCCATTTAAAAAAAAAGGTACCGAAATACACATATCCGAACTCAGTTGTTACACAGGGCATCGAACAAGTCATCCTCCCTCCCCTCACACAGCTTACCACCTCAGTCCTCCAACCAGAGCCTGACTGAGCCGACCTAGCTCACCTACTCCTCCCAATATAACTTCAAACAAAGTCTAAACACAATCTTACCCAAAAAATTAAGTTTTATTATATTGTTTTTTCTACACTCTTGCCTCAAAATGACACTTATGACTTTCTTGAACCAAGGTCATTACATATATGCCGCCCACACACCCTCCCTCACCTCAGTCGACTGCTAGACGTCCTAGAATGCACATCGATTCTACTCCCCAACATCACCCTTTTGAAACTTAAACCTTTCAACAACAATAGCCAATAAAAATTAACTCTTTGAACACCAACACAACAATTTACTCTTTTCAACACCAATTACACAATTACCTAATTATTGCATTTCCTAATTAACCCTCTTCCTAAATACCACTTTCGACACTTAACACTTTAAATCAATTAAACGATTTGGGCCCCAATTTACCCTTTGGGCATGTGGGCGTGGTGAAGAACCTACCTACTCCTACTACTATTTCCCTTCATCATTAGCATAGATGTCCAAAATGGTCATGAAATCGGTCTCATAACATCATGGTTCCTTCTATTGTGAGGGATGCAAATGGGTTATATATATATACCATATTCACATGAGAACTTTGGGAAGTCCTCTTAAGATCTGCTTGTATGCATTGTGTGTTCTCCCACCTTATGTAAAATCAACATTGCCATGGGCCTCATCAGTTTATTATTGCTTCTGTCAAATTAAAGTGTTAAATTATTAGAAAAATTAATAGTTTGCTAAACAGCCCTCATTTTCATACGTTGAAGCATTATAAACAAGACACGGAAAAAATATTTTATGTTATCAAAAATGGTTACCTTGCACTGTTTATGCGACTTTAATATATGGAACTACTTTCCATCTAACCTTATCAACTTTACTGGGCACATGTCACTCAGTGTGCCCATTAAAATATATATACAGGCAGGGGTAGTAACTTTTTTCTCATGATTTCGAAAATGATCGCTTCATCGTGAGCAGTCTTTATATATATATATATATATATATATATATTTATTTATTTATTTATTTACATATCATATTTTAAAAAAAACACATAATCGCTTGCCTTGTATAACTCGTAGTGTTAGTAGATCATACAATGTCGGATGCAATCAACTAAGTGCAATTTGGTGGTTTCATACCGATCAGTTAGTTTGCTAGACAATAAACACAATATCCTTCTCCCTTTTTGTTCTGCGCAGCGGCTGCCTTCTACTTCGGCAAGGAGAGGTGGAAAACCGTGTCACGGCACTCGAGTCTGTATTATACAAGCAGAAGTGCATCGCGAGAATTTTATTTCACAGCTTGTTCATCACATAAATGTACATGTATTTCGATATGGTTTAACTGTTTCAATCGGAGCCAGCATATCTAACATTTATTTTGTAATTTTTATAGTTGGTAGTACCTGAAGACTAAACGAAACATTAACGCCTTGATTCGCTGTTTACGGCATAACACAGAATATAAGCCTCTTTGATACGAGCATAAAAATATTATAGGCACAAGCAAGGCTATATAACTAACCGGCAATTGGTCGAATCCAATCTAAGGAGTAGCTAATAAAAGTAAAATGACACAGAGTGTACTCTAGGGTTAAAATAGTCACGTCCTAATGTAAATATTTACCACGGGAAAACAGATATTAACCGCTCATAACCATGTCTGTCAAGCAAATAGTAAACACATATGGACATATACTGTAAGCATTCAGAACAATAATACATAGTCTATTATAAACACCGCATGTCAAACAATTACGAAAAAAACTACCAAATATGAATGTAAATAACAAACACAAATGACGCACCTATTCCGATTCAGAGTCTGTGTCACATGCAGAATCTTCCGTCTCCAACGTTTATTATTATCCTATTAATTTTAATGTCTAGTATGCCATCAATATTCACATACTCCTCTTCAATTTTCTACACATGTTTACAGCACTCTTTACATTTGTCCACTGAGAAACTACTGAACAACTCTTCGCACAATTTTTTTTTTGGTCGTCGAAGGATGAAGATATTCCGTCGTGAACATTACTTTTAATATCCGCCCATACTAGCTCAGTCGGGTTCAGATCCGCGTGATATGGAGCACTTGAATGACTTCATGACTATGTGCACTTACTAATTCATCTATTTTAATTTTTTTTTTTGTTTTGTTTTTGGATTACTTTCGACCAAAAGCAACAGATTCGCTTTTGTCTTTTGCGGGGTGAACCGACATTATTATTTGTCAGCCAGTCTTGAATGTTTTGTTTTAAGGATGATAATGTCGGCTTTTTATTCAGTTGTACATTAAGGTATCTTGAATTGTCTAATACAACGACAGAATCTCTAGGTAAATTCGTTAAAATTTATTTTTCACCCACATAGGGAAATAGTCATAGTTCATGTCATCATGATAGCCTCTTCACTTTTGCTTACATTTGAAAATAATCAAACCATTCGGAACAAACCCTTCCTCTCCACCAGCAAGCACAATAATTAATCGTGGAACTTTCCCAATTAATTCCGTGACGCCTATTTCTGTATCTAATTGCAAGCAAGAACTTACCATGTGGGTAGCATGATCATACGATTCATCAACAAAAACTATGACCGTAACAGACTTCCAATATTCGCGTATGTCCTCTAGATAGTGCCCCCTCCAAGCTGTTATGTCAGGCTTTACAATTGAAATGATTTGTTTTGACTGACATACTTCCCAGTGGAACCCAAGTTGATTCAACAAATTTCGCATGTATTCCCTGCTGCAATTTACAATACCGGCATCAAGCAGAACCTTATTCAACTTTTTCAATGTTGGTACAGTTTTTCGTACTGTGTAAAATTTGTGTATTTTTATCCGCATAGCACCGCATGTAAAATCGTCTATTTCGATAACTTTCTTCTGCTCTGTTTTCTTCCCTTTAGGTGACTAAAACGTCGAACTTTTTTTTACTGTTTACGTTACCCTCTGCAAAAATTATTTTATATGTTGACTCTGAAACCTCAGTTGCAGTACTTGTTGCTTCGACGATTATGTACGTCAGTTTATATGTCTTTTTTTTTGTTCACCGAGATGCTTTGCAACATTATATACGATCTCGCGTGCTTGTCCCCGCAATGGTGTACCAGACTTCATACGTGACTTAAATCCCGACATGACAGTAAGTCATACCGTGTAACTTGGGTCGCCCGACACCCGCGTGGGAGCGGTACCGTAGTGCAGCTAGATGCGAGTGACTATTCCCCTCCACTACCACAAGTACTCCTCATTTGTCTGCCCGCTAACACTGGCGCCTGCGCAGGTTCTTTTTTCTCTTGTTCCACTATAATCATATGTACGCGCCTGGTCTTGCTTAGCATTACATCTAACACTCGACGCCTGTGCATTATGCTTAGGTGATACGTACTTACAAAGTGTGTGCTTTACATTCGTTTACATCGCTATGTATTGGAATTCGCGTGCCACTATACGGTAGCATAGCTCCGTCGGAGGGTGGGAGAAATTCTGCTGTACTAACCACGTCAGATGCATGATCTGTCTGATGCAATGTCTGATGTTCAATACGTGTTGGTTGGTAGGGGTGTTATGCCCTCTGACATTATTATGTGTACCAATACTGACCTTACCGCGATGGTAATTATTATTGCGGACTACCATAGTGTTACACGTTACTCTGCATTGATTGGTGAGTGTTTATAACTAGTGTCCTTTAGATTTATGTATGTTCATAACTAACGGTTTAGAGGTATGATTTGTGCAATACGGTGTAGTGCCCTGACGGCTACGAGCCTCGATAGCAGAAGAGAACATTTTCACGAAGTATTTTTCGCAACATATCAAGTTCTACGGTTCCTGCAGCAGGAAGCTATATGTGTTCTGATACTGACTGCGGCGATTTAAGCACCGCGTGATTCCGATTCAAACCACTTTTGACGGGAAATACGTCCTGTTTTTCACTATATTTCAGTTCGATGGCTTCTGAATCAATATCACACTTTGGGGCCGTGTGCAAAGCTTCAGTTCATTGGTGACGTCCTGACCTCGCTCTCTTATTGGCTGGAGACTTTCCTCGCCCTGACTTCTCATTGGTGGGAGACTGCTCACGTGCCGACTTCTTGGTGGAGGGAGACTTCTCCCCACTACCTTCATGTTGCTTTATTATGCCATGTACGGCATGGAGAGGAGGACTTCAGAGGAGGTCTTCAGAAATTGCACATCGCCTGGAACGACTCCTCTGGGCTGCGCTGAGACTCCAGCTCCTTCATCACTGTGGCTTCAATATGATATTGCTGCCAGTTAAGATTTCGTTTTTCTTTAAAATAATATGTACCAAGTCAACTCACTCAACATCGACAAGTAAGTAATCGCAGAATAGCAAGTGTATAATTGTCAGTACTTTGTTTTATTAAATGTGTTAAATTGACTTAGTTTATTTCTTATTGAGTGTTTGTGCTCAACCTTAGACCGCTCGGGCATCACAAACTTGTGGCAGCTGTGAGATAGTTACTACAGATGGCTGTAACTGAACCCTATCCGAAGGGTTATAGTATATAGGTGATAGGAGTGAAATGTTAGGTTGTCTAATTTAATTCGCAAGTTGTGTTATGAATGCGAATCGTGAGATTGTAATTCAGTTGAGCAGTGTTGCTGAGTGGGACTTTTTAACGTGTCCTAAAGCATTTAGAATCGTATGCAATTCAGTTGACGAATCTAATACGATAGTTCGTGAAAGAGGAGAATTTGCAAGATTATAATGAACACGTTTTTTGTAGGAAATCATATCGCTTTGATGTTGAGTATGTTCATGGATCTATGAGTGGTCGAGTAACTAGTAGCATTGATTGTCACGTAGATTTGGAAGATATAACACAACACACGCGGGTTAGAGTTGAATATTGCAAAAATTATCTATATTCAGCCCCACTTTTTTACTGTATTTTCCAAAAGATTTAAAGTGTTATGCTAAGATGCTTATTATTTCAGAGGCAAGAAGGAAAGGTAGTAGATTTTACGGTTTTGACAATAGACGTAGTTTTAACGAGCAGTACTGAAGCATTGAAGGGTTTAGAAGATTACTCATATAAACTAATACAGAAATTTTTTCAAAATCATGCGTTTTAGACTTGTTTCAAGTAGAGCCAATTCGTGCTAAGTTGAATGCATTAATTACAGGTTCAGTACTAGAAATAGCTTTCAAGGGAAAACCGAAACGATCCTTTTCGCCACCCGTATATAAGGTATACGAGTATGAAAATTCTTCTGGACGAGTAGTGCTGGAACTTGAAATTCGCATAGTGAAGCGGTTCATACCTCGAGATCGTGTTTAACCAGAATTCAGACAGAAAGGCTTGACTTGGTTGCGAATACAGAGCTTTCGATTTCACAAGGCGCGAACGTGAAACACGAGCAAGAGACTGCTAGTTCTTCGTGTTCGGAACCCATTGTCGTTCCTAAGAGAGAAAAATTGAATACGATCCATGAAACTAAACCTACAAGTGGTAGTACGCATTACGATACTCCAAAGAAACGGACTCAAGATCGTAATACTTGGATTCCTCTTTCGAAATTGAATGAATAGATTTTAATAAGTTGTAGTAGCGCTTTTCTGGTTAACATGGAGGACTAAAGACGTCGTCAACAAGCCCCCGCAATACCAGCACAAGCTCAAGTACCAGTTCAAGTTAAAGATTTGGCGGTTATTTTATTAGTCAAAAAATGGACTTGGCGAAAAAAGCTCATTGCTGGTACACGACTTTTTAGAAAGTGTGGAAAGCGCAGCAAGCCTAGAAAATCATTAATTTAAGTACAAAGTAAAATTAGCAAAGATGAATTTGAAAGGTTTAGCATCGCGTTTTGTTGCTACATGTCTAATATTAAGAGGGGTCATGACATTAAAAATATTGAAGGATGAGTTGAACGACAAATTCAAGGGAAATTAGCCGTTGCAATTTAATTAATGCATGCTGCATAATGTTAGGGCGAAAAATAATGAGGATGTGCAGAAATTTGCAGATAGATGTAAAATATGTGAGAAAACAATTCAGCATTTAGATGATCAAGAGAAATAGGACATTTTGAATCAGGAAGCTGAAAAATGGTTATTAGCAGATTTTACTGATGGGTTACAAGGTTATGTAGGTCAGCAGTTAAGATATAAAATACCACAAACCATGGACGAAGTTGAACGCATGGCTATAGCGTAAGAGGTTACAGAAGCGCATCAGGAATGCAAAACAAAATTTGAGGATCCAAGGAGGAGGAAAAGTTGTATAACATAGTCTCCCAGCAAACAAGTGTTGCACGGAGTAATGAGAAAATGGCGAAAATACTTCCTTTAACAGAGGTTTTGGAAGAGGTTATAACTAATGTCACCATGGTTCGAATGGTAATAGTAACACCGGGAAGAGTTTATGGGGAGCAGGTATTTCTCCCAAGAATATGAGTTATGTACAAGAACAAAACAATAACTGTAATATTAAATGTTTCAACTGTGGACGTTTAGGATACTTTATTAGGGAAAGCCGAAGTTTGGGAACCTCACAACGAGCCTAAGTACCTAGGAACGTATTGCATGGCATTAGAGAAACTGGCGAGAATGTAAACAATAATCATCCAAATGAGAGAAGCCGAGTCTCAGCCCCGGGAACCACACGGCGGTAAATACAGTTGTAGGGGGAAAAGAGACCATAGTATCAGTTCTTGTCGAGGGCCAGTCTCACTCATTCTTAATTGACACAGGATCCAATGTATCTCTTATTAGACATAGCGTTAGCGGGGACATTATCGATGAATCTCAGCTAGGATCGAAAGACGTAACTGGGGACACTCTCCAGATCGCAGGTACCCAGTATGTAGACTTGTGGGTAAATGGTCAATGTTACCCGTATTAGTTCCTTGTGAGCACAGCAGAGCTTCATTTCGAGGGAATACTTGGAAAACGGTTTTCTCCGTTATAATGATACCAGAATCGACTTGAAAGAACATACACTGTATCTCAAAGATACAATTGATTTAGATACATATCATTCGTTTAATTACTTAATTAAGGAAGGGCAGCAGAAACAAACTGAGAGCATCACCAACTCTGAACTTGGTTCCAGAAATGTTAATAGTTGTAAATATAATGAAGTGAAAATGGTACAGAACACGATTCTGCCACCAAAATCAGAGATAGTGATTGATGATTGATGTTGCTTGGCACATGGCTGATTGGGATGCTGACTCGAAATTGCTTCTTAACGAACCAACATTGATGAATGTAGCATGTGGCAAGGGCAATATGTAACTTAATTCTTACCAGTAAGTGCCTCTCATAGAACGAGGTGTATTCTTGGAGCAGTACGGCTACAATTTCTATAGGGACATGTAATAGATTCAGTGAGACGAATCTGGAGGACGGGGTGAACGACATGGTTCCTGTGTAGTTGAAAATAAGGCACTTATGGGGGTTAGTGACCAGTGTGATACATCCCTTTGTTTCAGATCATAGGGATGCGTCCCAGTGTTTCGTTCCTCATCGCGATCGTGTAAAAGGGGGCAAGAGGACATGGTGTCCTAGTTGCATGGAAGATGCAGGAGCGACATGTGAAGTAGGCGGTCAAGTCGAGAGGACTACTGACAGGGTAGGTCAAGAGTTACTTGCAGGTTCAAGGAAACTTCATAGTGTAGGTTCAAGGAAACCGCACAGAGCGTTAGTAAAATCAGTAAGGGCAGTGACAAAAATCGTGAACATTACTAATGAGATGCTCGTCCGGCCAAAGGGTACGGTAATAGGATCTGCCACACTTGTCAGTGAAGTCGCTGGAGTAATATGCGTAAATAGCGTACACCAAATATCCGCGAGAAGTTGTGTAAATCTTGGGTTGGAACAAACTGTTTGCTTCACGTTCCGAAGCAGTTAGTATCCCCTCGAGTTGTATTAGCCATAAATTGAGTGAGTTAGTATATGAGGTCACGGAACAGGACATATATTGTGGCTGTGTCCTCAAAATCCACTGAGATAGAGTATTCCGAGCAGAGGCAGTTCCAATTTCAAATGAAAACCCCGAGTCCAGTCAGAAAAATTACAATTGTCGTAATAATTTA
This sequence comes from Dryococelus australis, assembly GCA_029891345.1. Taxonomy (NCBI): domain Eukaryota; kingdom Metazoa; phylum Arthropoda; class Insecta; order Phasmatodea; family Phasmatidae; genus Dryococelus; species Dryococelus australis. The sequence goes on along the minus strand of CM057009.1, from coordinate 169,152,669 downwards.
AAATGTCATAATGATTTCAAATGTCTTGGTAATATAAAATATCAGACTTATGAAAAAAGTAGTAGAAACAGAGAAGTTAACTTTGAAAGTATGCATGAAATTTAAAAATTGGTACTGATGTCAGATTGTTCATATAAATTGTAAATAGATGAGCCAAATTACGTACAGACTCAGGGTAGTCAGGGTTGTGAGACTCGCACGGAAAATACTTGTAATTCAGTGCATTGAAAGAATAAAAGAATAAATGAACCAAATTGCTTAGTGACCCAAGGTAGTCAGAGTTTAGAAACTCACATGGCAAATAGTAGTAAATCAGTGAAGCAAAAGGGTAAAGTGTTACCAGAACCACCAAAAGATCAACTTATGGATGTAGAGAAAATTGTCAGAGATAAATTGAAACAATTGAGTAAGAGTGATTTTAATATAATGTTCCCAGTGTTAATGAAGTTTGCGTATATACTTCAAGTAGAAGGTAGTTTGAATTCCGGGTGCACAAATTTATTGAAACTTAAGATAGATACAGGAGAGGCCAGACCAATTAAACAGAATCCATACAGAGTACCACATGCAGTGAAACCAGTAATTGCAGAGCAAATAAATGATCTGCTTGATAAAAATATTATTTCAGAGAGTAAGTCACCTTGGCAGTTTCCCGTAGTGATGGTGAAACAGAAAAATGCAGACGGTTCTTTAAAGATGAGAATTAGTTTAGACTTCCGTCAGCTTAATAAGGTTACAAAGAATGATCCTTATCCTATTGCGAATGTCACTGCGACATTAGTTTCCTTGAACAGGTCTAAATATTATTCAACATTGGATTTACCGAATGGCTACTTCCAAATCGAGTTAGAAAAGAGAGATAAAGAGAAAACTAGTTATGCTACATTCATGGAGAAATGTGAATTTAATAGAATCCCGTTTGGACTGTGTAATGCCCCAGGAACATTTGAGGGGTTAATGGAGAAGTATGTTCTAATACAGGTTTGTTAAGAGATCAATGTATAGTATATCTTGATAGCATTATAATATTTAGTGGTACCATGAGAGAACTTGCCAAGCGTATGAGTAAAGTATTGGAAAGTTTGGAGGAACTATATTTGCGAATTCAGCCTAGTGTGTTCATTTGTACAAGAGAGTGTAGAATACTTAGGGCATGTTGTAAGTTCAAAAGGGGTAGAACGCAATTAAAAGAACTTGCAATCAATTAAAGAACTCCCCAGACCTAAAAATGTCACTGAGGTCCATTCAGTGGTAGGCTTATTTCAGTATTATCAGAAATTTGTAGCAAATTTCGCAGTTATAGCAGGACCATTGGTGTAATTAAGCAAGAAAGATAGAACACTTTATTGGGAACAGAACAGGAAGAAGCTTTTGCAATGTTTAGAGAAAAATTAATTTAATATCCAATTCTTGTGTATCCAGATTTTTCACAGCCATTTAGTGTGAGTACAGATGCTAGTAATTATGCTATAGGCACTGTCCTGTCTCAGATGAGGAATGGCCACGAGAAACCAATCGCCTATGCCAGTGGACTGCTAAATACAGCAGAAAGGATTTATAGTACAAGGAAAAAGAATTTTGCACTTTAGTTTTTGCTACGAAACAATTCAGAGCATATCTGTACAGACATATATTTGGCATTATTACTGATCATGCTGCATTGAGATGGTTATTGAATTTGAAAGACTCTAGTACGAGACTCACTCGATGGGTACTTCGTATAGTAGAGTTTGATTTTGAAGTAGTTCATTATCCGGGCATGAAACACAAGAATGCAGCTTGTTTGTCGAGAATGGTAAATGCGATAAATTCATAAGATTTTGCTAGAGATATAATTAAGAAAGAACAGATGGAAGATGAAACATGTCAAAGTAAAATTGATAAAGCAGATAAGGGAAATATATTTATTGATAGGCAACACATCCTATACAAAAGCGAAGAAGGCAATATTTTTGTAGTTGTTCTAAAGTCGCTCATGACCAGAGTAATTAGTCATCACCATGTCACTCCATTTTCTGCTCACCAAGGAATGAAACAAACCCAGAATTTCCTCAAATCATTATATTGGTGGCCAACATTGAATACAGACGTAGGTGAATATATTGTGAGGTACGATGTTTGTCTTAGGAGAAAAAGTACGAAAATGACGAAAGCACCCTCTATGTTCATTGCCACAAGTAAATTCCCCATTTCAGTTCGTATATCTAGATATTTTATGTCCCTTGCTGATGAGCGAGTAAGGGAATATATATGTATTGATGTTTATTGAGTATGTCACAAGGTAGTGTGAAGCGATACCAATCCTCGATCAAACTGCAGAGACAGTAGATAAATATTTTGTACAGCAGATTATTTTAAGGCATGGTTATCCACAGATTTTGTGTCTAGGTTAATGCTAGAGACGTGAAAAGTGTTAAAAATTAACAAACTGCAAACAACCCTTTTCAGACCACAATGTAACGGACGTGTTGAGAGATTTCATAGAACCCTAGCGGACATGTTATCTCATTATGTAAATGAATACGGTAGTAATTGGGAAGAATATTTGCCATATGCAGTACACCTATATAGAATTGTTCCACACTCAGTAACGGGTTATAGCCCACATTATTTTTTGTATGGGAAAGAAGTTAGGCTACCCCCTTTAGGTGAACTGAGTAGCCAACCTAATGTTTTAGAGGGAGGTATGACAGCCAAGTAACATGTAGAAATTTTGAGCAACAATTTAAAAGAAGCACACGAAGTAGCTACCGAAAGGAATAAAGTTGCTTCTGAGGAACATAAAGAGTATTATGATAAGAAAACAAAATCACCAGATGTTCAGGTAGGTGATTAGGTGTATCATCACACACCAAGTGTTTAGAATGGTAGAGTATCTAAGTTTCATATGTTTTATTCTGTACCTCATAAAGTTTTGAGAAAACTGATCTCAGTCATTTTTGAAGCCTTATTAGACAACAGAAAATTGACTGTGCACAGTGATAGATTAAAGTTGTCTAAGAATTCTACAGAGCCAAGGAGCCCGTCTTTAAGTAAGAAAGACAGAATATGTAGGGAAAACTTTCCTCAAATCATTGTTGAAGAAGAATCAGTTGAGATATTTTGTGATCGTATAAGTGATCATGAATTAAGTGATGAAAATATTGAAGAAAATATAGGCTCAATGTCGCGCCCAATTTTAGCAGACATTACAGAGTTAGCAGATATAGGTGAAGTAGAGGAAATATGTGTTGAATGCCCTAGGAACGACAGCACCCTCGATGATTGTGAGAGTTATGATAATGTAGCATCTTGCGACGTTTGGAAACCGTCGCGTTATTTAGAAGGGAAAATTCGTGAGAAAATAGGTGAGCATACTCTCAGGTATAAAATTTGCGTTCATGTGTGCGAAACCCCTCACTGGAAGAGGAGAAAGTAGAAATAAGTGATTCGTAGCTTCAGAGTATAATGTAATCCAAAATGCAATGATAGTAACGAAGTCAATGCGAATACCAAAATAAGACGTATATTGGTTTGCATTGCACATCTTGCCATAGGTGATGACATGATTCTGGTCCAAGAAATGGATGTCGTATTAACAGGATACAGATGGACAATAGTGCTAGACATACCCATAATAAAATCGGAGAGTATTACTCAGCAATTTAGGAACCAACTGAACATATTTAAAGGGATCAAATTTTCTGGAGACCATGAATTTGAAAAACCACCTACAGAGCTAGTTGTTATTGACAGGTTAATAACAGAATTAGCGGAAGAAGTAAATGAACTACTATTGATATTACCCAGGATTTTATATCGTGAAAATTGATGTTTGATAGATGCAGGTGATAGTATCCAGAAAATTTTATTTGGTATGCTTACGAATGACGACTATGTCCTTATTCACCAAATCGCTAGTATGTTGGGGACGAGACAAGAAAAATTAATTCATATAGTAGAGAAACAGCTAACTTTTGTGAAAGGTATGAATGCCAGAGTAGAAAAAACTCGAAAGGTGTAAGGATTTAAAAAAAGAGTTAGTAGAGTAATAAAAACCATGAATATAACGAATACTTTAACGTCTTCAATGATCGATAGATATTACAGATTAACTATTAGCAATTTAGGGGATGCACTTAAATACAATAGTTTGCTAAGATAAATAGAATTAATTCTTCACACTTAAAAACGAAAGGTAACAAAGATAAAAATGGCATTGGATATCATAGCTACTGGTAGGTTACCCACTACGTTATTGACTCCAGGAAATTAGTCGGAAATTATTAGAGGGATTGTTCTTAAACTACCAGTGGATCAGACTTTGATAGCACGAACTGATTTAGATCAGGCGTACAATTATTAAGTAACAACGATACATGCAGTTGCTACAATTGATATTATACACTTAATAATTGAGTTTTCTTTGAAATCCGATAATATGTAATTCACAATATATAGAGCTTGCCCTTTTCCCGTGTTTGAAAGACTTTTAGAAATATAAGTTCAAATAATATCAGATATACCTTATATTGCGCTGTCAGGGAACATACAGTTGTGTTTTTTAATGTCTGAAGCAGACATGAGTCAATTTAAGGCAGAAATAATATAGTTTGTCCAGATAATATCCTAACGATTTCCATAAAGGTTCCGAATTGTTTAGTGAATGTGATATTGTCACAAGACATTACATAAAAGAGAAGTTCTAAGTAATTCTTTCGTACCAGTGTTTATTAGATCAGTAGATGGTGATACCAAGAAAGATGAAAGTTGTTAAAATGTATCCTTATGAAAAGAGTGAAACACGTGTGGTAGAGGAGTGGATCTCGGCACATGGAGTCATATCCCAGGTAAGCAGTTGTCTGATAATTAATGAGAGGAATTAATTGTTACCACATAGTAACTAAGTAAGGCATATAAAGTATAATGTTAGTAAAGTCGCATTATCTCCAATTCTATCCTTTCTAACACGTAGTGAACAAGTGTTCGTTGCATCCATAAATACCAACTTTAATGATAGTCTGTCGGAGCTAAATACAGAAGAAGGTATAGACTGGACTCATCTTATGTCAGACATTCACAATTTGAAACACAGAAATATTATGAGTTACAAAATCGAACACCACAGTCACTTCTTATTGGGGTTCACTATGCTGGGATGTCTGGTACTCGTCATCTGGTTCCTGAAACGACGCCTGTGTAGGACACTGGCCAGGTGTTCACGCGTCTGACTCTTACGTCGGAAGGTAGCAGAGACCACAGCACCTGTTCTACTTCCCGAGGATAAAGCAGATGCCATGGAGATGTGTGCTCATTCGAGCACAGTTCCAACCCCACAGCAGACATCGAGAATGACAGCCACTACTTGCTTTAAGAATTCCATAATTCGTCGAAGTGATAGGGTGTTTATGCCCAAAGGCAAAAAATAGAGTCAGTGAAAAGCAGATTACAGTGCACGTAAATTTGAAAATTTTGTGCTACAGCAAGTGATATTACACTAGAAATTAAATATTCCACAGAGTAACAAACACAAAATGTCGTGATGTGTTTATTCATTTAATTAATTGTTATTTAAAGAATGACTTCTTTTTCTCTAATATAAAGACAACTAAAGCAAGTATGTAACAAGGATTAACATAAAAAAACACTTTTAAATATTTTAAGTATGATCAATGAACACAATATACATTGTGATATGAACATATAATCAAAAATATAATTTTTTTTTCTTCAATTATACCATGAACATTCAAACTCATGATGATTGAACTATTAAAGGAAATTCATAATCTTGGTATGCAAGACATGGATGTAACAAATATTTGTAATAAGTGTTGATGTTAAATGAGTGTATATTATGTATCTGATATGTTTCATCTGCACTTAGAAAAGTCACAAAGGCGAACTTAAATAATGAGGAAGGTGACATGGAACTCCCAATTTTAAGTTCAGTTAAATTTAAAGTTATTTGATGGAATAGTCATTAACTTCATTCCCTTTTTATTAACTTTTATGATTCAGTTGACCGTGAGTATGGAAGCAATTTCATAAAGCATCGAGAGAAGAATACTTGTGTGTCAACGTTGTTGTTACACCGATGGTTGCTGCTATCTGGTCGACCAGAAACCTGAATTACCGTTGCTAGCGAGTCTAGATCATATTGTTTTTGATACAGCAGTTGCACATTCCCGGACTCTATACTTCAACCAGCTTCACTTTGATGACTGACCCACATATAGCATAAGCCAAACATCTTTCTAATATTTTGCTCAGCCCGAACAAACATTTCCTAAAAGAGGGATTGATGTAGTGCCCCTACGTCTGCATGCCTCGATATCAGAGAGAGAACATTTTCATGAATTATTTTTCGCAACTTATCAAGTCGCAGGCAGTATCAGAGCCGATACTGCTTCCTGCAGCAGGAAGCAGTATCGACTCTGATACTGCCTGCGACGATTTAAGCACCGCGTGATTGCGATTCAAACCACTCTTGACGGGAAATATGTCCTATTTTTCACGATATCCCAGTCCCATGACTCCTGAATCGCGCGCTCTAGCACGCGCCTATTTTCCCGCCACATAATTTAAATGTCATAGTTTGGGGCAGTGTGTATAGCTTCAGTTCATTGGTGACGTCCTGACCTGGCTCTCTTATTGGCTGGAGACTTTCCTCGCCCTGACTTCTCATTGGTGGGAGACTGCCCGCACTCTTATTTATTGGTGGGGGAGACTTCTCGCCACTACATTCATGTTGATTTATTATGCCACGTACGGCCTGGAGAGGAGGCCTCCTAGGAGGACTTCATAGAATGCACATTTCCTGGGAAGACTTGTCTGAGTTGCGCTGAGACCCCAACTCCTTCATCACTGTGGCTCCGATATGATATTACTTATAGTTAAGATTTAGTTTTTCTTTACAATAATATGTATCAAGTCATCTCACTCAAGATCGCCATGTAAGTAATCGCAGAATTGCTAGTGTATTCGTTTCAGTACCTTGGGATGTTAAATGTGTTAAATTGACTTAGTTTATTTCTTATTGAGTGTTTGTGCTCAGTCCTAGACCACTCGGTCATCACAACGGGTTAGTTGGTGGGGTTTTTTTTTATAATTACATATCTGCTGACAGTACTGTGTGTAGCAGGTGCCGATCTTATTCTGGCGGTAATTGTTTTGCCTGCACTGCATGATCATTGGTACGCCTTTACAAGTAATGTTTACGACCGCTGGTAAGTAGCATATTCCATCTGTGAGCTCTGTTACTGTTGTCGGACGTTCCGACCGACAGTCACCACTGTGTATAGGCTATTCACGGTAAAGTGAGCACTTTTATAACCATCCCATTTGGAATAATAGCCTTTATCGTTAACTTCCGAGTTCGGTGGAATCTACACATAGGGTTTATTACTTATACTGCAATATTTATTTTTAAAAATAAAATCGTTGGTGGGTGATGTGCAGACCATGAGTCCGAACTCTCGCCCAACAAGATAAGAGTAACAGACATTACTGATTCTTATAAGCTGTTTCACGGGAAAGTGCGCACTTTTGAAAGCACTCTCATTTTGAAAAGTATTCAATAACTACGATTTTTATTTTAGCCATAGCAATTAACTTCCGAGTGTAGTCCAGTAGAATAAGGCGAAATAATAGGGGACCTACCAAAAAATTCGGATCAAATTAGATCTCTGCACACACCTTCATGTTGGCGTTATAAAAAAACATACAAAATATCCCCTAAGATACCACGCCGGCTTTGTATACTTTAGAAAGCTCAAATATCTCAAAAATTGTTTTTTTTTTTTACGGTTATCTCACTTGCTATTGGTCGGATGGAATTTAATATCAGTATAAAAATTTAGATTAAACAATTCTCAACAAAATATATAATATACATTTTTTACATACGAGCTACCGTTTTGTAAATAGCGCACTGCTAATCTCCGACGCAAGGCGTAGTGAAGACGATGAAAGAAAAAAAGGTATTTATAATAAGAATGGTCCTCTAGTTACCTGGTGTCACAGCTATCTGGCATTCCATTGGAATGGGTCACATTTTATCGTGCCGTTTTAACTCAGTTTAAAACTAGTTCTCGACGACCACAAACATGTTAATTTGAACGTAGTAATGTGAAAACGATCATTCTAATATGGCAGATATTCGTTGAATTTGCGATAATTCGCTCTCGGACGTTGATACTGTAGTTGTTGAGCGTGGTTTACAAACATTGCTAGACGCAAGTGTGAATAGAGGTGACGGACACATTGAACATTTAAAGAATGTGAACACAGTGACTATTCATGTTGATTTACGTAAAGACTATATTCGAAATAGTAGCATCATGGCATTCAAGAGACGCGGAGATGAAGAAGCCCCTGGCACGTCTCGGATCTCTCCTCGTAAAATGCGAGTGAGTTATTTTGCATTTGAAATATTGTGTTTGTTTTGTGGTGAAGAAGCTAACGAAAAAGCTGAGATGAAAAAGAACAAAAATATCGACTCAAAATTAAGAAAGTAAGTACAATTCCATTTAAGGAAACTATTATTAAAGCAGCCGAGGCGCGTGGAGACAGATACGGAAGAACTGTAAAAGACAGGTTTAACTTTGACCACGATTTAGTAGCTGTTGGAGCGAAATATAGTAAGTGCTTTGAATATTTCATTCGACAAAAACAAACGTGATCTAAAATTGGCCGGCCATTGGACATGAATATCATATCAGCAATGGAAGTCATATTTTATTATATCGAAAATAATAAAGATTGCTAATTTATTTTAGGGGAGTTGAAAGAAGTAAGAGTAGATTAGGTTCCTGGTGATGCTACAATTATCTGAAAATAAATTGAATGGTACGGTAAAAATATTGCTATCTCCACGAAACCAAGATCAATGAGAAAAATTTGTTTTCGTGATGCTCAAGAGAATATTTTAAGTAAAGCTTGGTATGAAAATAAAAAAGTAAACCCGGCAGAAGAACGCCTCCGAAATATAGAAATTGCTGCGGCAATTATTAGAGAAGATAATTGTTCTGTTGCTCTAAATACCGAGTTCTATCCTCCGGCTAACCAAATGCTTGAAAATATTAATGAAAATATCCCGAACAGCTCATAATGTTTATAGAATATTATTTTAAAAAACAAAAAAAAGGCAAAACTGACCATCTGAATATTAAATGCACGGCCATAAGCCCCGCCATAATGACTGCGGTGCGTTCAAGAGCTTTGTCATCTCACTTATTGGTTGGTCTGTCAGTATTTATTCACAGAAGATATGGATCTAAAAGTTTATTAGATATTTTATCAGCTTTGGGGTTTGCACCTTCGTATAAAGATACAATTATGTATGAGGTTGCAACCGTTTGTAGTCATTGTCGAGGCAATAATGCCTCAATCCCACTACTGATCCTGTTTCTTCAGACAATCCTGATGAGATCGATATAAATACAACGGAATACGATGAAATAAACTCCATCGATTATTTGGCGTCGAAATTATCAGAGGAATAATGTGTTAATGAAGAAGATGAAGAGAAAGAAGTATCAGAGGTTGAAGATGATGAAGAGAAAGAAGTACCAAAGGTTGAAGATGGTGATGAGAAAGATTCATAAGCTGATCTACCATGGATTAGGACTGCCGTGGAATCCATGCAAAACGAAAAACGTGTCTGGCATTTTACCTCAAAGGTGGTGTGAAAATTAATGCATCGATGTTATTGCTGTATTCTATACGCAGTTGATTGTAAGCCGTATTACGTAGCAATAGTTGCTCGTATGTAAAGAATGTATATGGCCTTTTTTGTACAGAATTGTTTAATCTACGCTTTTGATAATGAGATTAATAACCGTCCGACCAATAGGAAGCAAGATATTAGAAGAAAAAAAACATTTTTGATCTTTGACCTTTGTTAAAGTATACGAAGACGGCGTGATAGCTTAGGGGACTTCTTGTAAGTTTTAGATAAAGCCAAAATGAAGGTGTATGCAAAGTTCTAGCTTGTTCCGAATTTTTCGGCAGACTAATCCTTATTTCACTTGACTAAGTGTGGCGGAAGATACACTCTGTGTTTATTGATTACATGAAAATATTTATTTTACAATGTTGTTAAAGGATAAAAATTGGCTGAAAAAAAAACCAACTGCGGCATCAAAAGTGCTCACGTTACCGTGAACAGTCTATACGCGTAGTGTACCCTCGTTAGGCGCACACGCAGTTCCATTTCCGTGACCGCACAGTTCTGTTTTACGCCTCTCATGTAAGTTTTCCGTCCGGGTGGGACCCATATGTTAACGTCGCTACCATAGCAATCTACCCTCGGCTGGTATCCGGGTTTATTACTCCACTCGCCATGGCACGGGAAGTAGTCCTGCATGAAAACACCTGGGTATTTTTCCAGGTTCCAAGAGCTCTTTTGTATAGCAAAGTTTTTTGAGTAGGAGGCCTTTCTGAAATGCCCGACACGCTTCCCACCGTCCTTCGCCTTCTCCCGCCTGCCCCCTGCTGATATGAGTACAAGCCTCGCCCGTTTTTTTTTGTTCCTCTGGTGGGAGATTTCATTCGACGATTATGTCGGATAGCGTCTGAGATCAGGTGATTTGCTCCTTTGGCCGTGGTGACAACGATCCTACTGATCACGATTGCTGAAAAAAAAAAAAACTTGAGGCCGAACAGTTTTCGATTGCCGGCGGAGTCTGTACCGGATTGTTTGCATGTGGAAATCGTGCCGGACGATACCGCTGGTCAGTAGGGAACTCCTGTTTCCCCCGCCCCTTAATTTCAACGCTGTTCCATTCTCAGCTCACTTCACACTCATTGGCTCTCAAGACTTCGTATTTCATTTAACATACGCTCGGCAACTAACCTCAGAGAATAAAAAAAACAACGGTTCAGACCGAACACAGTCTGTAGTCCTATTTTGTAACATGATATGTCACGACTTGAGACAAACGTTTAATTTTCCGAATGCCTTGACGTGGGAGGTTCGGACTGTGTCATGTCGGCTTAGGTTCATGTACACTTAATTTTGTATCCTTGCCCAAAGAGTCAAATTCGTATATCAGAATTTCAGACAGATATTTTACTGAACGTGTAGACCGTAATTTTATTATTAGGGAGGCGGTTCGTGTATTGCAACTCTTGCCCTTCAGGAGCACAACTTCTTCTAACGTGAACCTACTGCACCCAAAAATTAAATTGTACAACTAAATACTGCAATGTTCTGTCTGTACATGCGCTTCTACAGGTGTTGTCGGCCTAAATTGTTCGAATGGTACCTACGCTAGACTGGTCGTCGGGGGAGGACAATGCTACCTCGTCTCGAATGTCCTAGCGGCAATGTTGGAAGTAGATCCGCCCTCATCTCCTTGGTTATAATATTTTTTAGACATTTCACTTTTTAAATAATTTTTTAAAAATATTTGTATACTTTAAATATATATTTGTACAGTTTGTGATTGTGTAGCCTTCCTAAATAGGTACATTTTCTACGTTTTTCCCGCGAGACCGTTTTTCTCCATTCTAGAGATGATGATCGACTGAGAGGCTATGAATAGCAAGTACTTTGTTGGACGACGAGTTGTGATAGTTTGATACAGAGACGATGAATGTTGCATGGGAGTTGTATGCAGATTGCTTTGGGTTTATAAAAGTATATTATTTAATTGTATGTTGTGTAGTGTGTTGCAAGATGGCATGTATATAATTTATCATAATAACAAACATACTTTAGTTGGATGTTAGTTTTAAATATGTTAGTTATTCAATATGTAAATACTACTACTAAACAGCGAGTTTGACTTGCAATGATGCAATGAGTATACTCTCAAACCTATCATTGTATTCCTTTCATTTTATTTATTTTTATCGGTTGGTGGATAAATGTTTTCATCTCCTTGCATACATAATACTTGCAGTTGAATATTCATTACTCCAATAGTTTGGTTACTTTTCTTGATATGCGATAAAAAAAATTTCGAATTGCCCTGTATGGTTCTTGAATCACTATGCATATGCTACTTATATGTAAATAGTTTCGCTAAATAAGTATTTTTGTTATGCGAATATACATATATTACTCTTGATGGTTAATAATATGTGTGCTTAACTCTCCTGCTGTAAGCCTAACCTATCATGTGTGTTATTACACCATATTAAATTAACATTTCTTAAACTTAATAATAGATTAATAACATAAATTTTAAAGAATTATTTAATATTTAACGTATAAGATGAGTTGGTTCAACTTAATATGCCCATAGTAATTCATATACACGTTACCTCTTTGGTAATTGAAACAAATAATATGTTAGTATAAGGGTAAATTCCTAGTTTAGATTGAAGTAGTGTCTATGTCAGTATGTATGCTTCAATTTTGGTGCTGTTCGAAGTAAATAAATATAGTTACATTTAAACAACACTTAAGCGTCTTGTGAGATGAAACACATTTTAATAGTGTAAATACTTACTATGTAGTTAAGATCTAAGTAATCTGGAAGGATAGAACCAATCCTTAAAAGGAGTAGATCTTAACAATCATTCTTTGATTAAGGGATTATAATTAAATAAACAAGTTTTGATTGTTGAATGTAGTTTTGGATACACGATTTGAGTGAGACGAGTGTTTTATTAGGATTTTTATTTTGTTTTGAATAAAGTTATATAGTAAATTAGAAAAAGGGAATCTTGAGAAGGTTTTTTATTTTTCTGTATATCATTATACTTAAAATTAAATATGCGTGATAAAGTTTATTGGAAGATAGTTGCTGGAGATGTGTTTATTTGTGTTGTATGATATTTTTAATTTAGTTGTTTAGTATTTAGTTTTGCTTATAAAGTTTGATGCCAAGGGTTTTGCAAATGAATGGTATGTTATTATTATTGTTTGAAGTGGTTTCATAATATGGCCGTGTATGCTTTGATCATTTGAGTTGTATGATATGTTGATATAATTTTTAAGTATTGAGTTTTGCTTGTAAAGTTTGTTAGTATGGGGTTTTTCAATTGCCTGGTATGGTATTGCAAATGAGTTGTGTGAGTGTGTGCATGTGTGTCTGTTTGATGTTAATGATTTAAGACATTTCCCCAACAAGCAAAGCTTACACCTTTCGATAATTCACATTTCCCATTATTGGCTATTATGTGAAATTTCTCAAGTAATAACCCTGTATCTAATTATTTTAACCCTGAAGGGGTTCGAATCTCTACCAGGGGCGCTTCATAATCTATGGCTTAATCAACTATGCTACCGAAGCACCCACCTTACAGCATTTTAATATGCTCACCTAAAAATATTAAATAAGATTCAAACCAATTAAAACTGCTAATACAAAAAAAACTAGTTAATAAGGAATATAATTTAAATGACATAACAAAATATTACTTTTCATCAAAGGATAAACTTCAAGAAACCATTAATCACTAACATGATATTACGGTTCACGAAAATATAGAAAATATTAAATTGTATGATTGTTTAAACTGCAGAAAGGGAAAGAGTATAGAATAGGGGAAAGTTGCTGAAATCGTAACACCACCTAAATCGTACCACCACTAGTTTTCTATAAAGCAGGACTAGTGGAGCACTCTCATAGTGAATACTTGAACTACTGGATGTATTGAGCAGTCCGTGTCAATAGCTAGTCAGTGTAAGCACGTGTTGCGTTTTTATTATAGTTGTATTATTTTAGTGTTTGCTGATGTAGTTTTTCTACTCCATATGTAAGATAATATAGCACTTTAAGGTAAGTGTTATTGGATTTCATGCAGTTATCAATGTGGTGCAATTACTGTTCAACGTAACGGCTGGTCGCTTTGAACAAAGCAAGTATTTAGGTTAGAAATGTTGTAAAAAGTGAAATTGTACGCAGTTGCCTCAATCGTATCACAGGTAGAGTTCCTAATTTGTACGGGTACGAATTGTGATATCAAGTTCTATATTTGTAATTTATTTGCACTAATTAAATAAATTTTAAATAAACACAGTAACACACATCTTAATCGTGTGTTACAGAATGGCAAAAAGGAAATATGGTGCCTGGATTGGATCAGACATGGAAAGGGCTCTGGCAGCATACAGAAATCGGGACATGGAGTTCAACGAGTGTCGCCGCCAGTACAGCATTACAAAACCAACTCTAAAATGCCACTTGGACTGTAAAAACGTAATTGCTAACGATGTTAGAAAGGAGCTTGGACGGACAACTACCTTGCCACTTGAAATAGAAAATCAGTTTTTAGAACATATTTTAATATCGGGAGAACTACTTTTTGGAGTCACGATTAACGATGTATGCAAGCTGGCATATCAGATAGCAGAGCACAACCACATTCCACATAATTTTAATCGAGGTACTTAAATTGCGGGTGAAAAGTGGAGCTCTTCATAAAGATTTGACATTACATGAACCAGAAGAACCATCCACGGCTCGAGCAATGGGGTTCAATAGGGAACATGTTGGCGAATTTTTCGATGTATTAAAGAAAGTCATTGATGAAAACCAGATCGATGCGACCCGCCTATTTAATATGGATGAAACAGGCGTTAGTACTGTTCAAAGCAAATGGGAAAATGTTTTAGCTAAGAACGGAAAATGCCAGGAGAAAATGGAGAAAGAGGTGCAAAGATAACAGTGCTGTGTTGCACAAGTGAGTTAGGGTCAGGCATTCCTCCGATGTTTCTTCTTAAGAGAATGAGAATGGCTAACAAATTGAAAGTTGGGGCTCCCCCTGGTGGTTTAGTTGAAGTGTCAGAATCCGGCTACATAAATAGCACACTCTTTGTAAAATGGATTAAATATTTCGACACAACTGTAAAACCAAATGTTGACAACCAAGTCCTTCTACTTCTAGATGGGCACACAACACATTCCAAGAATTCGGAATCTCCACAAATAGCAAGAGAAAATTGAGTTATATTTGTGCAGTTACCTGGGCATACTACCCACTGGATTCAGCCGTTGGACAGAACATTTTTTAAACCCTTCAAATGGTACTATACACAAGCAGTTGAAAAATGGCTGCGAGCCAATCCTAGGCTGTGTGTCACATATATCATTCTACTACACTTGTGGCAGAAACATATGGGAAGGCGGCAACAATTGTAAATGCTATCAATGGATTTAGATGCACACGAATCTGGCCGCTTGTTGTTACTGTGTTGAAAGACTATGACTTTTCATCAGCCGAGTTCCTAAACGAAAACATATAACCCTTCACCAGTCAATAAAGATGCTGATCTCTGTGCATTATCAAGGCCCACTGAATATGCCACTAATGAGTCACCTAACTCAGATGAAAACTGGCCCTAATGTAATATCAACCACTTCTTGTGAGCTCAGCATGTCTACTGAATCACTTTCACCAATTCCTAGACCCAACAAATTATGTAGGTTGGCAAAGGCCCAACATGCACGTGTTTTCACAAGCAGTCCATTTAGAAACGAACTGGAGTTGGCGAAGGCGTTGCAAATGGCACAGGCAAAAGTAAAAGAGTTAAACATGAAAATCGCAAAGGACACGACAAATGACCTACAATTATCACAGACCAGTATTAAAAAGAGAAAGAGTAACGGACCTAGGCCTACAAGGAAGAAACATTCTTTATCCACAGGAAGAAACCATGGCCTAGATCACAATTTACACCAGCCAGCCACTTCAACACAGCACGATTTTCCGATCGACATAGAAGCAGGACTACAACGTCATGATTGGTATTGTTGTGGAAGATATGGTTCAGCGTTTAGTGTACACATCCTGAGTTAATGAGAGTTGTGTGGGTGTTAAGTCAGAACTGAAACATTCTGTTTGTGTGGTCTGTATATTGAATATTTATTGCATTTGCCATAGAAAAATAATCAAACTTTATTTCTATTTAATTACTACAATAATACAGTATGTTTTCACATGCTGTCTTGTTTGTTCTATCATTTGGTTTAATTTATAATGTCATGGTATTATTTAGGACATAGGTAGTATGATTTAGGAAACCAGTTTCTTATATCGTACTAGTTGCAGCCTGTTATAAAAAGTTCTTTATTTCTTCCCCGATGCTATATTTTGAAATGTAAACCACATAAATTTACCCATAAATAGTCATACTATTTTATACAAATTCGTAAAACATTGCATTTTCTCATTTTAGGCAGATAAAATTGCAAATGTAAAAAGTGGTATGATATAGGCAACTCTCCCTTATGTTAAATGTAAGAAAAAGAGTTCGAAGGTTAAGAATAAAATAAACTAAATTTCCAATATTCTGTCTGGGACTCGGTCTCTGTGTCAATCCACTCACTCTTCATTAGGACTCTTGTCCTGTCGGATCTCCAAGCCATGGTGCATGCTGAGTTCTTTGTTAAGCCTGTAGTGTGTATGGGAATATGTAAACATGTATGTGTGTATGGTAAAGTGTGTGTGTGTTTTATGCTGTGTGCTGATGTGTGTTTGTACCAGAACGAAAATTTTGTATCGGAACGAAATGTATGAGTCTCGAATCAATATGTAAATACTACTTTTTGTAGTTATCCATTGTTTATTACACCAATTTTTTTTTACTTGATGTGGCTCGCTTGTCGCTCACATTATAAATTTAAAAATAATAAAACTGAATAAAATGTAAGTATCCTGCATGGGAATCGAGTTCATTGCCACTCTGCTCACCATTCGTCACAGTCTGGTTTGATGAGTACAACTTCATTAACTGGTAAATTATGAGTAACTATGTTTATAAAAGGGCTTTAGGTGTGTTTGACCTTGCAGTCTTGTTTGCTAAGGGGGGGGGGTGATGTGTATGTTATGAATTTTGATGACTATAGGTTTGGTAGATGGGTAATAATGAGTAAATAAGTTTATAAAACATCTGAAGTTCTTTTTACCCTATACAATTGTTTGTTTTGTGGTCTATGTGTATGGTATGAATTTGCTGACTATAGTTTTAATGGTTTGAAAATTATGAATAACTATGTTTATAAAAATATTTAAGTTTTTTGTCCCTCTGGTCTTGTTTGTTGATGGGGATGAAGTGTGTGGTATGAAGTTCATGACTAGAGCTTCACTGGTTTGGAAATTATGAGTAACAGTGCTAATAAATGTTATAAGTTGTTTTTGACAGTGTGGTCTTGTTTGTTGGGGTTGATGTGTATGTTATGAATTTTATGACAATAGCTTTGGTAGATGAGAAATTATGAGTTACTATGCTTATAAAATGTTTTACATGTGTTTGACCCTGTGGTATTGTTTGTTGTTGGGGTTGAGGTGTATGTTATGAATTGGATAAATATATCTTTGATATATGGGATATTATGAGTAACTATGTTCATAAAATGGTTTTAGGTTGTTTGATATTATGGTCTTTTTTTGTTGTTGGGGTTGATGTGTATGCTATCAATTTGATGACTATAGCTTCAAAAGTTCGGAAATTATAAGTAACTATGCTTATAAAAGGGTTTTATGCATAGTTGACCTTGTCAAAAAGGAGTTAGGGACTAAATTACCTTACCATTATGGTTTATGTCGGGTACAATGAATTTGATCACTATAGCTTCAACGGTTCGGATTTTATGACTACATTTTTCAGAAACACTTCAACGCATATTTTACCTTGCCAGAAAGGGTTTAAGGCCTAAATGATATGTTGTAAGGTAAACAATGTGTTGTATTTTATGCTCAGGTAGTTACATAATAATGAAAAAAAAATCCTCTTATGTCTACTAAATTCAATATGGCGATAGTTATAGTCATATAATAACATTTTCTGCTTACATATTCCTATCTTTCTAAAAAAAATGCTAATCTTTAGACATGTCAGTAAATATGCATGTTTGTAAAACTATAATAAATATATTTTTAATTTAAACACATACATTTTCTTTAAAAAAAAGTACTTTGCATATTTGGCTGTTGTGGTCCCATAAAAGAATTTTTTTTAAATACGGGTTCGTAAAAATTACGTTCGCTACACATATTTTTGACCATTTTGAAGGGAAAAATAAAAATAAATTTAATACATGTCTTTTATATTAAATTGTGGTTGATCTAATCGCTGGTTCAATTATCATACTCTTCAAATTTTGTTTTTAATGTGTGTTCATATATATATATATATATATATATATATATATATATATCTCTTTGTCCCTATTTATACATTTTTAAAAGCACCATTGGAAGAAAATCTTTCGTGGCTCAGATGGAAGGAGTGTTGTGTTATCAAGCTGAAGTTCGCCGGTTCGAATCAACCATATCCCAAAGTTCTTTATGCAGTAGTAAAGCATTACATATAGAAAGATGAGAAACGTCTTATGTTTCAGCTGACCCCAGCGCTCATACCAACAGATGACAACATTATACAACAGTAGTTCTGGAGGGCAAGCGATTGGCATGGCGCCTAGCAGCCATTGCCAGTACTCGACGTAATCGATTAATCGAACTGGCACTCCATCTAGCGACCAAATCCAGAACTAGGCAGGCAGCCGATGACGACAGAATCACTGCCTATCAAGTAAGTCTAAAACTATTCGCAGCATATCTCATAGATCCAATGGATGGGGGAGGCGGGGTAGAGGTAGGTGAAGGGGGTGGAGAGGGGTGTAAGTGATCAGGCATCAGGGGTAGATAGCAATCCGTGACGAGAGCCTACAGTCTTGCAGCACAAATCGTGCGGCAGGGGCACGATTTAATCCAAAATTAATCAAATAATACCTCTTTGTGAAGAGGGATTTATGATTGGAGGGGGAGAGGGTGTGGTGGTTTGTGAGGGGTGGTAGTGGATCAGGTATCAGGTGTAGAAAGCCAGAGTATAGGAGGTCTGAGAGCCTACAGTCTCACAGCAGGGAGTCAATTAATTCCTGAACTAATCACAGTATAGCTCATTGTGAAAGAGGTTGTTGAGGAGGTAAGTGAAAGAGTGGAGAGGGGTGGTAGTGGATCAGGCATAAAGAGTACATAATCATAGAAGGAGAGAACGGAGGGTATGTAGCCTCTACTCCATATATGGGAAATGTCAGATGGTATTCCTCTGACCGAACACCAGTTTAGTAGCCCTCTGTTAGAGACCTCTTCCCAGGTTAATCATATGGCATTACGCCTGCTGGTGATCCATTTAATTTAGAACCACTATGTCGTCGTATCTCATAGTAGTTTTTGAGTTCAAAAATAATGTTCTCTTATACATATACATGCTGCACAGACGAGTGCACGAAGCGGAACGCCGGCTCAGCACATCAATACACATGGTCTGGAATATACGAGGCGACGGTTGCAAGATTGAGAAAATGGTGGAGACCATAGACGTCTACAAACCATCAAGCACGGCCCCATGGTCAACGTACCTATCAAGAAAGTGACACATGTTAAGACATTGAGTGGTATTATATAATAAAATAAAGTAGGCTAACTTGCAAGATATGTGCGCTCGGTACATGGTGGTTTTGCTTAATTCAATTGTGCAATGATGTAGTGTGACTTCACACCTGCAATTGTTAAACGAGTACAGGTAGGTGTACTGAGGGCAGAGGTAAACAGATAAATTCAAGAACGAATTTATTAACATAATATAGATCAGATTGCTTGCTATTTAATTTTTAGTCATGTAAAATGCTGACCGGACTATGAACTGGTGCATAAGTACCTGCTGTTCCATTTGATGCACGACTGTTCTAGTTGGGCTACAACACCTTTACTTGACATGTAATATAATTTAAGTAATTAAATGACAAATGGTATTTATATGTACATTTCGTTTTACAGAATATAATCATATATGGTCAGCCAGAGTAGAAGAGTAGAGTAAAGTAATTGTTATTTGCAAATGCCTCCAATTTATTTATATTTTCACAAACAAGTTATGAAAAATTAATTTAATAAAATTTCTGATTTTTTGTGTTAGGTTTTTGTATTTTAAAAATAAGTTTTTTTACGATTAACAGACCCTAGTGGCTCTTACTGGCTTAACGACATGTCTGGCCCAAGGAGGAAGTAACTATTTACAATCCACATTGGTCTGGCCTCCTCCAGTTCTTCTCAAGCAGCAGCTTGAGAGGTTATGCACTGGAAGGTTGTCGTACTTTTCCGCTGCTGAAGTAGTTTATCATGATAATTAATTTTTGGCAAACATTTATTTTCGTCTCCCATGCCTCCTTGTATATTTCTGTACATTGAAGGTCACAGTCTACAATTAACTATAACACACATCTCTGTTCTTTTACCGGTCAGCAACTACGATATTGCATATTTTCCTTGTGCCATGAATGCATGTGTTCATTTATGTTTTAACTGTGTTAGTGGTCTAAGTGTAATTCACAGAAAGTAATTTCATGTATGCATTATAAATGTTTATGTTGTGTGCGATCACGTGTCTTGTATCCACATACGGAAAATACAAAAGTATGAGATACAATATGTATAGTGTCGCCTGCTTATTTGTTTCATGGAACAGAAAACGCCATGTAGTGGCTTAAGTGACATCCGAGTTTTGCTAGCGAGCAGATCTCCCATCGCTGTGCACGCCACAATATGCATGCTAACAACCATTCACCAAAAATGGGAGGGTGTCAGCCACGCCAAACCGAGGCCTGCGAACTATTGCTCCCCCAACCTAGCCGGGTTACAACTGGGCAGCACCCTTGGCAACAACACATTTTACCTCTATTCAAACCCCCTCCCCTCCCCCCCTTTTCCAAGGACGAAACAACATCAGTCACCTTCCATCCTGTCTTGACAGTCTGCGATACTCTGGGGACAATGGCAAAATAACTGATGGCATATTTATCATTTAGAATGCTCTTAGTCATTTCTAATGTTACTTGTTCTGTAATGTACATGTACCACTCCCAAATTCTCTGAACTTCGGATGCTACCAATTACATTATAACGTTTCATAGTAACTTTGGCCATTATACCAATCCACCTATGGGATTAGGTTTCAGCACGAAGAGTAACACTGAGAAATACCAATCTTCAGGTATTTTTTTTGGTTCAGAAAAGCCTATACTCTTAGGAATTACTGCATTTCCTCTACTAATATCTCTTATCATTAAGAATTTTTTTCACTTTAAGAAAGTGGACATCATAATCTTATTTCCCAATCATGAAAAATTTATTCCACAATATGATATAGTACTTAACACGGAAAATTGCACATTCGTTGCATTTAAAATATTTAAAATATATGAAGAGTATTTATTTCATAGTAGCAGGACAAGTTTTGAAACACGGTACAAAATAATGTATTCGCATCATTTTTGCGCTTTCAAACTTGATTCCACATATGCCTTTCAAGCCTCTATAAGGCTTGAGTTATTGATTGTTATGCTTTGCACTTTAGTTACAATGTTTTAATTTATATGCTTTGTCTACAGTCTTCATATACTATGTCATACTATATGTCACCAGTAAACTACGGGAGATGCTTCTCCACGAATAATATACGAGTAAACCCGCCAAATATGGGCCCCGGCCTAATACGGGCCCCCGTCGTATTCGGTGTGATTGGTGTTGCTATCTGTTGTCTCTTATCAGAAATTCTTCAACGAGTAGCAAGCAGTGGCCTGCTATATTGAGAGCGTGTGAAGCCACTAGTTATGTCTTCCACAGTGATATAGTAATTTAGTTCATTCTGAATATTTGGCAGTGGGTAACGCTACGCAATATAAATATCCAGAGGTGAGATAATATTTAAATATAAATTAATATTTCTTAAAATATACTAATTGTACTATAAAACCTATCAACTACGTAACGTATTCAGATGCATGATTCGTGTAGAAAAATGGCGATATTTCTACCATTCTGCCTGCCATTTATGGGCCCCTTAGGGGCCTATAATAGGAAGGGGCTTCATGGGTTTCAGGAGGGGCCCATAATAGCAAATAATTGATATTTCGATCACACACGATTGCAATTTTCGTGTAATTAAATTTTGAATTATGTCTTATTGAAGAAATGTTGTTTGGAAAATACAGTACTACATTAGACTGTGCCTTTCAGATGTCCCTGTCGAAGCCACGGCGTAAGAAGTGGGATGAGGATGCTATGGTAAGTTCCATTTCTGCAGTGAGGAAAAAAGAAATAGGGCTAAAAAAAGCAGTTAAAACACATTGTGTCCCGAGATCAAGACTACAAAGGTATGTAAATGACACCACTCTTGATCCCAAAAAGGCAGCGGCAATAACCTTGGGAAGAAAAATTGTCTTGCCCAAGGAATTTTAGAATTGTCTGTTTCAATATTGTATTGATATGGACAGGAGGTACTTTGGTTTAACGGCTTCTGATGTTCGTTTCTTAGCTTACCAGTTGACCATTAGAAACGGGATCCCACATCCATTTGCTGATGATAAAGTAGCAACCGATGAAAGGTGGTTGAATGGATTTTTTAAAAGACATAGCACACTCTTTTTGAGAACGCCACAGGGAATTTCTGCTGCTAGAGTAAAGGAATTCTCCCCTGAGAACGTGGCCAATTTTTTTTTCCATTCTCGAGCCAGAAATGGTGAAAATTAACCATTCGCCTTGCAGATTGTACAACGTTGACGAAACGGGAATTACCATAGTCCAGGGCAAACACCAAATAGTGGTAAACTGCAAAGGGAAAAAAACAAGTTGCTGCTTGAACATCAGCCTAAATGGGAAATTTGTGCACTGTCATCACGTGCATAAACGCCGAAGGATCATTTGTCCCACCCATGCTGATATTCGCCGGGAAAAAAACATGAAGCCTGAGTTATTGGATGAGGCACCACCATGCACAGTCGCAGCTTGTCACCCTTCTGAGTGGGTACAAGATCACATATTCACCCAGTGGTTTCAAAATTTTATAGGTTGTGTGAAACCGACTAAGGATGACCCTGTTGTGTTAGTGGATGTCATTGACATGGCCAGAGACAATCGCGTTTCGTTTATCTGCCTTCCCTTGAACTCAACGCACAAAATGCAGCCACTCGATGGGGCTTTCATAAGGCCATTTAAGATATGCTACACTCAGGAAATAGACACATGGCTGAAAAATCGTCCTGGTCGTGTAGTTAAACATTACCAGGTGGCTGACTTGATGGGGAAGGCTTATATTCGGGCTGCTTCAGCTGAAACAGCTGCCAACGGTTTAAAAAGACTGGCTTGTGTCCTCTGAACAAAGACATCTTTAGAGACCATGATTTCTCCATGTTTGGTCTAGAAAGTGAAGTTGTGGAAGAAGTTCCTCCACAGAATGCTACCAAATCTAGTCGTCCTTCCTACTGCCATTTCTCCACTTCCAACATTCCAGAAGAAACAGGGAACAAAGGGGCAACCCTCAAGACAAGGCACAGTAGCCCTTATCAGTGGTTCTCCCTACAAGAATAAGTTGAACGGAACAAAATGCAATACCTCTAAACATTCAGTAAAACAACCTGCAAAGAGAAAATGATTTATGACTGAGAAAACTAAGTCTACGAAACGAAATGCAAACAAGAAGAGCTTCAGCCCTTATTCATGTTTTCCCTTGTTTTAAAATATATTTTGTGGGGGCCCACAACATGCCTAAACCTTCCAAATATGTGCTTCTGTATGTTTCTTTTTTTTAAGTGTTATATGTTTGTAGTGGTTGTAAATGTGTTTTGAGTTTTATTATTTCGCCATGCGCAAAAAAGAATATAAAAGGCATAAGACATTGACTCTTTTTTTTAATATAGATGAGTGAAGGAGTGGGTCCAGTGTGCACAATGCAAAATATTTTGTGTAATCATCACTGTACATAGAAGTAAGAACCAAATTATTTCATTTGTGCAAAATGGCTTAATAGCCAGTAATACATTAAAACAACTTTTTCCTCGTAAAAAATTTTTCTTTGTTGTGTCTCACATTAATATATATTGGTAGGTATAACTCATACTTGTTAAAAGTCAAACATGCAGTATCTGGGATTAATTTCAAGAGCCTCGGCATAATGTGTTATCTAACAAAGATGTGCAATCCACGATGCATTGGTTTGCAGATATCACACTTTCCACGAAAAAAATAAGTGTTAGTTGCCCATTTGTGCATAAAAAAGAATTTATTGATATTACTACTTACCTCAACTGATTTTTCTTAAAATCTGAGTTGGTAAGTAGAACTTGTCGTCTTGTTAAAAGCAATATCATTAGAGATGAAACCAGAAACATATGCTACAATACTGAGACAATTACAAACAAACACGTGCCTAACCTGGGAATCGAACCTAGAAATCCACGTACCACAAGCTAGTGTGCAATCAACTGCATTACGGATGTCAGATTCAAGGATCAACTTAGAATTTAAGCAGTATAGTATTTGGAATGATAGGGTTTACTAATCTACAATATTTATATGGTCATCATTTTGTAAATTAGTAACTGAGACACTTAAAACATGAAAGTTTACATGACCTACCATAGCGCTACTTGTGTGAAGAATTTGGTGAAAATCTGTTGATAGGTCCCTGTGATGTGACGTAAAACATACATATATTTCATGTGACAATATTCATAAATGGGGGACAAAATGTTATGTATTACCATATTCGATTATTGCAATTTACCAGTATATTATGTAAAGCTGCAAATAGAAAACACAGATTCTTAAATACATCACCCTAAGCTAAAATTATTTTATAGCTGCTGTTCTGAATATAAAAACTTAAAAATACGTATGTCTATATGGCTTGTTACGACACAACTTCTTTGCCAAATTTGGTAAGAATGGATTGATTGTTTCAGAGATATGATATACAAACATAGTTTTAATCGTGGGGCTATCTTACAAAATGGCAAAGAAATGAGCTCCGTGTAAAAATATTTCATGGTTGAATTTGATGCTGCTTGCATATAATGTTAAGTTGGAATTCGTTTCGTTAATAAAAGATACTGAGCTAAAATATTGATATTGCAACCATTTTTAGGATAAATAATCCTATGTAATTAATACACAGCAGTTTAACCAATTGATGCAGTGCAAATTGTGTGCCAAATTTGGTAGGCAACTATCAAATGTTTTTCGAGATGTTTCATAAAATCCTTATTTTTTTATGTGGCATATCTTTAAAAATGGCAGACAAAAATATTCCTCGTAGAGGCGTTTGATAATTGTAATATAATACTGCCGACATACAATGATAATTTGCAATTGATTACATGGTAATGACGATGTAGCATTATAAACCCAAATATCTATGTGGCCGCTACTTTAAAAATAAGTATCTGTCTTATTTAAAAAAAAACACAATTTTACATCCTCAGCCACAATACAACTTGAGTGTAAAATTTAATAGTAATCGGTCAATTGTATCCCAAGATATGACATAGAAATATTTTTATTCATGTGGTGCTATCTTAGAAAATGGCAGACAAAAGATGCTCCACAAATACACAATTGATAATTGTAATATTTACTGCCGGCATACAAAATTAATTTGGAAATGATTAATACCTGAAACATATTATTTTCAGAATCTGCCGCAGTACTACTTGTTTGCCAAATTTGGTAGGAATCAGTTATTTGTTTACCTAGATATAAACATAATTTATTTATTTATTCATATGGCACTATCTTACAAAATGGCTGACAAATGTGTATGTGTGTTGTATACAATGCTTATAATATAAACGTTCAGCATACAAACTTTTGGTCAAAATTGGTTAAATGGAATAGTAGATATACCAAATAAGTAAAAAATAATTAATTGCCTCAATTTTGAAAGTAGGTGCATAATCAAGTTCAATCATTTACGTTTACTTGCCTGTCAGAGTATTACTTACATGACAAAATGGATGAGTATTGCTTTAATATTTTTTGAGACATAAGGTAAATGCTTTTTTTTTTTTTTTAAGGGGCTATCTTCCAAGATGGCGAAGATACAACAACATAAATTTAAAAACCTAATTCTTACAATATTGTGTGCCTAATACAAAATTTGGTTTGGCTTGGCTGAATTGCTCCTGAGATATGACATATCACCCTATATATAAATGTGAATTTCCAGTCTGGTCGAAAAGTATAACACTCAGGTGTCCTCAATATATAATAGGCTATATATGTACCGAGTTTAGTGAAATCCGGTACACACATTCTAAAGGTGAAAGGGTGGACACACGTAGCCATTCACAAAAGCATACACACATATAAGTAGTATAAAAAGGCCGATTCTGGGACACCTGGCTGCTCGCTGAGGATCCGAGGAGCCTAATTTGCATATTAACTGGCTGCAAGATGAGGACCCCAGGAGCTAGAATTTCCCTTCGACCTCCCCTTTTCCCATTCAAAATTGTCGATTCCGCATACAGAAACGCAATTTTTTCCCCCTTTTTCCCTTAAAAATTTCCCGAATTTCCCTCCCGCTGCCGGCGACCATGTTGCAACCAATCCTAATTTCCTCTATGTGGATGCAATTAATTCTTAAATAATTTTGTAAAAGTAGAGTTGTTAGGAAGGACTTGACTTCTCTTTCAAAGCAATAACCCTAGAAACGAAACCAGAAACTTATGCAACAGTAGCAAGAAAACTTAAAATGCTCACATGCCTTACCAAGTACATGAATCCAGAAATAACTCGTACTGTATGGTGGTGTGCAATCCACATATAAACGTCTATTTATTTCGAATTTATTTAGATACTTAGGGGAATATTTTACATTAAATTTGATGAACAAAAATATAAAATTATTGTGTTATGTTTGCGAGGCATTAAGAATCCTGCAGACATGATGCTGCAGATAAGATGCTCATTATATGATTAAAATAAATTATACTCTCAGCATACAAAGTTAAGTTTAAACTCGTTTTGCTGTTTGCATAACCTGCCAAAGAGCTAATTTTTAGCCAAATTTGTAAAAAATCAATTATTCTTCGGGAAAGAGTTGACCAAATCCAATCAAATTAGGCAAACAAGTAGTACTGAGGAAGATGGTGTGAAGTGATATGTTTTCAGCATGCCAGACTATTGTTTTCAAAATGGGAGCTATGTACCATTACATTAAATAAATATTGCTTTAAAATATATTATACTCTGCCTTTTTCATTTGTAACATTTTTATTGTTACGTGAGGAAACATGACGAGTTGAAAATTTGTAACCTTTATTATTCCATTCTGTCTTTTTTTTAATGAAAATACCATTACTAATCCACTGCATTACGAAGGTTGGAATCGGAGCTTCAAATTAAATTTTAATCAGTGTAATGTTTCGAAAATACGGGTTTACTAACCTAAAATATTAACAGAGCTTTTATTTTGGAAATAAGCGACTAAGTTTCATAAAAAATGTAATTAAACATGACCTACTGTAGCACTACTTTTGTAAAGAATTTGATGAAAATCGGTTGTTTATTCCCTGAGATATGACATGAAGAATTAGCTCTATATACAAAGCTACTTAAGTATACTGTCTATATACAAATTTTAGTTGACTTAAGTTAAATTGTTTATTATATATCAAACTTTCCTAAATAATTTAAGAAGCTACCATTTTGTACAATGTGTCATAACGTTAAACGTTCAGGAATTCGCGCATTTTCATTTTCGCTGCGTCAGTAACACCTCTTTAACAGATGGTGCTATGCAAACGTACCTGTGTAGCTGCCCAAGGTTGATGGCAAATCTGGTTGAAATAAACTACTTTTTTGCAGTTTTGATGCCAGTGTAGCCTGTATAGTTGAAATAAAATAACTTATTGTTTACTATGAAACACCACATTCTATGCACAACAAATCAGTCGCTCACATTAACCTACAAACTAACCATACAGCTCGTAGTATTTAGATAATGCACAAACATCTAAAGTGCTATATATGTTATACATAATCAAAGTAGTATAGGATATTACATTTTTGCAGTAAACATATTTTCTGATATAACTCAATCTGCTGCAAACAACCTTACATTTAGTTCATTACTGAAATAATATAACATATTTTGCACCAATAGTTACTGCAGAAGTTGTATACAGTTTTAAACAGTACAGGTATGACAACCCCCATTTTTCACAAAAGTGATTCTAAAATGATTTGCAATTATTCTTTTAAAATATACATATACACACCGAAACCTTTCTTTAATTCCCATCGAGAGTAGTGAGAGTGCTAAGGTTCTGGTCCACCTGAAGTTAATGACATATGGCTGGAGTAGATATAAAATTTTATTATGTGAATTATTTTGCAAGTCATGCAAAATTTGCAAATCCTAATCTGATTAATTTTGCAAATTGCTCAATCGGATTAAGGATTAAGGAGTTTTGGGAAATGTTCCAAAATTTTGGAAATTGTAGAATTTTGTTTTAATTTTTGTATTTTGGGGAAAGGTGGTATGTGTACAGGGGAAAACATGTATCTGTAATTGAGGCACATTTTGGGGGGCGATTATCACTCTCTGACACCTGAGAAGACAGGTATATTGAAATCTGTATATAGGTGTCAAGGTTGGTGCAAGAGTGGCATAAGGGTCCATTATTTATATTATCTTGGAGAGAGGCGGCATCAATGTTTACCATAGAAAGTCTGGATATGTATGAGGATAGACTGTCTGTGACTAATGGGAGATGGCAGATCTGGCCAGCTAGCTCTCTGAATGCATACCGCACACAAATTAGATATGGGGTAAATGTTTTTGGTGAAGCAAGTTTTTTTTTTTATCAATAACATGCAAGAGGCATGAAGACGATTTTCTCTCAAATACACAACTTCAGTTCATTAATCTAACTAAAACGTATGCAAATACTAACCATAATCTCTCCTCGAATAGCACAAAAGAAATAAATTATCCCATTTATACATTAATCATGGGAGAACAAAACAAGTCACATGAGACATTAAATTATTCTTTAATCATGGGATTACCATGCCACAAATTATGGCACAAATCTATTAAGCCGATTACATAGCACACGACAAAACACGTAACATATGGAACAAAAAACTAGTTCCCTACCAATATATACGAAAGAATAAAAGAAACAAGTGCTAACAAACTAAATTTTCATTAACCAAACACACAAGAACAACACATCTGTTCACTTGGGAGCAACACTGAGCAGCACCCATATACATCCACTTTGGGCAGACTCTAACTACAGACTGAGCACTCGTTACAAATAAAATACAGAGTAAATAAAAGTTTTTAAAATATTATGCCATCGAAACAAATGAAAAAAACACGTCAAACAATACATTTAAAACTACGTTTTATAAAATATGCTTCAAATATGACATAATTGACAAGAAATTTAATAAATCGACATAACCCAATTACATTGTACACGACAAAACAAAACACAATTTTTATATTAATATCGTAACGAAATATGAAGAAGTCTCAAAACTATTTCCCTTCCAATATAATATATTTCAAACAGAATAAATTACACGAAACAAGTGCTAACTCACTAAACGATTGTTAATTTATCAAACACACTGTAAAAATATGTACACTCATATATGCCTGTCTCACACAAATCAACTAACGACACGCCCAAGAACCCAGGTGTCATAAAATCACACTTCACAAATATATTAAAAAACACACAAATTACAACCGACTTACTATATGTTCATGTCTAAACTCAGCATCAATCCTTGTAATAACCAATATTAACATCAATGAAACCTATCCACACATAACTCATTCCACCCTCATTGGCCCTCAAGAGCACATTGAAATGATCGATACACAAATACTATCTCTCCTCAACTTCCACAAACAGATGGAATACACGAAACGTAAAATATTAATCGAACACATGGGAAATAATGTAAACACCAAATTGCGCACGAAATAATAAGATAATTTGTTAAAAATATGTAAAGTAGTTTTAAGTATACTGGATCCCGCATTTACAAAAGGGTATATCGATAGCTCATACAACAGCAAACCATGACTGTCAAATGCAGCTCGCCTCACTCTCGGGGACTAGCGAAATCTCATCAAAATTATACACAAATACATCACCATTATTTCACTATACCACGCATTCAAATTATGTAATTAAAAACACAATACACCACACACAAGGAACTCGCTCTCAACGAGTCGCGAAGATCTGTAACTCAATATACCAAAACTTTAGATTAACATAATCATTAAAAACGCACTTTATCGCAATACCACGGTCGGGATCCTGCAAACGTGTCTTCTGATAGCTCGACGTACGCCGACATTCCGACAATCCGACCCCAACCATGCCGATCGCACCCATCCATCACACACAGTTTACATCAGAGATAGGAAATGTTTAAATTAATGAAACCAAATAAATATTCGAAGAAAATATACAAATACACACGAGTTTAATAAATAAAATAACCAAATGTGAAATGTAGCGTGTTGTGTTAAACGAAATCATCAAGGATATTCAAGGCTAAGTCTTTGTCTGCTCCCTCGCCTTGCATCATTCCAAACAGGCCAGCTGTACACGCAAATTAATAATCACGGGAGAGAGCATTTTCTCTGCTCACACCCCTCCCCACGTCATTCAGCGCTAGAGTGTTTTGACCAACCTGGATACGGCTTGGGAATGCCAACAGGAAAGCGAGCCACTTCGCCAAGCCCCACGGCAGATAACTCTCTGGGGATGCATGTATAGTTTATAAGGCAAATACTAAAAACTGAATTAAATCCCATTAAACATAATCCCATTTAAAACATCACTTTTCTAACAAAGTACATATATGCTGTAAAAATTACTTCAGTTCCAGGAAAAATATTATTCGAAATACATCTTAAAATGGAAAAATGTATACCAATTCAAAGAAATACTGCATTAAAACACGAACCGGCTAAGAATTCTAATATTCTCAACTAGCGACAGAAATGCTTTTATTAAAAATATTGCGAGATTTAATGATCACCCTCATCGTCTCTCAACACCCAGAGGCCTGAATTAAAAATTACATAATCTTTTCATGCCTAACACAATTCGAGATTTAAAATGAAATTTAATGAGCGTGTGTACATATTCATTCGCAAGTTTGTTCAACCTATTAAATACGTTTTTCTATGCATTTGCATGTGCATTTCTCTAAAAGACGAAACTTTGAGGAATAATACACATTTCATGTATGCGAGAATAAATATGATTCTTAAAATTTCCTTTCACAAACTCTTTAAATGTCCCAATACAAATATTTTGGATAAATAGTTAAATGTATGTGTATTTTATTGAAAATAACACATTTCGACAAAACATTAAGAAAAGAACACGTTTACATCGGAAATTATACCAGTAGGAATGTGTGAGTGACAAAATTGATGATAATTTAATAAAAAGCCGTATTTTTAGCAAAATAACTGACACAATTTCAGAGCTATGTTGAAGAACATATAATTTATAAATTATTATAATCTGATAAAATATGTTTCTGCGTCTAGATTTCCCTACAAGATGAAACACTAAAATACAAAGTCCATATATGTAAAAATAAAGAATGTCTCTAATATATCCCTTTTACATATGCTCTCATGCAAGATTGTCGTTATAGAATTTATATCAGAAAGGCATATACATAGACAAATAAACTTATATTTTATTTTAAAATACTTCTTTTCGATTGTAAATTAACGAAAAACCACTTTTCCAGAACGAAAGTACGTGAAAAGTAACAAAATTAATGAATATTGGAAAAAAAAAAACTGCATTTTTAGGCAAAAGTCAAGGGAAACAGCCAGCATTTAGTTTCGATTACTTGTAAGTAGGGGCAATAAACTCCGACTTCCAACAAATTAGACATATCTTATACAGTAGTCAGATTCTAATCAAACAATATTTACTGGAAAACTAATTCTGTATTAAATACATACATACATTTAAAACAGCATATATATTTCAAACAATGTTTAGACAATCACAGCTCCAAAATCAGTATACAATGGAATAGCCTTCGAATGACACAATCGTTTAAGAAAACCAACCCTCTAAAATAACGAAACAGAATACCTCAAAACCCAACTATCCCTTTCTCTCTGCTTAAATGAAATAATTTTTGTCCATTTAAACGAATATAATTTAAAGACATACTGATTATCCCAAATGTAAATAATATGTAACTTATACCATCATTCATATACCATCTAAGATACATAGATTTACCCAGATGATGAATTTATATATACGTATGTATTTACATATTAAAGAAACACGTATTAGTGCATATGATTAAAACAGTATTCTATCCGGTAAACAATCTTCAAACTTTTGATATTTAATTCGTATTTATTCCAAACACAATTCCAGAAGAATATTACAATAAGATATAATTTCCATATTATTACTAGTTTATAGCCAAGAAAAAGTGTTTTTATACATCTTTGCATATAGATTTCTCTACAAATAATTAGATTTAAATTTATTATTAACAACTTATTTAAATGCTGGAGTAACCATTTTAAAAACTCTTTTGGAAACCAACATATTTATTATCTTTAGGAAAGTTCTATTGTAAATATACATTTCTTCCACCCAACTGGTATTTATGTATCTAACACTCCTTGAAACACAATTGAGAATTACTCTTGTTTGTCAAGCTGATATATTATGTCATTTTTGAGAGCAGGGCGATGGATTGATCATTTCGAAATATCCATTCTCCATTAGATGATGAAAAATGTAATAATTTAATATCTTGTCCAGATCTGAAAAAATTACTTGTAAACCATATGTGTCCTACTAAAAGTATACAATTGATGAAGCGAATAAGCACTTTTATGAAACTTTTCTTAATTTACCAGAATGTATAATATTACACGAATCCAAACCATAAAAAAATATTAACAATCAAACAGATGGAGATACTACAAGTTTTGCCAAGGAGAGAAAAGAAAGATATGATTTGAAAATGGTTTTTGAAAACACCTAGAGTTGTGAAATCATAGTCTGTAATAAAAATGTAACAAAATTAATG
This sequence comes from Dryococelus australis, assembly GCA_029891345.1. Lineage (NCBI taxonomy): Eukaryota > Metazoa > Arthropoda > Insecta > Phasmatodea > Phasmatidae > Dryococelus > Dryococelus australis. The sequence goes on along the minus strand of CM057009.1, from coordinate 169,119,828 downwards.
GTTTGAAACTACATTTGTGTTTTACTGACTTTACATATGCATGAATGGTAATATTCACATATAAATAATTGTGACTACATAAACTTTAGTTACATTAATTTAACAATAAAACCTAAGTGTGTTTGCAGGAATTTGATTAATTTTAATGTGATTTAATACAGAAATATATTGAAACGTATATTTCAAACATGTTGTGTTTAAAAACGAATTTACAAATTCTTGTAATTTACCTTTGCTTGGATTCTGCACCTCCTAGAATTTACTTATTGCTCGCATTGTGCTGTTCCTAGATTTTATGTATAAGTCCATATAAAAGGTATACAAATTTCACTTCCATATTTAACATGGAAAAATATTGAAGGAATAATGCATTTGCTATCTTGTTTATATGGTAAAACATTTACAGTGTTGCGAAACTTACTACAGCATGAAATAACGACATGTGGAATGAAAACTTCAAGTATACAGTTTTAGTGAATATTCTACCACAAACAGTTTTCTCAAAGTGGTAATTTTATGCAACATTATATAATTTACAGCAATGATTCTATGCAATATCCAATTGTTCCACCAGCTCCACACTTTGCTCCACCTGCTCCAAACCTTGCTCCACCTGCTCCACAACTTGATAATCCAACTCCACACATTGATCCACCCACTCCACAACCTGCTACACACCTAGCTCCACCTGCTCCACACATTGTTCCACCTTCTCCACAATCTGCTCCACACTTAAAACTTACCACCATACTTAATACTTAGAAACACACTTAGGACTTAAAAACACTCTTGCACCACATAGCACCACACTAGTACCAAATAGATTAAAAATAGCACCACACTGCACCACACTAGCACCACATACCACCACACTAGCTACACATCCTTAGACAGCACCACAATCATCTCAACAGACTGTACCACATACAAAAAGCCAGTTCTCTCTGCCATTGAAACATACACACACAATATGTCCAAACAAACCTAAATGTAGTAGAAACTATGCTTTTACATTCACTCAAACGCAAATATATTTGTATTCTGATATAAACAAACCATTTCGTAAAAAAAGTTGACTGATTGAAAGTAGACTTCAATAAAACAACAAAGACCCATTACTAAGAAAATGTATGGAAATATTTTTACGGAAGTATCAAACACACTATAGTCTACATTAAAATTAACAGATGAAACACTATATATAGTGTTTGTAAAAATATTTGCTACGTTTCAAAACATTTTATGATTTCCTTACCTTGTCAAAAAATACATTGTAGAATTATTTTTACTTTTATTTACCAAATCCCTTCACACACTGTGAAATGCATTTGTTTCATAAGAAACACAAATAAAATATTACTTAGTTTAATGAAATTTTCTCAACAGAGAGAAAGAGTCTTTAAGTTTGTAAAAATATCTTGCATATGACAAATTATGTAAAAAAAAAACTCAAAAGTGTTTCCTTTATAACAAATGATAAATTACTAATACAAAATAGGTTTCACTGACAAGAACAAGTGATACAATGAAAAAAAAAATATAGGAAAAAACCTAATATCAGGTGTAACATTTGGCGGAGAGCATTCTTACAGCTTGCCCCTAGAGACTTGCAATTGGCAAACACTCGATAAAATTACTATATTTGCGAAAATCTTAACCTTAGTAACTAAAAACAGAAGATATAAAAAGATAGTTTCATTACATTTTATAATATGAAAGCGATTTTAAAAAATCTAATACTGGCAAAGCTTGTTTGAGAACAATATTACTACATTAAGAAATAGGCATAGCCTTTGAATACATGTTATCGAAGAGGAATATACTGTATAGAAAAAACACCAGCTACTATTAAAAACAGGTACAGAATTATAATGATTCAGACAACTAATTATACAAACTATAATAACAATAAGAATAATCACTGAGCAGATTGTTCTTTACTGGAAAACAGTTCATTATCGAACACACTTATGCCTTAAACAGGTGAGAGTATAATATACTCGACCACAATTTCAAGAAAAATACTGAAGCACATTCTCGCCTGAACGAATAACATTTTAAAAATGCCATTCTATACTTAATAAGAAATCTCAGGCTATATATATCAATTCCACAGGCAAACATGAAAAAGGTTTTAACATAAAGCCCTGATAAGACAATTTACAACCATTTCTAACAATTTGCATTAGAGGTTTCAGAGTGAAACCTGCTGTTCACTTTTTGTTGCGAGATATGTGCACGAACGGGGTATGCCATTGGCTTTCATGCAACATTAAACAGCTGAATGGAGATTCTCTTAACTCAGAAATACAATTACCAACTATTAGACAAGAACCAAAATAAGATAAGTTCACTAAATACTGCCAGAATGTAATATTATAATGCCCTAGGGATCGATTGAAGTACACAACAAATTTTAGATCTCTAAATCTCACTCATAGCAATAACTACTAAAAATCATTATAATCAAGAACTAGACCCTAAAATTAAAATTTAAACTAATGCTTAACAACTTGAAAGCCTTACTAGACTACACAATATCAAAAATAGCTGAAAGGCATCAGTACAAACTTATCCTTTTGTCAGAATAATAAAGCTAGTAACTTTTGTGAAAATAGTTGGAGACTGTATACAGAAAGATATATATATATATATATATATATATATATATATATATATATATATATATAGAGAGAGAGAGAAACACATATTATTTAATATTTGAAATAATAATTCACAGCATACTACAATAGTACACAATCGTTCATTCATATCGCCGAACATTCATAGAGTATTTGGTTTACGATTTATCTAGGAGGTTCTGGGTTCGAATCCCGGATAAGACATGAATGATAAAAACTTTACCTTTTAAGATATCAAACATAATAGACATTATGTAATACTATAATATTCTTTCAATAAATAATGCGTGATTGGCATTATGTTTGATAAGTATATATAATTAATTAATATTCAAAACAAAAATCCATACGTAAAAGTTTACAAACTATTTAAAAAGTATGTCGAATCGTGGTACTTAAAAAATTACAATGCAAGACATTCTGGTTTACCATCAATCTTTAACAATCTTTACCAATCTTCTGGTCCACTTTGCTCAATGGAAGGCATAGTACCATAATATTAACCTGGGAGGGGGTCTCGGACAGGAGGATACAAAATTGACACAAACCATGGTTGGAGTGAGATATACTAGCTAACATTTTCCCTGATGCTGGAGTAGAGTGTTAGCAACTAATTCTCAATCATACTCCCATAAGATGAACCTTGGGAAAGATGTGTTTATTCTGACCCACTTTGTTAACACTGACACATATCACAATAAGTCAACTTCAAATTGTACTCCCTTAAGATTAACATCTGCACTTCTGGACCACCTCCTCATCCCACTACTCCTCCTCCTCCGAAATCTGCTCAACCTTTTACATACCTTCACTTACCTACTACCCGATCCCCTCTCCATACCCTACCGAATATGTGTTTTAATTACTTCTGGAATTAACATCTCAACAGTCTGAATAAGTCTTAAAAAAATGATTTTTCAAGTGTGGTATTCGAACCCATGCTCCCATTCAACAAGAACTTAAATCTGGCATCTTAAACTGCTCTAACAACCTGACAATTGTAGAAAATATTTTATTATAGTTACAATTGCTAACCTTTTACTTGATTAACATCATAGGGTGACATTTTAGGATCTCATTATTGTATTTAAAATCTAGTATATAGAACTAAAGAAACATAATTTGAAGCAAAATTATTTTTTTGTAGAAAATGTTAATACCTTTGTGATTGGGAGCACTCTGAGAAAACCAAAATATACAGTCACCCAGAAGGAAACACTTAGGTATGTATATATAATTATCTGTAAGATAGGAATATATATATATTTAAGATATGATTATATTTAACTATCTATAAAATAGTATTATACATATAGCGTGTTTCACTCTGGGTGAATGTGTCTTTGGGTTTTCTCAGTGTTCCCAATTCGCGAAGGTATTAGGATTTTTGATACAAAATTAAAATTTTGCCATAAATTATGTTTCTGAAAGGATTTGGTATGTAAAAGTAAAAATAAGTAGACAATACAAGATAAATGAACTATAGAATGTTTCGAAACATAGCAAATAATTTTACAAATAGTTGTGTAGGGTGTTTCATCGATTCATTTTAATATAGGTTATAGCGTGTTTAATACTTTGGTTAAAATGTTTTCATACATTTTCTTAGTAATGTGTCTATGCCATTTTCTTGAAGTCTGCTTTCAAGCAGTTAATGTTTCTTATGAAGTGGCTTTTTATGTTAGTTTGAATACAAACATATTTGCATTTGGGTGAATTTCAAGCATAGTTTCGATTACATGTGGGTTGTTTCGAGATATTGTACATGTATGTTTTCAATGCTAGAGGGACTAGGCTTGTTGTGTGTGGTACATTCTGTTGAGCTGATTGTGGTGCTGCTCAGAATGTGTAGCTAGTGTGGTGCAAGTTTGGTACTATTGTGGTGATAGTTTGTGCTAGTGTAGTGCTATGGGGTGCTAGTGTGGTGCTATGCATGGCTTTTGTAGTGATATTTGGGTGCTAGTCTTGTGCTATGTGGTGCTTAAGTCTGAAGAGTAGTTTTAAGTCTTAAGTATGGAGCAGGTTGTGGATAATGTGGAGCAATGTGTGTAGTAGGTAATTAAGGCATGGGGCAAGTGGAGTAAGGTGTGGAGAAGGTGGAGTAAGGTGTGGATCAGGGGGAGCAGGTGGAGTAAGGTGGGGAGCAGGTTGTGGAGTTGGTGAAGTAAGGTGTGAATCAGGTTGAGCAAGTTGTGGATTAGGTGGAGCAAGGTGTTGTGCAGGTGGAGCAGTTTGTGGAGCAGGTGGAACAGTTTGTGGAGCAGTTTGTGGAGCAGGTGGGTTAGTTTGTGGAGTAGGTGGAGAAAGGTGTGGAGGAGGTAGAGAAAGGTGTGGAGCAGGAGGAGCAATATTTGGAGCTGGTGGAACAAGGTTTGGAGCAGGTGGAGCAATTGGAGAATTCATAGTATCATTGTTGTAAATAATAAAATGTTTTATAAATTATCACTCCGAGAAAACTGTTTATGTCGTAAATTTCGCAACACTGTAAATGTTTAACCATAGGAGAGAGAGAAAGAGAGAGAGCAATGAATTATGGCTTACTATTTTTAAAAGATTTTAAATGAAAGTGAAATTTTATACATTTGATAAGTAGCTATAGGTAAATTCTGGGTTGCGCAAAATACGAGCAATAGGTAAATTATAGGAATTGTAAATCTGTTTTTAAACAAAATACATTTTAAATGAATGATTAATCATATGTATGTATTAAATCACCTTCATATTAATCAATATGCTGCAAACACATTTACATTTTATTGTTAAATTAACCTAACTAAAGTTTACATTGTTTGAATTAATCTATATGGGAATATTACAATTCATGTATTTGAATAGTAGGAAAACACAAAAGTAATTTCAAACCATTTATATTGTTATGTTTTTATTACAGCATACATTTTCACAATACTAGGTATTTGCAAAAAAAATCTTTAAATAATAACATTCCCATTCTCTTCTTGACGAAACTTGTATTATTTCCATCTGTTCGATTTTTAATATTTTTTCGTGGTTCGGGTTCGTGTAATATTATACATTCTGGCAAATCAGGAAAAGTTTCATAATACTGCTAATACACTTATTCGATGGTACAATTGTATTTGGATGCATATTTTATACATTTTTTCAGATCTGGGCAAGATATTAAATCATTACATTTTCACCTTCTAATGGGTCTGCTCTAATGTGTGTTTTATCAATGTGGATATATATATATCAAGTGGGTAGATCTATTTATCTTAGACGGCATATGAATGACAATATTCATTACATAGTATCTGAAATTAGATAATAACTTTGTCTTATGTGATACTTGCTTAAATGAACAAAAAATATTTTCATTTTAGAGGTGTGGAAGGGATGAATGGGTTTAGAAGTATTGTGTCTTGTTCTTTTAGAGAGTTCGTTTCCTGATATGATTGTTATATTCGAAGTGTATTCTATTGTAAAATGCTTTTGGTGCAGTTTTTGTCTTAACGATGTTTGAAATATATTCTGTTTTAACTTATATATGTATTTAATACAAAATTCTTTTTCCCAGGAAATTTTTGTTTGATATTAGAAACTGACAACTGTATAATACATATCTAAATTGTTGGAAGTCGGATATTATTGTCCCTACTTACAAGTAATCGAATCCAAGTTGCAGCTGTTTTCCTTGATTTTTGCCTGAAATGCATTTTTTTTCCTAATTATTGTTAATTTGGTCAGTTCAAATTCTTTTCGTCTGGAAACATGGTTTTTCATTGATATACAGTCGTAACATAGTATTTCTAAATGAAATATATGTATATGCCTTTATGATATAAATTATAGGCTATAACAAAAATCTCGCATGGGAGCATTTATAAAAGGACGTTATAGAAGACATTATTTATTTTCACCTATACAAACTTTGTAGTTAAAAGTTTTTTCTTGTAGAGAAACCTTGATGCAGAAACGTATTTTATGAGCTATTAATAATTTAGAAATTATGTGTTCATTTAACATAGTTATCAAATTGTGTATGTTATTTCGCTTAAAATATGGCTTTTTGTTGAATTATAGCTAATTTTGTTACTCTACACATTCCTACTGGTTTAATTTCCAATGGAAAGGTATTTTTTAGTTAATAGTTTTTGGAAACATGATATTTTTAAATAAAATATACTTAACTTACATTTGTCTATTTAACCAAAATATTTGTATGGGAACATTTAAAGAGTTTGTGAAAGGAAATTTTAAGAATCATCTTTATTTTCGCATACATGAAATGTGTATTATTACTTATAGTTTCATCTTCTAAAGAAATGTACATGCAAATATGTAGAATAAACGTATTTTATAGGTTGAACAAAGTAACAAATGAATATATATGCATGCTTGTTTAATTTAATTTAATTCTTGAATACTGTTAGATACCACAATGTTTGAATACTGCTTCTCATGAAAATATTATGTATTGTTTTGTGGGTGAAAAAAGTTTTTAAAAGATTACGAAGATTGAATATTTCAATTACCTGGCCCATACTTAATGTAGACTTGTGGGCGTTGAGAGCCGATGAGGGCGATAGTAAAATATTGTAACATTTTTATTAAAAGTATTTCTGTTGCTAGTTGAGAATATAAAAATTTTAGTCGGTTCATATTTTATCGTGATATTTCTATTGAATTGGTATAAAGTTTTCCATTTTATGATGTATTTCGAATAATATGTTTCCTGGAAATGAAATATTTGTTATGGAATAGATGACCTTTTTTGGAGATGTTATATTTTAAATTGGATTATGTTTCATGTGATATAAATCAGTTTTTAGTATTTTTCTTATAAAATATATTAGCTTCCCCTGCGAACTTGCCACCGGGCAGCTTGACTCAGTGGCTCACCTTCCTGTTTGCATTCCCAAGCCTATACAGGTTGGTCAACATACTCTAGCACTGGAGGATGTGGGGGAGGGGATGAGCAATAAAAATGCTCTCTCCCAAGATTACTCAGTAACGCATGGATTGCCGGCTTGCTTAGAATGACGCAAGGTGAGGCAGCTGTGATCGATTTAGCCCTACATATCGTTGATAATTTCGTTTACCCCAACATGCTACATTACACTATCAGTTCGTATATTTATTAAACTCGTGCACATTCATATATTTGCTTCGGACATTGACTAGGTTTCATTAATTGAAACATTTCCTGTCGCTGATGTTAATTGTGTGTTTGAAGGGTGCGATCAGGCGTGGTTGGGGTCGGATTGTCGGAATGTCGGCGTACGACGAGCTATCGGAAGACGCGTTTGTAGGATCCCGACTGCGGTATTGCGATAAAGTGTGTTTTTTATTATTTTGTTAATCAAAAGTTGTGGTATATTGAGTTATGGATCTTCGCGATTCGGTGAGAGCAAGTTTCTTGTACGCGTTATAGTGTGTTTTTAATCATTTAATTTTGAACCTGTGGTATAGTGAAGTAATAGTGATGTATTTGGGTATAATTGTGATGGGTTTTCGCTAGTCACTGAAAGTTAAGCAATCTGCAATTGACTGTCACGATTTGGTATCGTATGGGCTATCATAATACGCGTTTGTAAATGCAAGATCCAGTATGTTTTAATCTACGTTACATGTTTTTAAAAACAAGTTCTTGTGGTGAGGTATTATTTTGTGTGCGATTAGGTGTCACTATTATTTTCTTTGTGTTCGATTCATATTTTATGTTTCGTGCTCTCAATCAGTCTGTGGAAGGTGAGGCGAGATAGTATTTGTGTACAGATAATTTCAAATTGCTCTTGAGAGCCGATGTGGGTGAAATGAGGTACGTGTGATTACGTTTCATGGATGTTAATATACGTTATTGCGTGGATTGATGCCGAGTTTTGATATGAACTATTAAGTTGGGTGTAATTCGTATATTTGGTTTTATATATTATTGAAGTGTGATTTTATGACACCTGGGTTCTTGTGCGTTACTTTATTTGATTCGTGTGCGACAGTCATACATGAGTTTTTAATTAATGGATAATCGTTTAGTGTGTTTGCACTTGTTTAATGTAAATTATTAAGTTGTTTTAAATATATTATTTTGTTAGGGATATAGTTTTGAGTCTTCTTCATATTATGTTATGGTATTAATATACATTTTGTGCTTTGTTCTGTCGTATGCGATTTAATCGAGTTATGTCGATTTATTGTATTTCTGGTCAATTACGACATATTTGTAGCATATTCTGTACAATGTAATTTCTAATTTTGTGTGATTTTTTTATATTTGTTTCGACAGTATAATATTTTAAAAACTTTTTATACGCTATATATAATTAGTTACGACTGCTCAGTCTATAATCAGAGTCTGCCCAAAGCGGATGTATCTGGGTGCTGCTCAGTCCTGCACCGATCTCCCAAGTGAACAGATGTGTCGGGCTCGTGTGTTTGTTTAATGAAAATTTAGTTAGTTAGCACATGTTTCTTTTATTCTTTCGTATATATTGGTAGGGAAATAGTTTTGTGTTTCATTTGTTACATGTTTGTTCGTGTGTGATATAATCAGTTTAATGAATTTGTGTAATAATGTGTGGTGCGGTAATCCCATGATCAAAGTAATTTTTTATGTCTTGTGTGACTTGTTTGGTACTCGCATTATTAAAGTGGAAGTGGGGTAATTTGTTCCTTTTGTGCTATTCGAGGAGTGATTATGCTTAGTATTTTTGTATGTTTTAATTAGAGTGGTAAACTTCCATTGCGTATTTGACCATAAATCGTCTTCATATCTCTTGTGTTTAATTGATTTTCAGTAAAAATATTAGCTTCAGCGAAAACTTTCCTTCCATATCTAATTTGTGTTCAGTAAGCATTCAGCTGGCCAAAGCTGCTCTTTCTCCCATTAGTCATAGACGTTCCATCCTCTGTATACCTTTAGACATTCTAAGGCCAACATCGATGCTGCTTCTCTCCAAAAGAATAAAAATAAAACCCTTATGCCACTCTTGCACCAACCTCAACACCTATATACCCATTACAATATACCTCTGCTCAGTGGGCTTCCGAACATCAGAGAGTGAGAATCGCTTCCCAATAAGTTCCTCAATTACACATACATGTTTTCCCCTGTACACATACCACCTCTCCCCAAAATACAAAAATTCTAAAATATTCAGCATTTTCCAAAATTTTGGAAAATTTCCCAAAATTTCTTAATCCTTAATCCGATTGCGCAATATGAAAATTCATTGGATTAGGATGTGAAAATTTTCATGATTTGCAATAAATTCGCAAAATCTATTTTTAGATCCGCTCCATCTACATTTCATTCACCTCAGGTGGGCCAGAACCCGTTCGCCCCTTATGCTACTATCGAGAAAAATTAAAATGTAAATACAGTTATACTGAACCACTTCCCAGTTCGATCCCATCGAGGTTAAATATGTGTATAACTATCCAAACACTGCTTCGGCATCCCATCAAAGTAAATCAAACTGTAAATATACCTAGTTATACCATACAAGTTCAAGTTTGAAATCGCATCCAGGGTAAATAGGTGTATTCCGATTTAAACCTTGCTTCGACTTGCAACAAGGGAAAGTTTTGCTTAAACATGTCCTATTGGGTTATTTTCTTGCTTTGATTCCCGACAAGGTTGAAACATATTTACTGAGACATTCCTTACTTAAACTCCCATCAAGGGTAATTACATTTATACTATCGTATTCTTTGATTCAAATTCCAGTGAATATAGATACATGTACACCAACTTACTAATTGCATATCAAGAGTAAATACACAGAGAGGTATAGGGAGGAACTACACATCCAAACAGTTCGAATCCTGAATGCAGACACAATCAAACAACAGTATTAACATTTGTTTAAACCCAAAAACATCATGAACATTAAATAAGAGGGGGTAAATTTTAAAAAATAATGCAGTCTTTACGAATCATTGCATTAAAGAGATGCTTTTTAAATTTAATATTGTGCAAATAGTATTGCACAACCACACCGAGTTCGTGTTGGAATACTTAACAAGAGGCAAATGTGCATGTCTATGGAGAATATTCCTTCCTGTCGGGCGAGAGGGTTGATATTATCCCTTCTAGAAGTGCAGTGTAGTGCAGAGCCCTCCAGTCGTACACCAGACATGAGAGTGGTTGAACTGCTCTGTAAAGAAAACGAGGGGTTAGGCGAGTGGGGGCGAGCGAAGTTCCACCAACCACCACCATGAGCGTGGAACTTGTGGTGGCTCGGGGAGACAGCATTTATTTCCACAACATTGCAGGCGAGACAATGTCGAGGAGAGGATGTCACCAGGCACTACAGACCTGTTTTGGCGGTGGTTCGTTTGCCAAAATTCCGGGAAAAAGGGTTCTTAGATCTCCAGTAAACTTCTTAGTTGCTGGTGCGTGGACACCACTGGAGATTGCAAGAGCACGTTTGGTGGTGGTTCACACGTCGACAGAGGGGCATAGCAATCTCTAACACCTATCTTCGCGTATAGTTTCATGTACATCAACACAATCTTAGAAATAAAATTACCTCACACATGCCTAATTGAAGTATATCAATAAAGAAATGTAAATTTTTTTTCAAAATAATAAAAATTTTTTTTTTTTGCAAATTGTACATATTACCTTTTAAAATAAATTATATCCCTTTTTCCAAATGAAATATAATCGCTTCACATAAAATATGATTTCCCGATATGCTTGAGTTACGAAAATGAAATGCAGTTATTGTTCTATGTCAAAAGTTATTATTGGTTGTTACCATATGTTTGCCTATATAAACCTAACGAAAATTCATTTCAGAAAGCATACATTCTATATTCGAATAATTTTCCTTATGTTGAAATACTTTTAGTTCTATAACCACTTGCATTGTGGCATCCTACAGTACGCATCTCAAGAACATATTCCGCTACATAAAATAATACTTATTAATCCATCATTTAATAGTTTGCCTTCTATCCCCAAAGTTCAGAAGTACCCCATCTCTGACAGCAACTCGCTCTATTTCAAAATATTTTCCCAAAAATGAACTCATAAATAAAAAAACAGCAGGACTGGAATGTGACCAAATAGCCATTCAGCAAAACTTTTGTGTAAACATCTCATTAAAAATTATTTATATTATATTTATATAATATAATATATTACATATAATATATTATATGTAATATATAATATATATGTATAATATAATATATAATATAATATTAAATTATATAATATAATATATATAATATATATGTATAATATAATATATAATATAATATTAAATTATATAATATAATATTAAATTATATAATATAATATACATATATTTATATTAAAATCACTATATATTTATATGTAACGACACTTCAAACCAACCAAACATTACACTAAATAAAAAGGAATATTATCAACAGAATAACATTTATTACATTCTTAAAACATCAACCAATATACAAGAATATAGAAATACATATTACCCACAGAAATATACAGAACTCATGACAAACAAACACTAGTGCAATACACTGCATTAACATTATACTATAGGTTCTAATAATATAGACAATATTGTAAACAAACGAACTGGAGTACATCACACTCAGGGTTCCTTAAACAATTGCCCCTCATATGACAATACATGTTGTTACGTAAAGTAAAATACTTCAAACAAAAATGGCACTGATATTCTGAAGCAAGCGAACTCTTCTCCACAACATATTTTTCGCTTGACAACAAATGCTTTTTAAGTGGCATGTGACCAATAAAAATACACTGACATTTATTTCAACAAAATTTATTTCTAACAATTTAACCCAAATGAATAATAATTTTTTATCTTCTATAACTGTGAAGTAAAGTAAATTTAAAGATGGATTTTTTTTGACATTCGCCATTATAATGCAGATGTCTGTCATGGAAAAAAAAGCAGGACCGAGCACGAAAACATACTTTAAAAATATAAGTTAACTATGGACGAGAGATATAATATATGTATAGAGCACTGGAAAATTCCAAGAAGGAATCTTTGTAGACGACCACCCATGTGGTAGATGTCACCCATCCGCCATATCGCATGCAGACTTCCTCGACCATGACCCCATTACCTTGAATGACCTTGAAAACAAAAACTTGAAAAAATACATAATTTAGGAAGAATAATACATTAATTACTACTACCACCATATTGGATGCAGACTAAATCGACCTTAACACTGTGACCTTGAAAGACATTGAAAAAAAATCGAAACAAAATACACAAAAGTCACTAACTACTACCACCAATTTAGATGAAGACAACCTCTACCTTGACCCCATGGCCTTGAATAACCTTGAAAATAAAAATAGCAGAAAAATACTTAAAATGCAGCAAACATAATACATTACAGGCTATTGCCACAATATTCAATGCCGACTACCATTACTTTAACCCCAATTACATTGAATAACTTTGAAAATATAAACTCTGAAATAATTCATACAAGTCAGCAATTATAATACATTACAGACTACTACCACCATATTGTATGCAGACTACTTCGACCGTGACCCTATGACATTGAATGACCTTTAAAAAACTAAAAACAAATTACATAAAAGTCAGAAAGCATAATGCATTACTAAGTCGTGCTATATTAGATGCAGAAAACCTCTACATTGACCCCATGGCCTTGAATGACCTCTAAAACAAAATCCAAACAAAAATACATAAAAGTAAACAAGCGTATTAATTACAGACCACCACCATATTCGATGCTGGTGACCTTGGCCATGACCCCAACACCTTGAATGACCATGAAAACAAAAACTCAATAAAATTCTAGGGTCAGTGGGAAAAAGAACATAAGTCAAATTACCTAATTTTACAGGAGTCTTATATGTTTTTGTGCAGCCAGTAATAACAGAATTTTGCTGTTATCAATAAATAAAATAAATGTCAAAGGACGTATACACCCAGAGTAACATAAAATTTATTCCATATTAGCTAATAGAAAAATCATTACATATGTGATAATGACCAATGAAATTTTTTACTTAAGTTGTTATGTACTCAATTGTAATAAAAATGCATATTGTAAAGCCATTATGTTTACACTTATATATTAATGACCTAGTGACACAGATATAATATTTAAATGTTGTACGGTTATAAGGTACATTAATAAAGTAAAACATATACATTTTTCAAAATTTTTGTGCATATTTTATATTGAATATGGATCAATATAGATTAGATAATTGGTTGACATCACGCATAATTGTAGTAGGCAGGTCCCTGTAGTGTTGTAAACTATTATGTTTACGCTTTAAGGCTAATAAGCCATTGACGTAATTACACTTTTAAATTTTGAATTCTTATATGACGCATTAACAGAATAAAACAATATTTGATTTGTGACAAGTTGTGTGTCTTTTAAACTGCATGTGAGTCAACATCAATCAAATCTTGGTCGACATCACCCAATTGCATTAGGCAAGTCCCTGTAGAACTGTGAAACTATTATGCTTACACAAATATACCAGTACACTAGTGACAGAGATGTAAAATTTTTATGAATGATTATAATGCATAAACACACTAAAAATTAGTTTTTCACAAGTTTTATGTCTTCTACAATGAATCTGGGTCAATATCACAAATCTGGGCTGACATCATTGCAGTAGGCAAGTCCCTGTAGAACTGATGGAAGATAGGTGGAACAAGTTCCAACTAAAACCTCAAGTCACTTTTTCTGTACACTTATTGGCACAGGTTTGTCTGTCAGTGGTCTCACGTTGCTGTCATGTGTGCCTCGCCTCCTCAAATTCAACTTCTGAAATATTTCTTCTCTGTTCAACGAGGTCTTGAATTCTACTGATCCACATTCTTGCGCAGTGTACTCTAACCATTTGCACACCATGCCATTTGAAAGGATTTCCTGCTACATCTTTGTGCCTCAACACCAAAGGACCTTTCAGAAGCACAGAAAAGTCCAAGAAATCGTCTGGTTCAATCTCAACCACAGTGAATTTTCTACTGCATGCCCGAACAAGTTGGCACCAGTCATGTGGATGGTATATTGGTACATTTACTTTCTTCTTTTTTTTCTCTATAATGGCATGCTCTACATCCACTTCCATGTGGTTATGCTCTGGGACCATAAACTTGTGGTCGATAATTTCTACGTTTGTTTCACCTGCCAGAAATGCTACAAACATGGCAGCTACAGGATCATTTTTATTCTGACCATCACAAGTATCAGAATAAAAATTGATGTGTGCAATCGTTGGTGGCAAACTTTTCAAGTGCTTGAACAAACACGATTCAATCTGATTATCACCATGGCCGGATATAGCATCATACCCCACGTAGTGAGTTGCCTCTCACGTTGTGTTGTCATGAATGGTTAAATTATAAGTCCATAATTGCCTGTTATAAAAAGCTGCTGAAGTATACAGAGCAGGTGTCGGTAAGCACTGCTGCAAATCAAATGTAAAACACTTGGTATTTGTATTTTGCTGAGCATGTTTCTTGTCTCTCCACTTTTCTAAATAAGCTACTTATGCTGCGTTATGATGTTCATACCATGTTCGTGCACGCTCATCTTTGATGTCTTCAGTTTCAGCTACAATAATTTTCATTTTGAACTTGTAACAAACATGGCATGCATCTACCTTTGGTTTTTTGAAAGATAGCTTCATATCATGAAACACTTTGTTATAATATATTATCCCAACAGGATTATCTGTAGTTTCTTTGTACATGGAGTACATTATCTTGCAAGTTAAAGTGTGCTGGAAGGTATAGCATCGATGATTCCTTGAATAGTGGCTCTCCTAGGCAGGAAATAATTTAATTTCAGAAACAACTTCTTGTGTCTTTTCTTCTAGATACTTGTTTGTAGGAGGGTTTATTGCATGCATATCTCTTGTTTCTAGAACTGCAGTTGAAGCTATCTTTTTTAATGCTACACTTTTCATGAAATTATCACATTCATTAAATGTTCTGTGGAAGCATAACCTACATACATTTATTCGCATCCCATCTACAAGGAGAGAAAACCTGTATATATTCTGTCTGAATATTTGTTTATCAAGATCAGTGAATCTGGGTCGGATGTGATTTATTGTACTGCCCATAAGCCAATATTTCTGTAAACACCTCCTTTCTCTTCGCATCAGCTATTTTTTACTTGCATTTAGATCTGCAAGAAAACAAAGGCTTCATGCACCTTTATTTTATAACTTTCCCTTTCTCTGTCTTATATTCTTTTCCTAAATTTGTATTCTCTTTTCTGATTATTCTTTTTTTTTGGCTTCACTGTCGATGGCTTGGGCATTTCTACAGGGCCTATCGTTTTTTTCACGTGCACATTTTTCTTGACGCATGGTTTGCATAATTTTTCAGAGCTGTCAGACTGTTCTTTTCTAGGAAGATTATATGTGGGGTCTTTATTACTGTCGTCACTGGAGAAGTCTTCAATTTTGTCACTGCTACCAGTAGAATAACTTACATAGTTTTCATCATATGACAAGCCGAATGACATACTGGGCATGCCTACACTTACTTCTCCCAGACTTGATGTTTGTACAGCTTGGCATGATCGAACAGTAGGTTCATCGCATACCACTGAATTATGCTGCCCTGTAAAAAAGCAAGATGGAATACTATTTTTATTCCTTAGTGCAAACAAATTACATTGTTGTGAGGCATTGTAATAATTAAAATGTATTAAATTATTTCACCATCAGCAATTTCTACCATGTTTCAAACATAGAAAAAAGTTATGTGTGATCCTCCCAGGTACTGAGCCTGTATCGTTTTTATTAGAAGCCGGCATCATAACCGCAAGGCCATACAGGCTCCAGTTATCATTTAACACATGCAACAATCTCACATATCATATCATAAAATTACCTTTATTACAGACTGATTGTCGCTCTAGCTGACAACTGCAAGTCAAATAAATTATGACATGATCTTGCTGTAATGAGCAGTGTCCTTATTATGAACTGCGAACTTACGTACTAGTTCCCTCGAATATGTACACACTGGTGTAACCTCATTTCACTTTCTGGCCATGCTGTGTGTGTGTTTGCGCATGTGAATAACAGGAAAAAAAAAAATTCTCATAAAAATTTTCAGAACAACATATAGGTAACATTACCTTTTAAACAACAGACTTTGAATAAAAGTTTTTTTTTTTTTAATTATATGTCTTCTTTTATTCAATAAAGTCTGA
The DNA here is from genome assembly GCA_029891345.1 of Dryococelus australis. Lineage (NCBI taxonomy): Eukaryota > Metazoa > Arthropoda > Insecta > Phasmatodea > Phasmatidae > Dryococelus > Dryococelus australis. The sequence goes on along the minus strand of CM057009.1, from coordinate 169,103,011 downwards.
AATGATATACAAAATAACTTTTCTAATCTAATGAAGTAAAAAAAAAATTCATACACTGGTATGAGAACCCTGGTTTTCTGTATAGAATAAGTATGCTACTAACTGAGCCACATCGCCAACTAGCACTAAAAAGGCATGAATTTAGATTACTTGTACTTGTAACTGGTTAAATATTGTGTCCTAGTATTTCCTTATTCAAATGCCATAAGGGTATACAAAATATCACTACACAAAATCTGCTGGCAAACTACAATTTTCACATAGGCTACAAGAGTAATTATAATCTGGTACGGTGACCTTAACTTAATATACTGTTTACTTACCGGCACTATAAATATCTTTATAAACTGTAGTAGTAGTATGAAAGGCCACAGAAAGATCTTGGGAATCGGAAATAAATATATTAACCAAGTTGTATATAAAAAAAGTCGCAAATATCATCATTAATAAAAATAAGGCTAAACACACAATAACTTTCCTGAACAGTATTTATCTTCCCTATATTTTTCTAGATCATGTGCTAATTGCACAAGCAGTTTTTCTCTTGTACTAATTATCAGTAGAATGTTTGCACCTATCATGGAATGATTCTATTTGTAAACCGCCATTTCTCTGTTATGATTTTGCAGGACTACCGACCACAATCAAATTTTACCCACAGGGGTATTTAATTTCATTATTATTCTCTTAAACATAGTTATTTAAAACATTATCCTGCTAATGGTAGTTAGAGCATAATCACCTTATTAATAATAATTGAACAACCATGTTCGGGGAAAACCACATAAGTCACGGAAGTCGGCTTAAATTGTTATTCCCAACCAGAATTATTATGACCGAAGTTTGGAAAAAGTAATTAATTTGACTTAAGTTATTTTTCCCTGCCACACTCTTTTTAATTCGGTTGCAGGTGATTCTGTTCAGCTTGTGGATGATGACAATCCAAAAGGAATTGGTTTAAGTGATTTCTCCAGGGCTTGTGTTCGACTGTGTACTTGAAGCACGTGTGATTAAAAAAAATTGATATTTTAGACTTATGTGCTTTTTCCTGCCGACCCTAGAATATATAAGTAACAAGCATATTAAATTACAGACTATTACCACCATATCAGATACAGACGACCTTGGCTTTGACACCATGACTTTGAATGACATTGAAAACAAAAATTTCCGAAAATATTTAAAAAAAAATGGAAGAATTGTTTTTTCATAGATCATTACATTGGTCTTTTACAATCCTCCTCCTCAGTCGTAATCGTCCACCTCAATCGCAATTTTTCCATTAATCATAAGCAATCCTCCACCTCAATCTTAAGAAATCCTCCACCTCAACCACAATCATTCACATTCAATCCCACCTAAATCGCTATCCACCACCTCAATCTTTAGCAAACCTCCAACTCAATCGCATTATTTCCATCAATCTTTAGCAATCCTACACCTCAATCGTTAGCAATCCTCCATCTCAATCGCAATATTTACATTAACATTTAGCAATCCTCCACCTCAATGGCAATCTTTCCATCAATCTTTAACAATATTCCACTTCAATCACAATCGTTCCATCAATATTTAGAAATCCATGCGTTTATCATCTGGTTCTTAAATTTTTACTTGCATTCCAAACATCTCAAATAAATTGATATATGTTTTCCTTCCTTTATCACACATTCTCTTTACTGAAAAAATAATTTTATCAAAATTCGCATATATCTTTCCTAATTACTCTTTGAATTTTCAGAGAATTCCTTGTCGATAGCTGTATTAAACATGCGTGTGTGTATATATATATATATATATATATATGATGTTCTTATAACCCAATAGCCTACAAATATATGTATATATTAAGACATCGCATACAACCATCAGAAAAAAATGTTATTCTATTATAAAATGAATAGAACCTTCTTTACACATTTAACTCAGGTTAGACTTAAATGTTTCTTCCGAACATTCTAATAGAAGGAGGGAATGAATAAAAACTATAGTCTTCCGTACACTTCCTAACATTATTTCAGACAGACAATTGGCAAAATACATATTATTAGTTACATATGCTCAAAAATATGCTTTACGTTGACTTTCTACAACAGGATTTGTTCTATAAAATTAGACTACATCATTCAATGTATTCTAGTAATGAATAATATTGTTGAGCCAATTTAATTAATAATATGTATTTTGCCAAGCGTGTGTGAAATGTAGTTAAAGTATATAGAAGATTATTATTTTTACTCATTCCCTCTTTATAGTTAAATGTTTGGGAGAATTATTTAAGTCTTATCTGAGTTAAATTTGTAATGAAAATTATATTCATTTTAAGATCAACATTAATTTTTTTTCTGATCGTTGTACTCAATGTCTTTATAAAAACATATATTTGTTGGCTATGAGGATATAAGAACATTAAATATATGTATATACATGTTTAGTATAGCTATCGACATAGACTTCTGTGCAAATTTAAATTATAATTAGAAAAGAAATACACAAATTTTGATAACCTTATTTTACCAGTAAAGAGTAATCTCTGAATAAAAGGAAGGAAAACCTCTGTTAATTAATGTGATATGTTTGAAATGCAAGTAAAAAATTAAGAGGCACACGACAAATCCATAGATTACTAAATGTTAATGGAAAGATTGTGATTGAGGTGGAGGATTGCTAAAGATTAATTGAAAGATTGCGATTGAGGTGGAGGATTGTGATTCAGGTGGAGGCTTGCAAAAGATTGATAGAAAAATTGCAATTGTGTTGGACGATTACTAAAGATCAATGCAAATATTGCAATTGAGGTAGAGGATTGCTAAGGATTGAGGTGGTGTATTGAGATTGAGGTGGAGTTGGAGGTGGAGGATTGCAATTGAGGGGGAGGATTGCTAAAGCTTGAGGAGAAGTAATGCTAAAGCTTGAGGTAGAGGATTGCTAAAGATTGATGAAAATATTGCGATTGAGGTGGAGGATTGTGATTGATGAGGAGGATTGTTAAAGTTTGATGCAACGACCGATGAAAAAACAAGTATTTACAATTTTCTTTATATTTTTGAAATATTTTTTCCGAGTTATTAAATGTCATGGTGACAAGGTCAATGTCGTCTGATCTAATATGATGTTAGCAGTCTGTAATGTAATATGGGTGTTGAATTTTATACATTTTTTCTAGAGTTTTTGTTTTCAAGGTCATTAAATTCTTGGGGTCAAGGTTGAGGTTACCTACACCCAATTTAGTTATTGTATTATGCTTGAAGACATTTATGTATTTTTTCTCGAGTTTTTGTTTTAAAGGTCATTCAAGGTCATTGCTTCAAGGTCGATGTAGTCTGCATCTTATATGGTGGCAGTAGTTAGTAATATATTAAGCTTGCTACCTTTTATGGATTATACTCGAGTTTTTGTTATCAACGTCATTAAAGGTCATGGTGCCAATTTCGAGGTAGTTTTCACCCAATAAGTTGGTAATATTCTGTCATGTATTGAGGCTCCATTTTACCAGGGAACACCAGGGGGGCTAAAAATGCGCCCAAAATTCACTTCAAAATACGAGATGAAAAATTTATTTAGCAGAATACCGTAAAGTAAGATAACAGGTTGAAAAAAAACATTTATTAATATTTGCTTTGTTTCAGTATTGTTTTTTCTTTTCTGTATACATGCATTTCAACATTTACTTTACCATATAACCGCTCATACATTTATACAAATTATTCAAAAATGCGCATAAACACATTTAATTGCGCTATAAAATTGATGAGAAACTACTTTTTAAAAATGGGATAAATAGTAGATGTTTTTTTTTCATTTTTAAAAAAGAGTTTCTCATAAATTTTATAGCGCAATTATATGTGTTTATGCGCATTCATGAATAATTCGTATAAATGTATGAGCGGTTATATATATATATATATATATATATATATATATATATATATATATATATATATATATAAACAAACATTCCCTTTTTAATTTTCAAAATATTGAGAAAAACCACTTTAAAAAACATTACTTATAAGGCGCAGTAAACTTACAATATGCGCTTTAAAATATCTCTTGTATACGTCAGTATTCTGCTTTTACAATTATTCATAATTTATAAAATAAGAGCGGTCGTAACTGCATAAACATTTACCATTTTTCTGCAATGTCTTTCGAATTTCATTAAATATGATTAAACACAAACCCCAAAGGCATTAACAATTCCTTTATTCTGGTATTTTCATAAATATACCATGAAAGTGAATATTACTTTGATACCACAACCCCAACTGCATTAATAGTACAATTGTTCTGGAATTTTCTTAAGGTTTCATTAACTTTCTTTAAAGTGGAATTTCCCTTGCTCTCAAAACCTATCTGCATTAGGTTTTTAAAAATTATAATATTTCAAAACTTCTATCAGTTTCTCCTTTTTCCTGTCACAAAAAATGCTTGCAATTCGGATCTAGACGATTTTATTAAAATTGTTTGCTCCACTAACAACAAATGTTAAATAAACGGGTGGCACAACATTTTGTACACTGACATTACTTTGTTTAAAACATTATTTTTCCCTTCATAATTTGCATAAGTTCTGAACAGATAAGGACAATACCATTGTAAAAATGACACAAGTCTTTTTGTGACTTGGACTCAATCAGTGTAATGTACATATCAATTTTACCCACTTTAATTGATAGTTGCAAATTTTCTCTTTTTTTTTAGATCAATTTAATACTGGAAAAATTATCTTCCTGAAAAGACTGCAATTTACCCTTTCCCGTGACTGTAATTTGTTTACACATTTTCAATTACTTATCTTTGTGGACGACGACCATGGAATAAGCTGGAACCCCGAAGAAGGCTGACTCGGTATTTATACACTAAAATGCCAGTGGACCTCCAACTGGGTTTCAATCCACAATTACAGCCATTAAACTCGATGATATTTTACACAATTTCAAATACTCTTTTGAAACGACTTGCTGCGCTGGAATCAAATTACGCATGTGTAACTCCAGGCGAGGGCGCTCGGTGACATCATTACCAGCACGCAACGCCAGTTGGGCACTTCCACCCACAGCAGTATGGGGTTTATACCGAACGAAACCCTATTGATGATACCTTCACGTTCAGCCCCTAGTTTACAAACTTGAATGGCTTTGTGTACGCGTGGCAGAGTAAGAATTCTAGCATTTTAACCCATGCGAAACACGAATTGTTGAAAATCAATTTCATCGGGAACCAGTGTTTACATTTCAAACAGCCGTGCGGGCGTAGGTGGCGAGCGAGCAAGCGAGGAAACGTTAGAGCGGGCAGTCGCTTCCCAAGGCATTGATGTGTCTTTCGTGTACGCGTGTGGCAGAAGGTAAGAAATCATAGTTTCTAAACCCATAGCAGGATAAACACAATTTATAAAATGTAATTTCATACGGGAATCCAGTGTTATACTTTTAAAAACAGCCGTGCTGCGTAGGTGGCGAGCGAGCAAGCGAGGCTAAGCAGTTAGAGCGGGCAGTCAGCTCGGCGCACAAAATTCTTGAATATTGTGATGGTCGTCACATTATAATGCTTGCTGACTTTCATGTATTTTTTTAGAGTTTTTGTTTTCAAGGACATTTAAGTTCATGGAGTCAAGGTCAAGGTAGTCTGCATCCAATATGGTGGCAGTAGTCTTGTAAGGTATTGTGCTTGCTGACTTTTATGTACTTTTTCTCGAGTTTTTGTTTTAAGAACATTCAAGGTAATGGGGTCATGGTCGAGGTAGTCTGCATCCAATATGGTAGATGGATGACGTCTACCAAGAGGTAGGTCGTCTACCAAGATGGCAGAATGATTATGGGTGAGGGGTGACCGTCGAATTGTGAAGAATTTTTAAAATAATTTGTATTAATTTTTAATAATAACTTAAAAAATAATTTTTATAACTAATTTTTGGGGATTCTTTTGATTTTTTTTTTTTTAATTTTTTGTAATTTTTTCGGAATTTATTCGCAATATATAAATCACAAAATCGCAAAATCACAAAATATAAATATTTTGTGATATTGAGATCAAAGGTCAAATGTCAAAGATCCTGACCGGTGCACTTGCCCTGACCCACGGTAACATGGGTCGCTAACCCACCGCCTTGCTCTGACCCTGAGTCGCTGATCCGCCTGGGAAAAATGGAAATTTTTTGTGGGAAAAAAGAAATATTTATGGAAATAGGAAAATAATATGGGAAATTTAGTTGTTTTTGAGGGAAAAGGCGATATAAGATGGCTGTTGGCGATTCGGGAGGAGAGAACATGCACAACTCCGGGACTCCGAATCCTCAATCACTTGCACGTCAATCAGTCAAATCCTACTACTATGTTTTGTACTGTAATGTGTTTAGAATATCCCCTGTACTGGGGGGGGGGGGGGGTTATTGAACCCTTTTTATACTGATCTAGTTGACGAAAGTCGGTTAAAAATCGAAATCCACACTCTTTTTTCCTAATTACAAAACTTGGCACAGCATTGTTCGAGTCTCCGATCGTTTAATAATCCCTACATCTTCCATATTATTAATTTATTTTAATAATTTTTCCTGTATTTTTGGGCTACTTCTAAATGGTCTAGTATATGTCGGTTTTTTGGTTATCCTGTGTAGTTTTAACTGGATAGTTCTCAGCCTCTGTTAATTCTAATATGCTGTTAGCAAATATATCCTGAAATTCATTGATAACGTTTACAAGTTCGCCTTTCTTGAATGAATATAAATTTTTATTAAATTTACTTATGACATTTTTTCTGTTTCCTTCTATTTTATCAATTCTATTTATGTAATATTGGATTGTGTCTGTTTCTTCATTTTCTGCTACTGATATGTATAGTGGATCATGCAATAATTTATCATTGTTATTATTGTTGATGAACATCGTATTATGTTTAAGAAATATATCACTTCGTATTATTTGATAATGTCCACTCCTATTATAACATCCATTTATAAATTCGCAATTAATATAAAGTCTTGCATAAAGGTGTTCCCTGTTATGCTTAACTTTATATTTGTTTTAAGCCTTGGTGGTTCTATTTCCTCTTTGCGCCCTACTAAAAAGAATTTTTAGGTTACCGGCTTTAGTTGTTGGTTTCATATTAATGTGCTTGCTATGCAAGCACACGTTGTGTTGATTTTTTCACAATTACCTGTTTGCAATCTTGCCGCTGCGGCCTTGTTGTTTCCTGTTATGGTGTTTGGAACTTTCTGTGGGCTCAGTAGACTTGTTTGTTGCCTTGTCTCATCATCACCACCTGGTTCCGTGTGTATGTTTTGGTTACGCTCGCGACAATGAGTATTGACTTCCGTATTTATAAACAGTTTGATCGGCTGTATTCTGCGTTAGTTTTTAAAATACCTGATTCTTGCAACAATATCTGTATGGATTTCAAACTCTTGGTTCGGGAATGATTCATAATGTTTAGCATGGCATCCTGAACACAAACATTGTGTGCATTTTAGCTGTGCCTCTATCCATGGTTATATAAACTTTCTGGTTGCCGCATGCTGGTTTTACATTGGCACGACAGGAACAGTGTGACAGATGCGACGTGACAGGTGTGATGTCACTGTAATTTGTGGTTATAATGAAAACACTGTGACACAGCATGCCACCAAAAACTCTATTTTGACTACTAACGGCTGAAAATACGAAAAATTTCGCAGAAGGCCACCTGTGTATTTACAAGAAGGAATGAAGTAGAATAACTTGTAACACAAACAACCTCTTCACAAAGAATCATATGAATGTTTACGTTTTAAAGTTTTCAGTTGGAAAAAATACACTGGGCCTAACTATATCGATGTAGGATATTGTAGGTAGGTTGGCATTCCAACTTATTTTACTTTTGCGTAGTTAGGTTGGCATGGGTTCTGTTTATTTTATTTCGAGGGAAAAAAGGTAACAGTGAGGGGATGGTGGCTTTAGTTTATCGTCTTTCATGAGACAGCAGTGGCATTTTGGGGTGCATATTATTTTGACGGAGCAGTAGAAAAATTTTCTCGTTTGGAAATATAATTCAAATTAGTGTAACTTCAAAAATTATCAATTTCAATAAAAAAACAAAATGCGATACATACGTCGTTGTTCGAATTCGTACAGATGTAGAAATACAAACACACACACACTCACACACACACACACACACACACTTATTCCGAAGTTAACCTTACACTCGTTGAATTCACTATAGAGGTAAACAAGAAAATAATATTTACACACTACAAGTGTTGAAAGTACAGCTTTTTAAGGCACTGCTTTTAAAATTCGCAACCCTTTGAACATGTGTTTTACTATGGAAATGCTTACAAGTTAACTTCACTAAAATTATGTTTGGTCATCAATACCATACAATAATTTATTTACAGAATCGTTCAGTGAAATCACTACTGCACATGTTTCCTGAAACCATAGTTTTAAGAAGCGGTAAACACGTGCCAATTAATATTACATTTCACTCAAGAAAACACACTATAGCAGTACCTACAACCAACTTTGTTCAAAGAAAGCAAATTAAATATAATTAAATACAGATAAAATATTCCGAGAACACCAACAATAAAACTTCGCATGTTATTACAAATGTTACCAACTTAACATTGCCACGACTCTTGCAACCAGAAAATACACTCGTTTATTGACGATTGTCGCTCCCGCGATTAAAAAAAAACTAGAAATTATTTATATTCAGAAAGTCTGTCGCGCCCGAGATTTCTGTCACGTTGACGTCACAAAATACTCTACTGTAATTGGGTGAAACATTACTTTCTTCGCGTCGCGCTCGTCCCGTCGCGTCGCGCCTGTCAAGCCAATGTAAATCCAGCATCATAGAGCAGAAATTTGCTGCCTTGCACTTTGCTCTCACCACAAACGTGTTTCCCAAGGTCCCTTGCAGGTGCCTCGTACGTTTCTTGACTTTTAAACATGTTGTTTCTGTGTTTCAATTTTGGCTTGCGTTCTCAGGTTTGCTTTATATCCTGACTTCGGTTTACTCAATTGTATTTGTGATTTCACCTCATTTTTATGTTACAATATTTTATTTGTTCTGTCTGTCTGAAACAATGTCAGATTCCGGGGTTGATTCAGAAGCGACAACTGAAATATTGCAAGCAGAAAATGTAAAAAAAAAATAGTGTTCTTAAATGGTATACCTTAAATTATAATGTAAATGTGCTTAATAAGGAGAGAGTCTAACCATGATGTGTTATGTTACGTGCAAGTATTTGAAAACCATTACGATAAGTTTTTGACTGTGAAAGAACGTGCTACATCGTATGCAAACGATGATAGTGACACCAAATTTTTGAACTTTAAACCGCAGAATACCTGGTCTATTTCAACTACCGAAATTCAAATGATGTTTCGCCATAAAACATACGAAGTACATAACTTCAAGAGGGATTCGGGTGGTTAAGAATATGAAGACTGATTCCAGCATGTAAATGATGAGCTCCTCGAAGAATATTCCGTATATGTACTTGGAAAAATGCAAAAGGAGCTTATGAAAACGTTAACTAATACACAAGTTATAAACATTATAAGATATTATGATAGTCCAAATATCAATTCACTTGTACAATGCTATAATATTCAACAATGATCGAACAAAATATTTTGTTCACGGTGTAAAAACGAAGTGTTAAGGGAATATATGTATCAACATCCCAGGAACGTCTAACAAGATCTATCTCTTACTACTTGTGTTGAGAATAAGCTATAAATAGAGAAACATTTACAACTCTTACGTCAGTTTATGTATATGATTGAAATGAAACGGTTGAAACCAGGAAAAGCCTACGAGAACATAGTATGTCGATACAGGAAAGTGTGGTTCTGGCCTTACTACAATGCACCATGTAAAATACAGCTCTGGAGTGGCAAAGAACATTGGATTTTCTCACAAACCAGTGAGGAATATACGTACCAAGAGCGGAGCTTATGTGATGAAGACGACTGTCCTGTATTCAACATGCGACCTGATACGGTGCTGCCATGTACTTCAAACGAACTATGGTTTCGTGTGCTATGTGAAGAATTAACGGAGTATTCAGGATATAAACAAATGAAGTCTATTAATGAGGGAATTCTACGAAAGTCCTACAATGTGGTCTGAAACCGATTATAATAAACACACCACTAAAATCCATAGAAATAATCAGCGCCTAGTCTCGCCTTGCGGAACGTGGAAGTGCAAGAAATGGCTAAGTAACTTTGCTTGCAAATTCTATTTAACGAAAATGTCGCTGGGAAATTTATAAACCTCAAGACGGTGGTACAACTGATCGGCGACCCACTATCGACAAAATGTTGAAACATTTTTGAAACTGAGAAAATATTTAAAGATACACCAGAACTTCTGTTGCGATGGAGCGTTTCGACCCATCACTTCAATATGGAAGTATTACTCCGGGATAGAGGAGAGAGTGGTTTCGAGAAGAAGAAAATATGCCATTACAGATTCAAATGTGTAACAGATAAGAGCATTGGCATTTCTCCTTAATTAGTTAGACATATACTTCAAAAGTTTTAGACATATGTTATGGGCGAAGATTTTGTCCTTTATATAAACTATGTCCGGATAGTAAGTTGCCTTGCAGTGAGAATGTCCTAGCATTTGAAGCTCTAGCTGAACACATCACGAAACTCACATTATGCCAGAAAATTTAATACCTATAGCAAAAGGAATGTTGTTTCTTTATTCCTACAGTATGGAGCGAAACATGGTATAGTAAGGAACATGTTACGCACATATGTAACCAAGAATTAATGTCACCCTGTAGTATGTGGGAATGCAAAAATTTTCAAAGCAAGGATGTTTAAATCAGAAACAGTGATACCACAGCACCTATATAAAATGAGGGTGTTTATGGTTAGTGTGTTCAAGCATACGGTTGTTTACGAAGTCCTGCTAATAGGATACGGAAGAGTTTTCTTTATACATTTCGATGGAGTCTTACAAGTTCAAGTATGTAACAATATTGAAAATTGGTGTTCCACTTTGAATGCTAGTCTCGGCATATGATTCGGTGAATGCTTGGCATGCAACGATTGTGCTGTGAGATATCTCTGCCCCAACAGTCAACTACCATCTACACTAGAACTCCTGATGTTAGCTAGCCTTAACAAAGAGGCGAAGAAGAACGAGGCAGCTGAATAATCGCCTATCATTTCACTAGACCTCACCTTGGAACCATTATTCGATGGAAGGAAACCTGTGATGGAAAAATCCACAACTTCATTTTCGAACAAGGAAGTTTAGTGTTTCCCTCTATGGGAAACATATATGCGTGTGAAGTAGCTAACTCAGAATGATAACCTAAATGCAAGTAATCATTTGTGGAATATGGTTTGTATTCTGTAAGGTATGAATTACCATATTCATATCTCAATTATAAGGAAATGTGTGAGTCATATTAATTATAAATGTTCATACTGGCATTGACATTATTGTTAACATGCAATGGTCCATGCAGTTTTGAATATAGTGTAACAGACTGTATCAGCTAAAAATGTTTTGTTAATCAATGTAGAACTTATATGCTGGAGAAAAAATTCAACTTTATAACTGAGTGTGAACATGTGACAACATTTTGTAAGAAAGAACCGATTTTGTATCATGTTATTTATTTTGTAGATAATACTACTTTATTTAAGTATTTCTAGGAATGTGAATTTCTAGGAAATTCTAGGAATATATAAAAATTTTTTTCATGATTGTAAAAGTTTGGTTATACAATACGTACTGGGTGTATTTCATCAGTTTTACATACATAGAGCTCTGAAATCAGGGAAATTAATGTTTAGTCCACACTCACTGTTCAATCTAAAACAATATATGATGATTTCCGATGTAATATATACATTTCTTCATTAAGGATTGCTTGCAGTCGAATATTGGATCGTATACGACCAACATGATATTCTTACACCCAGGAAATCATTACGCATCTGTCAAACCAGGGAAGTCCAACATAAGTTATTCTTTCTGGGTTAATGGTGTTCTTAGAGAATTTACTGAGATATGCGGTAGCATTTTCCATTTCAGAGTGGTTTATTTTCCACTAGAGGACGAAAAATAACAAGAATTAATTCAATGTAGTGATACTACAAATTGTCCTGTACTCTACATGACTAAAATCATGCCATTATGACGAAACATACATAGATTTAGTTGAAAGTGTCGTCCTATATTCGCCCGAATGTAAATATGTTTGTATTCCGACTGACAGAATGAAACCAGGTTGTAAAAAAAGCAGCCTTCTTTAAGCTCAGGTCTTGCTCCAGTCCTTAAAAAGTATGAAAAATATTTTTATTGAATTGGCAAATAATCTATAACTGAGTTTGTTAAACCAGCCTGCATATATCTGTGTTGCAGTGTAGTTCTGTGTGTGTTCATTAAAATTTAATTTGCCAAAGAATAATCTTTGTATCTTTGTTAAAATGAACTATTTTATAGTAACAAGAAAAATGTTTCTACACTTTTTCTATACAATGTTCAGTAATCTGGTAATGTTTGGTATAATGTATTTGTGGAATAAATATACATAAAATTCAATTGCTTGGTGTGTTTTATTGTGTATAACAAATATAACTTTTTAATTTTTAAAACTTATATGAAAAACTTTTGTTAGTAAAAGATTTAAAGCGTGAATATTTCGATTTAAAATACACATTTTAAATAAATGATTACCTTATATAGAAACAAGTGGTAATAAAAATCAGTTAAATTCATACATGATGTAATTTACCTAAATATTTGATAGTACAACTTCTCATAAATCTTGAGAGGCAAGTGCCCTAACCGTCTCACTCCCTTGTTATGTAATGACCCGCCAGTGTAGATTCATTCTATAATGTTTGATATAGATCGTTGTTAGACAGTCTTCACACTGAAAAAGTAACCCAGCAAACACAACCTGTCAGCAAAGTGTCGGCAAATTGTCGGCCCGACACCTGTACTGTCTGCAACTGTTGAGTCAATGCCAGAAAATTGCCATCTGGCAACGGCGTGATGTCTTATTTGAGACATATAGCAAGCTGTTAGAAAAAAGACAATGACCTGCTGTATTTTTTAGTGTAACAGAAGGATATCACCGAAAATATTTCGCCATGATATCGCAGAGCAAACATTTTGCAAACATCTAAAAAATGTCTCTGTGCTGGTTCCCATTAAGAATATTTGTATTTTTGGTAAGCTGGCCATTGTCTTATTTATTCCGGCCTGGTAACGTTTTCGAGTCAAGGCTCTTTATCACAATAAATATATAAATATGATGTCGTTTTGCCAACAAACTTTTAGAAAGTGTTTTGAATAGGCAAGATGTTAGCTAGCTGTTAATGGCTTGATGTCTTTATTGAGCAAGAATGTTTGTCGTTAGAAATAGAAAATGACCCACTGTAATTTTTAGGATAACAGATGGATAAGACCGAAAATATGTCTGCATGATATCGCAGAACAAACATTTTGCAAACATCTTAAAATTGTTTCTACACCGATTCCCATAAAGCAAATTTGTCTTTTAGGTAAGCTGGCCATTATGTTATTTATTAAGGCCAGGTAATGTTTTCGAGACACAATAAAGATACAAATATTATGATTACTTTTGCCGACAAACTTTCGGAAAGTGTTTTGAGTAGGCAAGATGTTAGCCAGCTGTTAACGACATGAAATCTTTTATGAGACCGAATGTTTGCCGTTAAAAAAGACAACGACTAGTTGTATTTTTTAGGATAACAGATGGTTATCACCGAAAATATGTCGGTAAGATATCGTAGAGCAACTATGTTGGAATCATTTAAAAAAGATTTCTGGACCGATTTCTTCACAGCATCTTTGTCTTTTTCGGTAAGCTGGCCATTATCTTATTTATTCCGGCCTGGTAATGTTTTCGAGACAAGGTTCTTTAACACAATAAAGATTCAAATATCATGTCTCTTTGCCGACAAACTTTTGGAAAGTGTTTTGAATAGGCAATATGTTAGCTAGCTGTTAACGGCATGATGCCATTTTTGAGACTGTGTGTTAATAATTAGCATGTTTCTTTCGTGATTATATATGTGCCACGTGGTAGCCCATGCCATTTGTTGACTTTGAAACTTTTTTCATGTTTTAAAATTATTTGTTATATAGTCATAGAATTTATACATACCTTTATAGTAATTTGTTTCACTATATATTTTCCAATTTATTCGAGATTATCAGGAACTTACTCAATGGTCGGAGGGTCGCGGGTTCGCGCCCCGGTGCCTCCGACGTGGCAGATGCTCAGTTCGATTGTCGCACACGAATTCGTCAACAAGTCGGTCTCACTAGAGCTTCGTAAACGTCAAAAATGTCACAACAACGTCAAATGAAGGTTAAAAAAAAATGGCGTATTGGTTAGCATGCTGAACTGTCAACACAGGTACTAAGGTTCGATTCCCGCACTGGGCAAGCAGAAGATTTTCAAACCATATAATGTGTTAAGAACCAAATGAAATTAATGAATTTAAAGAGGAAAAATTACTATTACTAAAGTTTTTAATCGACAATTTATTTATTTTTTCAATGATATACTGCTTATTTCTGCACATAATGATGCTACATGCCCGGCATCGTAACGACATCCAGCTATTGCAGGCCTGGCATTGTAACGACATCCAGCTTTTGCAGGCTTGACACTTTCGGTAAACAGTTAGCAGCTAGACCATATTTCCTTTGGGCTGCTTCCGGCATAAGACAGTGGGCCAGTATCGGCTGGCCGGAATTTGTCGGCTAGCTTTTACCGGCCCGATCCCGGCCCATATTTTCTTTGTTTGCTGGGAAGTGACATTTACACAGTTTACGATTATGTCAAAACAGATTGCAAGATGTCTTTGAAATGTGAAATTCTCGGAGCAGAGTTATGTTTCAGCAGCCTGCAGGATGCAGACATCCGTTCTCTCTTTGTCTGGAGGGGAACCCGACCCTCTTTGTAAATATATAACCCTACAGGAGATAGTGTTTCTAACAGCCCGTGGTAACCTTGGATCCATTACTTGAAACCAAAATGTATCTTATTACATCAATAGTTTTAACTGTAAAATATTAATGGAAAACTGTTTAAATTATATGTTGTAACTGTTATCGTTACGACACTCGAGAAAGGAGATCCTGCGTTCAAGTACCTAGTAATACATTAATGGTATCATTTAAGTCAGTAAACCCCTGCTCCTTTAAAGCACACATGCATACATCTTTTCACAAATCGCCTATAAAGAAATTAAGGCATGAACTATGTTTGCCAACTGTCTAAATCATTAAGTTACTGCATGGCAGAAGTCATACCTAATTTACTATACGACAGAAGTCATGCCTAATTCAGAAATTTACTACAAAACTTCATACATTTTGAGACAGAATTAATTATTCACATAAACATTCCAGTCATTCCGTAAAACATTTCAGTAAATAATGCTTAAAACTTTTCATTAAATAATTCGTGCAAACATTTCTTGTGTTACTGTCATTTTTTCCGAGCATCGAATGTTATGTATTTCCGGAATTGGCGCATAAAAATTTAGTTATGTAATATTTCACCTAAATAAACACGAATATGTGTAGTATTGTTACATTATTACATTTCAGACAATGATAATGTTCATTCATATAATCACTAGAAAAACGTAATAAAGGTTTATTAAACTTCATTCGATTGCTAAATATTTCTTGTAATTTTATATCTTAAATAATACTCCACAACTCAGACCAGGAAAACCGCTAAGTTATGGAATTGGTGCCATAAAAAGTAATTATATTAAATTATTATTAACAAGTAATTACATATTAAATGTTAAAAATACGTTACATTCGTGTATTAAGTTCCATACCACGGTAAAATGATTAGTTCGTGTAATAAAGTCTTAATATCGCCGTTCAAGTTTCTTAAAAATTTATTAAAATTTTAATAATTATCTTATTGCTAGAAATACGTTTAAATTATATTAAAATTATATATTTCCACGTTAAACTCCTCCGTTTGTGAAATAAAGTCTTAATATTAGTTAAGTGTGGTAAAATCGTATTAAATATTTACGAAATGAGTGTTCGAGATGTAATTTCACAGCTAAAATTTTAATTAAAAGCCATTTAGGCCGACTTTACATATGTGTTGGTCATTTTTGGGGAGGGCAGTTAAGAGTATATATATATATATATATATATATATATATATATATATATCCGTGTCAGCAGCGTGGCCGCCATTTGTCTACCAGTCATCATGGAATGATGATCTCTCTGCGCGCTGCAGTAAACTCGTGCTTCCAATCTTGCATTGTGCGCCCAGCTATCGCTGCGCAGAGCACTGTCCACCTGTCGCAGTGCTCGCTCACGTACCTGCCGGCAGCGCCAGCTATCGCTGTGCTTGGGTCTGCCGCCACCGCCCTTCCCTCCGGTCGAAACCACCGGCAGCCTCCAGCCTCCTGCGGCAACCCTCCACAGCCACCGCTGACCGCCTTCCTCAACCTCACTGCGCAGCCGCCTAACCCACACGCCTGAGCCCAGGCTTTGCAGCGGAGGACATGCAGCGAGTGGTTGTACCTGGGACCCAAACATCTCAGCTGAATGCTCGCAGCAATCTAGTGTCTAGACACCAGTCTACCGTTATAGGATTTACTTAATGTAAGTAAATATGAATAACATTTCAGGGCTTTTAAGATTTTCTCGGTTTTATTAATAAGTTCATATTCGCGGTAATATATAAAATTCTTGATGAAAATATTTGTTGATTAAAATAGTTTTTCATTATAAACTGCTTTAGCTTTTGCATTATTTATATATATTTTTTACTAAAACATTTTTTAAAATAAATTATTTATTGATTGTAAACTGCTTTAGCTTTTTACTATCTTACAGTTTTAAATATAATACTATTATAATTCGTGGACATGATAAAAAATTACTCCATTAAAATATTTTTCTATTATAAACTGCAATTTTTTAATAATATATTTCAGTTTTAAACTAATACTATTATAATTTGCAGAGATGATATAAAATTTCTTGATTTAATTATTTTTAGAGTATACTCTGCTTTAGCTTTTTTTGTAATCGTGAACTATTATTTAATGTTTCGTATTTGTAGATTATTTTAGATTTTCATTAAAAAAAACAACCAAGGAAATTTACTATAGTTGTTAACTATACTCCAGCAAGTGATATATGTTGTGTTTAAGGCTGGATGTGTACATTATGTGCCTTGTTGTGTTTTAGTTTGTAGGAAGTGTTTAAGATCTTTGTGCAAGGGGAAAGGGATTATGTATTACTTTTGTGTGATATACCCAATAAAAAATTAACAATAACTACATCCCCGTGCCTAGCATGGTGGGATGGTGGAATTCACCCGCTCCAAAAGTATGGTGTGAATGAGTTGTATGGTGAAGCTGATTGGAGTTGAAAGCTGATTGGAAACGAGTATATGATGAGAATATGGAATGTTTGAAAATGGAGTGGGCTATTAAATTAGTTTATAACGGGTAGTTTTTAAGATATTTATGTCAGTGGAGGGGGAGGGTGTATGATTTCTTGCTTTTCATTGATGGAGCAGAGAAAAATAAAAGGAAACTATGTTGGATTTGGAACATGATAGCTTTCCCCAAGCACAGCCAATACGACATTCTGGTAGACGATCTGTATTTGTCTGTCACAGAGAATTCATCTGGACTGGATGAAACATATTCAACCTCTCAGTTATACAATTCAAAAATTTCTTATGGTTCAGATAATGAGAGCTCACCTACGGAGGTGGAAAATAATTCATTTTCTGGCTCTTCCATCTCAGTTAACACTTAATTGCCTGAATTGAGGTATCAGCTTTTGACATGTGTGTTCGGTGCTATGCTTACTAATGCACACATAGTTAACGACCATACTACTATTGATGCAGACATTTCTTGCTTTTCTTAAGGTGCAGGGCACCTCTGTTAAATTTAACAATGTCTACACCACATTCAATAATCTTACTGTCAATATAGTGTGCAAATATTTAAAGTCCTTCACAGAGGAGGATAGTGCTACAGATAATTTCTATTTTCAGAGCAAAGCGCTTACCATCCTACATTTATTCGATGTTGGCAACATTTATACTGATAATTAAGCCTTACCTGATTAACAGTTGAGAAGATTAGTGCTCGAGGTAGCGGCTGAGCAATGAGACATATTGCACTTGGACCTTGATATTTCGCTATATATTACATTCACTATCGATGTTGCACACAATAAACTGTCCAAGTTCATTTTCAATATAAAAGAATGCATTAATGTGCAGTACCCTGAGGGATTGTGTTTCCTGCAAACACCAGTATTGTTTCCTACCACACAACATGTTGACAGATTAACTTCATATCCAAATCCTCACAAGGTTTTGAATACTGAAGGTTTGTCGACTCTTCGAGGAAATAATTATATTTTCATCAATGTCTACTGTGTAGTAGACAAAGATAGTTATGTAATAGACGAAACTTTCGATAAAGTAGAGTTAATTGTAATTATGTTTATATCTCCTTTACTTTATGGCTACCATGTAAATGTAATGGCCATTTGTGCTTGTGGAAATTATGTGCATTTGCATTTTGTTTCCATTAAGAATCTGTCAAGGCAGTTCACAGCCAGTTGACTAAGAATTGCAAAAAAAAATTGTTTGCAATTGTGATCAGATCTGCCTCTGGCCCTAGTAACTGGCATATATCCGAACAGCATACACAAAAACCATATTTGGATACTTGTGCTGTGGAAAAATTATGTTATACATGATGAAACACTCAGGCAGTACTTGATGTATGGGGCCAAACTTGTCTCTGTGCATCACGTCCTGTGCTTTGAGCAGAATGCATGGTAGGCTCCATTGATCGAATCCAACATTTACAAATGTACCAAGGCTGTGAACAAATTTGAGATATTGTTTTTTAATTAATGAATAGTTACAAAAAGGGAAAACTTTGAAGAATGTCACACACAGAAAGGGACATAAGCATCATTATGAGGTATGGCACTATTTACAGGGCTGCAGATTTGCTAGGGCATCCTACATTCAAGGCACAAGAAATCATCGATCAGAATCTTGTCCTTATCGAGATATCGAAGAGCTGTGTTTCGTTTAACAAGCCTTGGTACATTTATGTTGCCATTCTCCATTTGTCCAAATTGACCCTTTACAAATTTCATTACAATGTTATGCGTCGGAAATTTCCTCCGGCAGCTTTGCACCTTCTATATTGTATTACTGATAGTTTTATATATTAAAAAAGCTTCTAATGATACTTATAAAGGGTTTGCCTCAGATTTCAAACCACAGTTTGATACATCAAATTATCCATTCGATAATCTGCAAGGATTCTCATGTGAAAACAAAGGCATTACTGGAGTGATGAAGGATGAATGGGCTGGTCCCATCATCACACACTTTGTGGGTTTATGTCCCAAGCTTTATGCATACATTGTTTCGAATGAGCAGTGTATAAATAAGACAAAGGGCATAAAACGTAATGTTTTGCAATCACTCCATTACGAGGATTATTGGGTTTGCCTCGATCATTGTACCAGGGTTCTGGGGACCCAACAGCAGTTCGGGTTGCATGATCATGTTGTCTGTATAGAATGCATGACCATAGTGGTGTAATAAGGTTTTAGATGATAAGCTTTTATTTGAGTTGGATGGATTACTGACTTTACCTTGGGGGCACTACCAGATCCCACTAAACATATTGTTTCCCATCACTATGCTCACTAACACAATTCTTTCACAACCTGGGCCTGTAGCAGTTCTCGAGCCTGCCATGCCTGTCACACCAACAATGCCTGTAAGTTCACCACATCTATCTGAACCAACCAACAATTACAACTACAAGTATCACCACCCTTCATTATGATTCTACACAATACCCCTTCTCGGCTCAAGAAATCTTAATTTGAAACATCCCATTATTTCCTCTATATCATAACTTACATCATATCTCTCTAGGTTCATAATTTCTACTTTTTAATCTACATGAGTAAATGTCTTTATGATGAATCAGTGTTACAGCCACATTGTGTGTGTGAGCTGCAGGATTGTTGTGTGTGTGTGTTTGGCAGAAATACCCGGATTTTACACACAGCCAGATGTCCCATCATTGTGCCAAATTTGTATATAGTTTTGTTATAATTGCAAGAGATGCCTATCATAGTTCTCCAACTTGTATATATTATTGAAAATGTTATGTTAAATAATACAGTTTCTGTACATATCTAAAAAAAAATATATGTCCACTACAATGCTGATATTTGTTTTAAATGTTTTTTTTATAGTTTGTAGTAAGATTGTAGATTATGTATCTAAGAATGTATTAAATTATGTGTGTGAATGATTGTGTATGAATGCTTTTTGTATGATAACATCATAATAAGTGAATACGTTTGTTCTAGTATTAATTATGTGGTAAATATGTTGTTTTGTAAATATGATTGTAATAGTATAAAGTCAGTGGTAAATATGGTGTTTTGTAAATATGATTGTAATAGTATAAAGTCAGTGGTAAATATGTTGTTTTGTAAATATGTTGTTTTGTAAATATGATTGTAATAGTATAAAGTCAGTGGTAAATATGTTGTATTGTAAATATGATAGTAATAGTATAAAGTCAGTGGTAAATATGTTGTTTTGTAAATATGTTTGTTCTAGTTATAGGTATTTGATAAATTTGTTGTTTTTATATATTTCTTGATCATAGGGCAAATTAGGCCTAGTTATTAAATTTGATACGAATTGAAATTATGAGTGTTTTTATTTATTTGATTTAGTACCCTATGCAATTTTGCCATCTTATTTTAAAATAAACTATTAATTTATTCATAAAGAGATGAACAATTCGAAAATTTTAGAAAACAAACAATTAAAATTACACACTGATTACTTTGAAGAATGAACAACCCTATAAAAGGTAATAAAACATTAGTTGATATATTTTTTTACATATGAGCATCTACATGCGGTTCTCTGCTATAGAGAGATAGCATTCTTCAACTATGAGCTTTAATCTATGACAGCCTGTGTAACATATGATAGATTCTCTAATATATAATGTAGAGTCAATAATTTTTTTAAGAAAAGTTTTAAAAAAACAATGGGTGAAAAAGTTTGACAACTTATAACTTGTATTAAAGAGACATTGTATAGTTTGCAACACTGGTTCACCACCTACACCTCCACATCCACCTCCACCTCCAATTCCACATCCACCTCCACATCAACCTCCACATTCACCTCCACATCAACCTCCACATCCACTGCCACATCCACCTCCACATCCACATCCACTTCCACATCCACATCCTCCTCCTTCTCCTCCCCCCTTCCTTCTCCTCCCCCTGCTTCTCATCCTCTGCACTTAAGTCCACCTGCTCCACAATCTGCTCCACCCACTCCACAACCTGCTCCACCTGCTCCACAACCTGTTTCACCCTCAACCACAATCTGCTCCACAGGCTGTACCACCTGCTTCTCAATCACTCCTCACTGCTCCTCGCTTGCACATCATTCTCCACACACTCCACACACTGCATAGCTCCATAGCTCTACTTCTCATCATGCTCTGTAATTTATTCTCCACTGCTCCACAAGTTCAACATGCTCCACATACTACACAACCTGCTCCACTTGCTTCACAATCAGCTCCACCTGCTCCACATCCTTAGACAGCACCACATTAGCACCGCAATATGCTCCACAATAGCACCACAATTTGCACCGTAATCATCACTGCAATTAGCACCACAATTAGCACCTCAATTATCTCTGCAATTAGCAACACAATCAGCACCACATTCTATTGATTTTATTTCTAAAGTTTCTCGAGCCTAAAAATATATATTTTATATAAGTTGTATATTTATGATATTGCCAGGGGTGAATTCAGTTATTGCAAAAAAAGTACAACCATTTTTTACGATTCTCGATTTATGATGTTACACAGAGATCAGTATGACACTAAACAGCAATCAAGGTGGACATATCCTCTCCAGTCAACATAACCTTAAACTCCGATACTCCCTCCCCTCTCCCTGCTCCACCACATGTCTTCGAATAAAAAAAAACAGACTTATTTGACTTTTACCCCAAAAAAAAACACTTATGCCATTCTTGCACCAAGGTCAACACACATATGCTGCCCACACACCCTCCCTCATCTCAGTCGACTGCCTGATGCCCGAGGGTGAATATCGATGCAGCTCCACCAATATGACCATTATGACATGTAACCCTTTCAATGCCTATTAGAAGTATCAAAAATAAAAATAACCCTTTCAACATAAATTACCAATAAATGAAATAAACCATTTTACTAAAAACCCTTTTACTATTTACACATTCACCTAATTAACCCTTTTACCAATTAATACTTGCAATAATTAACACTTTATAATTAACATTTTCAACCAATGTAACCCTTTGGGAACGTGATCCAGAACATACATGCACCTACTACTCGCGCCTGATATCTGACAAGTCTATAGTTAGAGCCTTTTCTAATTCCTTAACATTAGATGGGACTGATATATCTGTTACTCATTAATACACATGTCTTATTGTTATGTATATCCCATTTCGTTTACTATGATTTTGCAAAATACAATGGTGTAGTGTAGTTTATGTTTTATTAATTGGGTAGTGTTTTTACGCGTAGTTTACTTCACCACAGATGTCTATGTACCACCCACTGGGTTTAGTGACACTTTCTTATATACTATTGCACTACTCACTACTAAAGCTAGTGTCACCATGTTTTTTTGAATTTTTTCACACGCACACACGTTTCCTACTGGGCGTGTGGTGGACACCTTTTGCAACGCAATTTGGAAACGAGAAGCACTTACAATTATTAAGCATGCACTACTGTTTCCGAGCATAAAGCACTCTAGCAAGCCACACGTATTCTACTTTGAATCGCGAGAGGTCACACGCAAAATTCACTACAGTAATAACGTAACTCTTGACGGGTAAGCAAGGTTGTTCGGTTGCAAACCACTGGCAACTGCTCACCTTTTCTAAACTGCTGCTTTCTCTTGCGCTTACAATGTAATGTTCAAAAATCTTACTATCTGCAGTATTTTTGCCTTTAGTCAGAATTTCATTTCTGTACTTCGCGCACAAGAGTATATATTAGTGTCTCTTTACTTTACTATGCACATGCAACTATATAAATGACTGCCTACACAATTCTAACGATTAAAAATAACTACGTCCTTTAACTCACATACAAGAGTTTGAATGACACCGTCCTTTAATGAGTGTTGTTATTAAACGCGGAACTCTCTTTCACAGCTAACAACGGTAAATTAATACTTGAAGGGTAGCTAAGTGAGCTTCTAATGCAAAGTGTTAATGGGGAATTGTGGAACTTACACGTTTGGCTATCGCGAAAATGATAGAAAAGACCCTAGCCTCCACCATTGTTACCTCCTATTCTAGGTTCAATACCCAGAGGGGTTCAAATCTACTCTTGAATGGTTTTACCTTAACTAGGGAAATGTATGTCAGTAATAAGCCAACCGTTAAACATCAAAGTCTCTTTATTTCTCACTCAGCTATATTAAAGACACACTTTACGTCACATATAAGAAATACAATTTACTTTATCCCTACATCCAATTTAACTCTCAATACAAGTTAGGTGAACAAAATGTAATTAACCACGTAAGTTATTAAATTACTAAGCAATGGGTCTTCTATCTTTTTGAAGCGTTAATCTCTTGGGTACATTCTATATAGCAGACGCATGTACGTATTGAAATCCTGACTTTATAATTTACAGTGGCCACTAAATCTTTAAGACTCGAATATTCTTACAAGCTCCTTCTCGCACTTAACTTAGGCTTTTCACTCAATACTTGAATCTCTATGACAAAATCGCATGACGAACGCAAGAGGGCTCCACCACGCCTCGACGCTGTGGACCCACACCTCGTTGGCCAGGCGACCTGGTGACTTAATGGGGGCCTTGTGACTCCCTCACTTATATACGCACCTGCTGACCTCATTTTCTTCCTGCCGACTCCTTGTCTGATTTGCATCTCCCAAACATTGCACCTCGGCTGGTACCCTTGGTGCCTCTGCACCGCCTCGATGCACAATGCAATTAATAACTTATTGCGGCAAAACACATAGATATATAGTCACAGGGAAGTCGCGTCGTGCAACTTACTGGTTGGCATTTCAAACCGTTACAATAGAAGAAAAGTGCTAAGCCTATAAACGACAGTCTAAAAAATATGTAAGTAATATAACTAATGGACCTACATTCATATTTTTAATGAAGCCCTTAAAAGCTCAGATGGTAGGTATGTCAAGTCTTGATGTCGCGTTGACAGCGATAACATTATGGATGAAACCGGAAACATATCTAACAATCTTGACACAAATACAAAATACACATGTGTCTTAACTAGGACTTGAACGTAGAAAAGCTCGTATATTAAGGGAGTGTGCAGTCAATTGCATTTCGGATGTTGGATTCAAAGAATCAGTTTCGGATGTAATCAGTCTGAAATCTTCAATTATAGGGTTTACAAACCTGAAATATTTAGAGGGCCGCATTTTTTAAAATAAGTGTCTGCAATACCTAAAGTAAGAAAGTTTACATGGCCTAACGTAGAGCTAGTTGTGTGAAAAATTTGATGGAAATAAGTTTATTGGTTCCTGAGATATGGTATAAAAATTTTGTTTTCTTCATTTGTGCAATCGTACAAAGTTTCCTTTAAAAGGTTCAGTATACCATGTTTTTAAATGATACTACCGGCATACAATTATTGTTTGATAAGCACTCACCTGGTGCTATTTTTTAAAAAAGGCCGCCAAAAGTAGATCTCTGTATGCATAACTAATGCTTCTAATGAATAATATGAGTGTATTAAGTGTGGCTAAAATGTGTTAAATAGTTCAATATATGTATAACATACAAACATTAATAACTTATAATAACGTAATGAAAAAAGACCTGCCGCACCTAAAACATGTTAGTGTACTCACCCTACTGTAGTACTACGGGCGTGTAAAATTTGGTGGGAATCGGTTGATTGTTCCTGGACATTTGTCATCATACACATATTTTATGCATACGACGATCTTCAAAATTGGAGGAAAAATATATTATGTATTAGCAAATTAGGTGATTATCGTAGAGTACACAAATTTAAGTTAAAACTGGGTACATTGTTTCGTAAATATAGCATATTGACCTTAAGTGTTATCATTGATACCAATTTGAAAAAAAATGCGTGGAAAACTTAAAACATACAAACTAATATGGCCTACCATGTTACAACGTCTTCATCAAATTTGATGGGAATCTGTTTATGGTTTCTCGAGATATAACATCAAGATAAATTTTTTCATGTGGAATTATCTAACAAAATGGTTGGAAAATGAGGCACTCTGTAGATAAATTTTTTTTATTGCAATTTATTCTGCCAGCAAACACGGTTAGGTTTAAATTTGTTTTGTACACTATTAATTGTGAAAATTGGGTGTCTGATAGCAACACGTGGGGGCTTCGAGCCATAATAAATATTTAAGCACAGATATCGTGTACCGTTCTGTAATCCTAATCAATTGTGTATTGTCATGGACATAAACTGTGGTATAAAGTTAGTATCAATCATATGTGTACTTCTCGGTGTTGCATTTTTCACAAACGTTAGTGTAGTTTCATAAATACATACAAAATACTGATTAACAATGTGTATGTGACCGCAATTATAAAGATATGTGTTGACCCACATAAAAATTTCAGATTACATGGCCTGCTAAAATGTTACCTGTTTGCCAAATTCGGAGGGAATCTATTGTTTTTCTCCGGAAATATGTCAAAATTTTAAATTTTCGTTTGATACTATCTTACAAGATGGAGACAAAAGAGGCTTTGTGTTGGCATATTTGATGGTTGTGATATACACATACTGGCAAAATACAAATTTAAGTTGTAATTAATGTTATACTTTGGGCGATATCACATACTAAGCTAAAATAGCTTTATTTCTGCAATTTTGAAGAAAAAAAAGTCTTGCTTAGTTTAAAAATAAAAATTTTCATCGCCTGCTGCAGTACTACTTTTTTGCCAAATTTGGTAGAAATCGGTCAATTGTTTCACAAGATATTCAATAAAAACTTAATTTCTTAGTGTGGTGCTATCTTAAAAAATAGGGGACAAAAGAAGCTATGTATGTGAAGCTTGTAAAATATACTGTAAGTTAAGAAAGTTTGATCGAAATTGGATGAGCAGTATGGTAAATGTACCAAATATACCAAAATATATGGGCGACATTTTGAAAATAAGTGACTTATCTAATTTAATCCCGTACGTTTACATGGCCTACCATAAAATTACTTAGTTACCAAATTTGGCGAAAATTGTTTGAGTAGTTATCGAGATATGATATAAAGGATTTATTTTGTCATGTGCTGCTCTTTTTCAAAATTGCAGACTAGTAACATAAATATGTAGTACACTAAAATTTCTGATGCCTTAAAAATACCAATATCTCACTAACTCACGTATGACCAAACTAATAATAAGTGTCACTTTTTGAGATATCTAATTACGAGCAGAATATTAACTGAAATAGTGTTTTGCAAGAGCTATATATAATTTAAAGACACGAATAACACGTAACGCTTCCAAAGCCACTGTAATTTTGTATAGCCTTTGTTCAGCCAACAAGGCTAATACCGGTAACCTAAAAATCCACCACATTATGAAATTCTCAGATAGGCATTCAACCTAATGGCATCTTGCCTGAATTGCATTTTGCCTATAAAACATTCGTGGCTAAAGGTGTTTCGCGTAAAACCATTGTGCTAAAAGAAGTTTTATCCAATATACATTTCGCCTAATATTCCTAAGGCAGTTGGATATTAAGCTAAACATTGGGTACCGCCCGAACTGAACACACCCAAGTATCAACTATCAATTCGTCCAAATAATGTCACAGAAGTAGAAAATTCCCTTGAAATTATTTACATTATATTATATAAATAATTAGTTATTCATACAAATATTATATGAACTCAATCCTTAAACCGAGAGAGAGAGAGAGAGAGAGAGAGAGAGCGAGAGAGAGAGAGAGAGAGAGAGAGAGAGAGAGAGAAATTTTACTGCTGCGTCACAAGCAAAAATATTTTGTAACCATTTACCTATCTCAAATTATTGTTTAATTTAATAAATTTTCCTCAAACCTCGTGTCCTTCACTTCATACATGGATTCAGACACAACTACGGACCAGAAAAAGGCCCTATCTTATAAATAAATTTGTCGCTCATTTATAATACCACACAATATAAATTACCACATATTTCGTAAGGAAAACATTTAATAACTTTGCAGACAAATAATATGCAGACTACACACTCAACTGCTGGTTGATTGTCATTATTTAAGAAGAAAATGGAATAACACTTCTAAAGATAACATATCAATATTGAACACTAGCGCCAAATCTGCAAATGACCGCAGGCCTACCTATCCATTATGTGCATCGGAAACAAAGGGTACTATGCCATAAATATGTAAATTTACAGGAGTGCTCTTTTGATACAATACTACGATAGCACACAGTACCCTTTCCTACAGGCTAATGCGCATATTATTCGGTGTAGGAGTTAGTGATTAGCATCTCGGAAGAGAGCGTAAAAGATATGTTAAAAATATGTCAAAACCTCAGTTTTGTAAAATGTACACATTGCGCTGTACCTCCGACGCACAGCATTATATAAGTAGTTACGTGAAAGGAACTGGTAAATATGTGAGTCGAGTTTGTTATTTCAGGTAAGTACAGAAATTTCATCGCCTATTCATTTCCCTATATAATTACGTACTTGTTATAAAAACTGGTGTCAGTTTTTTTAAGGAAATATTATAATAGTTCGACAATAATTAGGACCTTTATAAAATAACTAAATTTATTCTTAGTGAAGGAAAGTATATTTCATATTGAATATATTATGTACGTAACTAAAACGTCATTCTTTTACCATAAATTACCGTTTTTATGCTTAAAAATATATAAGTTTACAAAAAAATGGAGATTTTATCATGTGCGACGAAATAAATTAATGCATTTAAGCAAATCAAACAGAAAAATTTTCACTGAATTTTTGGATTGAGTAATGAAAATATACCTTGTGTAATGAAATAAGATAGGTAGTACATTAAAAGTATTGAATAAGGTAATAAATGTAAGTGTAAAAATATACATTTTTAAATTTAACTTTGTATTAAAATGTGCTTTGTTGATGGCACGTATCAAATTGAATTGGCTTAAAAATTAATAACTATGGAGGAATGACTAATATCACTGTCGCATAAGTAGAAGATTTTCAGTATTTTACTAAACAACACTACGCATAACGCAGTGAACTCGTAAGTGTATAAATAAGAGGTATTTGCCATCGAGCAGGCTAATTAAAGAATATATATTTTAAATGGCGAGAAAGTTCTGTCTGCTGTATTCTCATACGTTTAAAAATTTGTTTTTAATATTAATTAAACTTCACGAATTCTATTGCGCTGTAAACGATCTTTTTATTTGAAATAAGCGTTAATACGTCATTTTCTTATAAATACGTATTCAAGTTGTGCATTCATAAACTCATTAGAATTATAACAATGCGATTGGTTACGGCTATGTTATTAAGTTATCCTTTTCCCAAAATAAACGTTTATGCATATAACGTAACAATAAAACTAACTTGAAATATTTAACGCTTTTATAATCTTCAAATTCTACTTACAACTTACAGAAATCGTTGGGTGATTGTTGGTACTTCGAGTTTTCATATAACAGTCTTCAAAGAACTACATTATCACAAATCTTTGTAGATAACGCTACGTGCACACATTTAAGTCGCATGTTGCTAAACACGCAACGCCTGAACGATAACAGACTGCACTACAGATTCCTGCTAGTCCGTTGGCATTGCACACCACGCTTTGACTGTGGTACAGATACCGTGGGCTGCTAGTCGGCGCACGATGCGAGTTCTCTGTCTCTTTCACTCTGTTCATCTACCGTTAAGATTAGTTGCTTGAAGAGCGAGTCATGCTGTTTGCTTCCTGTAACAAACCGGTCGGCCACTGGTACGCTCCTTCCTGCGTGGATTGGGAGGGGAGATATAAGAGAAAACAGTCGACAGACATTTCATCGAGATCTTCAAGAAATGCCGTTACCGTAGTACGAACGATGGTGTTATTTGAATTTTTATTTATTATAGTATGCTAGGTTGATCTATATGCTTGGGGTTTGGAGCATGTCAAAAATATGTTTACAACAAATACATCGCAGATATTACTAATGCTATACATAACAATCATACACAGTCTATTATAATACACTTAAGCAGCACAGATTACACTGCAAAACATTATTTACTGACCCCTTAACCTGCAGCAGAATCACGATTATAAATGTTGTAATTATGAAATATTTATATTGTATAAAATAATACAAAATGGAAACTATCTTATTACAAGATCGTTCAGATATGGAGCATGTCAAACTTTTATAAAGGCATTATATGTCAATCTATTATTAACAAAATTACTAATCATTATTGCAAAACCTCAAAATTTCACTTATTACATTATCCTGATTCATAAAATAATCCAATTTCTTATGCTATAAAATTTGTTGTATGGTTAGACGTATACCAATAATACAGTAACTACAATTATATCTCTGTTCACCAGTTTGAATTATCCAAATACTCAATTGAATAAAAGGCTTGTGTATACAAGTAATCTTTCAATTTTCTTTTAAATTATTTGATATTCTTAAGGGCACTGCCTACTGGCTGGAAGGTGCGACATTTAAATAGGAACTCCGATGTAATGGAAATTTCTCTTCAGTGCGTTAATTTTAAAGATAGGTGTATTAAACAAAATGTATTCTTCACAAATTTTTTAGGAGTTCTCAACAGCGGAGATGTTCCCATAAAATGTATAGTCTGTAGACAATTGCAAATATAAGATCGTAGGGACCTTCTCACAAAATGTTTGTGAATAATTCATTTTGCTTGAAACGCCCATCTTTAAAATGAACGCACTGAGAAGAAATTTCTTTAACATGGAATCCCTACCTAGATGTCGCAGCTGGCAGCCGGTAGGCAATGCCCCTAAGGAAGATGTTTTCTACTCTTTTGGTAGAACATTGTATAATTTGACTGTTGACCTTTAGGGAAATGTATGTCGATGCGCAATAGGACATGGGACAGACCACCACCTAGCCACCATAATGTTATGCCCCGACAGCCATCTTGAAAGTAATTTACTGTGACCTTGACATTAGACCTTTGATCCTGACCTTGAACCCAGTGACCTTTAAGCAAAAATCTGAAAAAATTCCGAAAAAAATATTTCATTAAAAAAATTATAAAAAATGTACTATCAATATTTATTTAAAATTGTTAACAGATTTATAAAAAAAATATTAAAGTGGTTAAAAATCGCTTAAAATTGTATTAAAAATTATTATAAATATTTTCTTTCAAAAGTCGTTCAATAAATTATAATAAATTTTTATTTAAAATAGTTTAACAATTTATGAAATAATTTATTATAAAATTTTTATTTAAATATCGTTTAAATATGTAGTATTAAAAATTTATTAAAACATTTATTTTAAAAAACTTACATTTCCGGGATTACCACAGCACCAACAATTAGTCACGTACGTTCTATCCCCAGCAGACGACTGATTCCCTCACCCCACTTAACTCACCTATACTCATTCCGCTAGCTTGACTTTTCGTTCATTTGTTTCGAAGGCCGTTATCTTGGTAGGCTGTTTATCATATTTGTTCTACCATGCTATCTTTATAGCCATCAATTATTCGCACTCGTTTCACTGCCATATTGGCCAAATAACTTGTTTCGAAGGCTGCCATCTTGGTAGGCATCAATTAGTGACTTCCGTTCCACTGCCATATTGGTAAGCGTCATTTGTTTCTAAGATTGTTTTAAATACATATAGTTAAAATTATTTAAAAAATTACATAAAAATTATAAAACATGTTATTTAAAAATTGATTTAAATTATTTAAAAAACGTTACTTTCCGAAGGTCACCCTTCACCTATAATCATCCCACCATCTCCGTAGGCGATATCTTGGTTGGTGAGCACCATCTTGGTAGGCGATTGCCATCTTGGTACGCGACCACCATCTTGGTTGATGTTACCCATCCGCCATATTAGATGCAGACTACCTTGAACTTCACCACAAGACTTTGAATAACCTCGAAAACAAAAACTCAACCGAAAAGACATAAAAGTCAGCAGGAATATTACATTACAGACTACTGCACTCATATTAGATGCCGTCGACCTTGACCTTGACCATATGTGCTTGAAACAAAAAACTCGAGTAAATATATTAAAGTCAAGAGTTATATAGGGTTACAGATTACTATCACCATATAAGATGCAGACTACTTTGACATTGGCCCCATGACTTCGAATGATCTTAAAAACAAAAACTCGAGAAAAATACATTAAAGTCAACAATAATATAATATTACAGACTACTACAATCATATTAGAGACATACGAAACTGACCTTGACCCAATTACTTGAATGACCTAGAAAACAAAAACTTGAGAAAAATATATAAATGACAGCAGGCATATAACATTAGAGACTACTAACATCATATTAGGTGCAGACGACCTTGACCTTGGCCCCATTATCTTTAATGACCTTGCAAACAAAATATCGCGCAATATACATCAAATTCAACAAGCATATGATGTTACAGACTACTACCAACATATGAGAGGCATGTGACACTGACCTTAACCCCAATGACCTTTAATGACCTCGAAAACAAAAACTCGAACAAAATGCATGAAAGTTAACAAGCATATGATCTTACAGACAACTACCACCATATTAGATGCAGACTAACTTTACCTTGACCCCATTACCTTGAATGACTTTAAAAACAATAACTCCAGAAAAAATACATATAAGTCAGCACGCATATTAAATTACATACTTCTACCGCCTTATTGGATGCAGACGACCTTGACCTCGACCACTGACCCATGACAAAGAAAACAAAGTTGAGAAAAATTATATAAATTCAAAGAACGTATAGTATTACATAACAATAACCTACTCCTCGCTCATCGCACCATCCTCACCTCGGAAATTATTTTCCACAATGTCTGCGACACCGTCTCCTGTGCAATGTTTCTACGCACAAACTGTAACTGCAGAAGACGCCCTTCCCGTGCAAGTGTTCTACCGGCAATAACTACCCGGCGATGAGTAAACCAACCCAAACACAAGTTAACACTGTGTGAAATGACATCGTAAACAAATTTATAGTGTATAAAAAGGACATGAAGTTATTTATAAAAGTGTTTAGCAGCATCCATGGTTTTCGCTTGCTGGACTCTTACACCGTCAAGCAGATTGCCATCTCGTACTGTGACGAAGACGAGGAATCCAAAGTGTTTATGTTTCTACGGCTATGACCATAGAAGCACCGCTACCGCGCCACGTAACAGCCATACAGCCAACAGACACACGGACTTAAGTGGGATGATGGAAATATGCCATACGAGGACATTTGCGAAGTGTTGGAGGAAGCCATAATTCCCTAATACCATTTGTACCTTAATCGCCAAGATCGGACATTGCACAGTATGTGACCTATCAGAGAGATCATCGTGGATCTGCACAGGTATCGTGGCTGCCTGCTGTTCAGGCAGCTGGTCGAGACGTATGCCACAAGGCTACACGAGTGCAAAATAAAAGCTATTTCTGCATGTCCTGCAATGCCCAAGCCCTAAGGATCCGAAGATATGGTAATCCGTGGTACACGTAAACAAAAGACTGCAAGGAAAAACATAATTGTTGTGTGTAATAAACCACAAAGACTAGGGAAAGAAGCTGTGTATAATGCAGAACAATGTGTTAAAAATATTTAGTATCCCAGCTTTGTTATATTTTTTTAAATATTTATGTGTGTTTGGGTTGAAGAAAAATGTTGATATAGTGTAAAGACATATTCGTGTTTGTTACATTTTAAGCAAGAGAGGATTTAACCGCCACAAATATACATATACTACATGTACGAAAGTAATTGAATTTTAAAGCGAAGGAGCCCTGCAGCTCAAGGCAGGCCCCTTCAAAAGTCGTCTCTCTTGACTTGGACAGCCAGAGGTGTTTGCATCGCAAGCAATTTTCACAAAACACCTGACCAGAGGTAACCTTTCGGTCCATGCGCCGGCTGGCACGCGCTGAGAACTGAACTCGAGAGACTGCTATATGCCAGCTATCAAGGCTTATAAATTCTATAATATATAAGCAGTGTTCCAACAGACAGCGACTGCATATACAGTTATCATGTAATACACCGAGGAACCCTAGCCAAGTCGAGAACATATATGCTAACAGGAGGTTCAGGTTCTGCCCCCGGTGCACCTTAGACAGAAAACACAGCCAAATAAATACACAGGGAGACATACAGAAAATACGCGGTACATTATTTATAAAAAAATATGTGTATTAGTATACAAGCAGAACAAAATACACACAATATTGGTGATAAACTGTACACTGTACAGTAAAAATAAAAGAAACTTTTACAAATACAATACTAGTAATACAAACGAACGATACAAAAAATTTTATTCAGTATGGCGAAAATAACATCGTCATTACTATACACATTTCGAAAATTTATACTGGGAGGACAAACGGCTTTACATACACGGTAGTCATGGAAAAATGGGACAGTGCTGATGGAAAAATATGGCACAATACCTATAAAAAATGATACAGGCGGTACAAAATACACGCCACTAGAGAGACAGGAAACATACTGGTTAGAAAAAATTATGGTGGACAAACTGGCAAGAAAAATAATTAAATATGTAGACACATACTCAGTTATGAAAAAATCATACATGTCAACCTCCATGATGAGATATGACATACAGGAGGACCTAGGGTCGACACCTGATATCACGGGTACAATACTGGCGGAGACATGCCGATGAGAAACATTTGTCATACCTATTGGCCAGTGCCCAAGGAAACTACAATATATAAAGGCCTATCCATAAACTAACTAAGCACTCTATACGTATACGTGCATACACGTATATACATTCCACCAGCAATGAAAAATTTCCGGATAAATGTTGGACAAATGAAAGGACCAGTAAAAATAGGAAGAGCGATGACAAATATTAATAAATACGGAAAGAAATTCTCACACAGGCACAGAACTATGCAGGCGTCAATTAAAAATGTATTGTCCGAAGCCCCTAACAAGGAAAAATACAAACCAAATTTCAGGACCAACGCCGAAAAATATTAACACACAGAAAAATTGCCCTGCACTGGTACATATAGGTTTTAGGTCTAAGGGATGATGAGGGTAAATCGTCCCTTGTTTGGGTAGGTCTGTACACTGCCTTTGAGCTTGGTTAATATTTAATCACTTATTTATATTTCGAATGTGTGATTAGGTGTTTCGTGTAATTGAGGATAGGTCATTCCTTGCTTGTGTTTAAATATATATATGTCATTAATCTGGTTTAACTGGTCATTATAAGTTAGTTTTTGATTATGGCTCACTACTGAGAGCAGATGAGGGTGAAGTGAGTAACGTGATTGTCTCGAGTCTTTGCGCTATTGTGTTTGGTTCCATGGAAAATATTTTGGACATTTGGTTACGAATTAGGATATTTATATAAAATTTGTAAATTTTTCCATTTATTTTTAAAATGTCATTACTTTATAACACCTGGATTGCTAGGGCGGTAAGTGAGTTTTAATTTTAAGTGGAAGTAGGGTAAGTTTGCTGTAATTCATGTCGTTACCTGGATTTTCGATTGTTAATTTGTAATTAATTATGTTCTCTTTGTGCTAGTCGAGGAGTAAAGCTATCTGTCTCTATTCGATTACTTAGTAATTGATTTATTGCATGTGTGTGCATTTTAATGGCATTCGATGAGTAATTTTGCTTAACAGTTGATTGATGTGTAATCATTCTGGGCATTTCATTCCTGTGTTTAATGAGTGTGCGTATATATAATGTGTGTGTGTTTCAATCAATATTTTTGGTTTATATTAGTGTGATTAAATATGTGTGTGGTTAGATGATTCGTGGAATTGTATTAGTAGTTGATGCATTCTTTAGTTAGTATTGTGCGTATTTTCGTGTTCTTTTGTGATTCGTTCTGTGTGATTCCTAATTATGTTGTGCATTTATATGCTTCTTTGGAATAACTTAAATTAGTATGGAAATAGTTTTGGAAGTTATTCATATTTTTAATTTGTGTTCCATTCTTTTCGATTTGTTTAGGATGTAATTGTCAATCGGGGAAAATCATTTTAATTGATTTGTGATAAATCATATCATATTTGTGGTGTGTTATTTTATTTTTAATTTCCTACTTGGATTATTTCATATTTGTGCCAGGTGACATGATTTAATTGGTTTCTCTGGTGTTTTATAAAACATACTTTTTTAATGTTTGTGTGTTTCGTGCTTATTTGATTTCGCCGAAATACTATTTTAAAACATTAATTTCGAAATAAGCATTTCACACATTTAAACCTCAGTCTACATTCAGACACTAGGCGAAATGGATGTATTGGCCGCTCCCTCACCCAGCTTCCCATCGAGTGCTCCACCACCTCATTCCTCCACAGACATTTGAACTAAAAGGACATGTCTTGCTGCTACTCACCTTCCCTCCCCTTCTCTCTGAAACAATCTGACAACAAAAAGTTATACCCCCCACACCTCAGTACACCGCTGGATGTCCCACAGTCAAAATCGATGCTCCTCTCCAATTATAAAGGACAATTAATACACACTTCCATAAAACTCATTTCATATATACCCATTTCCCAACACCTCACAACTCAGCCATCTTCCAGAAGTCCAAAAGTCGACACCGCTCCTCAAAAATAGAACACTATTATACAGAAAATAAAAAAAAATTAAAATATTCCAAATTTTCCACAATTTCCCAAAATTGGATGAAGACACATTAATCCTTAATCCTATTGATCAGATTCGCAAATTAATCGGATTAGGATTTGCCAATTAACTGGATTAGCCATTATTCCAAAAACTCTTTTTTAGATCTGCTCCATCTACATGTCATTCGCCTAGTAGGCCAGAATCCACCCGCTCCTACTACCCCGATGACAGTTTTTTCTGCGATTTTATATCATTATTCCTTTTTTTTTACTTACGTGTTTCCAGGTAACGGGACTTGGGTCATTTTTTCTTGCTAGTTCATCGAACAATCTGTATAGGGGAAGTTTTTTCGCTGTTGATGTCTGTATATTTCCCGATTTCTATTATTACTTTTATTTCCTCGATGATACCTGTATAGTGCTGTTCGGGTATTTTGCTCTGTGTTAATTAATATTTTTGTCGTTTTTGATTCTGCTATCGTTTTGCTTCGGTGTGTTGAATACCTGTGTGGGGACATTTTTTCTGTGTGTTAGCATTTTTTCAGCGTCGGTCCTGAAATTTTTACATCTTTTTTTGGTCTACGTACTTCTGTATCTGTGCGAAGAAATTTATTCTGTGTGTTAATATTTTTCAGCATCAGTCCTGAAATCTGATTTCGTATTTTTCGTTGTTAGGAGCTTCGGGCGATACAATTTTCCTTGTTAGGGGCTCGAACGATACATTTTTCAGTAATGTCTGTATGGCTCCATGCCTGTGTTATCATTTATTTCTGTATTTATTAATATATTTTATTACTTATCCTGTCATCGCTGGTTCTACCATCGCTAGTAGACTATATACTTCTGCATCTTTCGTCATGTTTTTCTATATTTTTTCGTCATTGGCGCTGTGATTTGTTCATCATTAGTGGGGTGTTTATTTCTGAATAATTTCCCTCGTTGGTTCTGGTTCTACATTTTCTCATCGTTAGTGAGATGCGTATTTCTGTATTTATTTCTATTGTTCATCATTGGTACTACAGTTTTTCGTCGATGGTGTGTGTAATTATGCATGATCTGAAATTTTTTTCACTGATGCCTGTATAGTTGTGTGTCTGTGTGGACGTTTTTCCTGTACTTTTTCTTCAATTATTTTACATTATTTTCGTTGTTGGTCCTGATAAGTTCTCATTTTGGGTTAGCTACGTAATTCTGTACCTGTTTGAAGCATAGTTTATGTATTTTTTCGTCAATGGTTCTACACTATTTTCGTCGTTGGTCCTGACATTTTCTCAACGTTTGTTGGCTGGATACTTCTGTGCATGTGCGGATTGTCTGTTCTGTATGTGATAATATTTTACATCCCTGGTTCTACACTTTTTCATTTGTGTTGGTGTGTTGTTCTGTTAATATTTTTCGTCATTGGTTCTACATTTTTGTCACTGGTCCTGGCATTTTCTCATTGTTTGTGAGCTGCGTACTCCTGCATTTTTTCATATTGTTCGTGGTTGGTGCTACAACGTTTCGTCGTTTGTGAGCTGCATGCCTGTGCGGAAAGTCCTTTCTGTGTGCATTACTATTTTTTCATCGCTGGTACTGATGTTTGTTCTTCATTGGTATACTTCTGTGCCTGTGCGTGGACATTTGTTTCTTTATTTATTCATATTGTTCATCGTTAGTTCTACAATTTTACCTCATTGGGGGTTGTACTTCTGTATCTTCTGTTATTTTTTTCTTGGGTCCTTGTACCATTCAGCATGGAAATTTTTCTGCATTTTTTTGGCTTTTGGTCCTGCAATTTGTTTATCGTTTGCGGGACATGTACTTTTGCCTCTTCTGGCATTTTTTTCATCGGTGCCTGTGTAGTTGTATGTGAACATTTTTTCTGTATATTTTTATTGCTGGTTCTACATTTTTTTGTCGGAGTGTGTATTTCTGTATTTATACTTATTGTTCGTCATTGTTTCATCAATTTTTCATCGTTGGTTCTATGATTTTTCGTCGTTGGTGGGGTGAATATTTATGCAAATGTGGAATTTATACTTCTTATTTAAACTGTGATGGGATGAGGATATTCAATGTTAAATGGCTGTGTAATATTTTTTATGGTTTAGAGTGCTTGGATTTCTTTTTTTTTTTTTCATTGGTTTGTCATTGGGGATTCTACCTATATTTTATTGACGCTGTCAATGATATATTTGGCATGATTTGGTACACTGGGGTTTTTAATGTTGGAAATTTACCATCCTCTTAAGTAGCTGACGCTTACAAATGTTGTGTGCAGAAAATAATAATCGTCTTGGAGCGTACATTGTTGGAACCCACCTACATATTACAGATATATTCGTCGTGTCAAGAAATAAATTTTAAAGCGATGGTACTTTGATTATCCTTTAAAAATTGAAAAGATAAATAAAATTTGATATTGATTTATTTATTAAAAACGCTATTTCAATTTCGCTATTATTTTTTTTTTACTATAGGAATGACAAAATACTATACAGGTTTTAAAGTATATAAATATGAGTGCTGCCACCTCATCTGCGAAATGGGTATAGGAGAGGGGGTCGAAAAAATTTGTGTAATTGGTGGAAGCTTTCCGACTAATTCGTCGTGATGAAAACTTTCAGTAATTGTTCCGTATTGCGTATCGGAATGGGAAAACCATACAAACATTCAGTGTGTACTATAACGCATCGATCCCAGTTGTTTACTTTGCAGTCTAGTGCCGTTTCGCGTATCCGGCCAAGTTCCGTTAAGTGTATCCAAATTCGGCAACAATTGTCCCGCATCGCGTATCCAAGCATTTGTTTCCGCAAATTTTCTCTCGCGAATCATCGCAAGATGGTATGCACAGGATGTAAAATCACAATGTTGAACGCCAGGCAAGTTATTCATTCCTCGCCGAACATAAGCACGTTTCTCATCGAGCACGACATTCTCAAAGCGACGATGTGGTGCGAAAAATGCGGGGAAGGC
This sequence comes from Dryococelus australis, assembly GCA_029891345.1. Taxonomy (NCBI): domain Eukaryota; kingdom Metazoa; phylum Arthropoda; class Insecta; order Phasmatodea; family Phasmatidae; genus Dryococelus; species Dryococelus australis. The sequence goes on along the minus strand of CM057009.1, from coordinate 169,064,054 downwards.
GAAGTGAAATTAGTGGAAAACAGGGGCTTGTTTTACTGGTGCCGACGGCGACTGGAGACGGAACCTAATGCATCTTAAAGTGTCGGCGAGACAGGGAAGTTTCGTGGGCGATTCAAACTTGTCTCCGGGCAAGATAGTCGAGTTTTGTTTACTCTGGTGCCTGGTCAAATACCCTCGATAGCAGACTATAGTGAAATAACTTTTGTGCTTGGGAAAGACGATCGTCACCTGGTCGAGTTTCTGCCGCCAAGTGTGCATAGACTGGGTGTTGATGTACAGGAAACGCATCGGCAGGCCGGGCAAAGTGGTCGAGATCGACGAGTCGAAGCTGTGCAAACGCAAGAACCGCAAAGGTCGCAAAGTTCACGGCCAGAGGGTTTTCGGTTGAGTGCAGCGGAAGGATCCGACGAAATTCTTCCTCGTGCCGGTGGAAAAAAGGAACGCGGCTACCATGAACAAAATCATTCGCGAGTGGATCGCTCCCGGCACGACGATAATTTCGGACTGCTGGCACGGTTACAGCAACTTGGACATTCACGGCTACCATCACATACAGGTGAATCACCGGAGGGAATTTGTGTGCAGCGAAAAGAGCGGAATGGTAAACACCCGAAACGCGCTGAATATGAAGAGGGGTGAGACGTTGAGGATGCACACTCAAAACATCGAGCGAAGTTGGTGTTCTGTGGGATACAGAATTCCCTGATTTGGCCGAAGGAAAAAAGTCTTGGGTCGGCTACCTGGCCAAGTACGTCTGGAAAAAGAATCTTCGGTACGGAGAACGAATGCACGCTTTGCTGATTCACGCCGCCGACATATACCATTCAAGTTTAAATTAATGTTTAATTGAGTTGCTGTTTGATTCATGTTTAAATATAATGTTTAATCGAGTAGCTGTTTGATTTAATTTAAAATTGATGTTTTTGAGTTGCTGTTCGATTCAAATTTAAATTAATGTTTAATTGAGTTCCTATTTCATTCAAAATAAAATTAATGTATAATTGAGTATTTGTTTGATTCAAATTAAAATTAATGTTTGATGACTTGCTGTTTGCTTCAATTTAAATTAATGTTGAATTGAGTTACTGTTTGATTCTAATAAAAATGATTGTTTAATTGAGTTGCTGTTTGATTAAGCTAAAAAACAAGGTTTAATTGAGTTGCTGTTTGATTCAAATTAAAATTGATATTTAATTGAGAAGCTGTTTGATTCAAGTTCAAATTAATGTTTAATTGAGCTGCTGTTTGATTTAATTTGCAGGTGGGAGTGAGGCAGTGTAGCTGTTTGTTTCAGTTAATAAAAAGTTTGTTTAACATGCCGTTCGTTTTTCTTAAAAAAATTTTTAATTGAATTGTTGTTTTTTAAACATTCATTCGCAATCTGGAACAAATCCCAAAATAAGTCGAGTGGGTCGTGATGTGTCCGAACGGCGACGACGGGGGTACTTGCATCTGTTGCATCCGCAAAACTTGGATCTGCCAGTTTCGAAAATTGAGGTAAATTGATAAAAAAAAATAAAAAAAAATTCATTCATTCGCGATCCCAAAAAGGCATAGCGCGGTCGTGTCTGTCATGACCAGTTCGGCCGGCGGTGGATACAATTGCATACGATGTTGCTTTCGCGGACTTTGTACCTGCTAGTTTCGAGTGCTGAGATAATTTATTTTAAAAAAGTGATGGCGTATATAAAATCTATATGGTTAAATTCACGATTTTGGTGTACCCTTTTAGGGATTTCGTACATGTTAATCTTTACATAGTAAATGGCTCAAATTATTTAAAAAATGTTAATAAATATTAAATATTCTCTTTAAAATAAATAGAAAATTATGAATCGCGAATCTCGTGTATTTAAACAGGGATGAGGAAGGGGTGGGAAAAAAAAAAGTTTTTTGGATACGCGATAGGAAACTTTTAGTAATAGTTACTTTTGGCACTCGGGTACACCATGGGAAACAAATGAATTCTTTTACCCTATATTCCGTTTTCGGTTTGGATATGCTATAAGAAATAATTGGGTGTAGGTCGAAATTTCTCCCCCGACTCGTCTGGATACGCAATTTGAAACAAGTGGGGTGTGGCACCAATTTTCCCCCTTCCCGCTTGGATACGCAATGTCGTCCTTTTCGGTCCTGCATGTTTTGTCACCTGGATACGCAAAGGGAAACTTTTGGTAAAAACCAGCCTTTTTAAGGTGCGTTTTATACGCAGGGGGAAACTTTGTATTTTATTTGGGCTTTTTCCCGGTTGTGGTTTGATACGTAATTGGTGGTTTTTGTCGCGACTTTTTGTATCATTGGATACGCAATACAGTGGTTTTTGATCGATTTAGAGACACGATACGGAACAACCACTGGTCTTTTGAATTTTTTACCCACAGATCCCTGGTGAACCTCTCGAGTTCCAGCCAAATGGAGGATGAAACAGATACGGAGGATGTAGGGGAAATGGACGAGACGCTTTCGGCTACAGATAATGAGTCATCAAACTCCTCAGTCCCTGGCCCATCAACATCTTCAGCCGCGGGACCACTAACCTCTTCTTTCCCTGGACCAACAACTTCTTTGCACGAATCTATTTAATTATCATTGACATTTATGATAATTATTTTTCTCATGAGATCGTAATCATGACATTTGAAAATAATATTTTTTTTTGTCAACAGAACTGTTTAAAGATCGCAAAGGCACAGATCTACAGTCGTTTCCCACCAGTCGAGACTTCAAACAACTTCTGATGTCCATCAACAGAGAGGCACAAAGCGCAAATCAGTACCCGACATCACTCATGTGAAGCAAAAACAAGCATAGAGTAAGCGTTCGAGACCAATATCAACAACATACGTCTCCCAACGTCGAAGAAAGAATCCTAAACCAACCAAGATTACTGATATTTCTCGTCGTGAATTACAGCGAGAAACAGCCAGAAATACTCGTTAAAATATTTTTTTTAAATATCAGAGAAAGTATCAGAAATATGGTTCTGATTTTGTATTACAAATAACCTGTATATGTTGTTTATTTACAAAAAAAAAAAAAAATTTTTATTTTATAGTTTTATTTTATTATATATCTTTATATATATATAATTCTTCTGTGCGTGTGTATGTCACTGAACTCCTCCTAAACGGCTGGACCGATTTTGATGAAATTTTTTGTGTGTGTTCAAGTGGATTCGAGAATGGTTTAGATTCACAATTCGGTCCACTACAAAATGTTTTTTTAATACATTTTTTATTTATAAGTTATTGTTGATCTTGGAATGTTTTACATTGTATCCGGCAGACAGCGCTGCGATCGCGTTGTCGAATATCCAAAAATATTTAATTTTACTTCCAGTTTGTCCCGATAGTGGCGCTGCGATCAGATGCAGGAGAATTTCGTAACTTTGTGTTGGTATTGTGTTAAAATAACGGTCCAGATTGTTACAACTTATTAAAAAAAAGTTTGAAATTTTTGGATTTCAGACATATGTACAGCATAACGTCTGTCGGGTCCGCTAGTATATTTATATTTTTTTTACATATAATATACATTTTAGTTAACATTTTACAATTTTCATTTCAAAAATATATGCATAGATACCTACTGGCATACTCGTAAATAAGCCATTGACTTCATTTAGTCTTGTTTAGAGTTTTGCCCCATGTTGAATTAAAATTTCACAAATTTCATTCATAGTATCCCACATAATTGCAGTTTCATCATACAAATCCTCAGTATTTAGGAATTCTTCCATTTTTTTCCTTGTCGTTATTAAATGCCCTTTTTGTATTGTCCAACACACACAAAACTGTAGATTTATTTTTACTAGATACAGCTTCGTGTAATACTGTAATGTTATTACGTCCCACTAATAAAACATTTGCTCCGTTTTCTAGCAGATAACCTACCACTGCCACGGTGCCGTCTTAGGCCGCGAAACGCAGTACAAAAGCCTTTTCTAAGAAATACCGGTTTACCCAAAACTTTTTCGATTAGGAAACGCACAATGTTTTCACGATCTGCATTAGCCGCTTTCATCAACAATTTCCAGTCTTTGTGAATCCCTTTCACTACCGCGTCTATTGTTTGCACCAAATACACAAGTACGGGCTAATTTTCAAAATAATAATTGGTTTACCCCAATACGGTTATACCCTCTGAATCTTTGGCTAAAACGTTGAAATCTTCTTCTATAAGGAATTTTAAAATTTCCAAATTCCCCGCCACTGCTGCTCGCTGAATTGGAAATTTACCACCAAAATACTTTTCTTCAAAATCCAATTTCATCTGCTTCATTCGTACAAGTTCATCTAACCAACCACGATAGGCAGCTAAACTCACCAGCGACAGTTCCTTCTCGTCAAACAAGTCTTGTTTGTCACACCTGGCTCTCATGGCATCATCAGTTGCTCTGATGGTGTCTTCACTGGCTCTGATGGTGTATTCATTGGCTCTGATGGTTTCTTCACTGGCTCTCATGGTGTCTCTGCTGGCTCTCATGGTGTCTTCACTCTGTAGTTTGCAGAGAGCGAGTCTGATCCCTTGGTTCAATCGTCTCGTTTTTATACACGCACTGTGCATTTTGTTTTTTCTGAGAAGGAATGTAAGTTTTTTTTTATTTATTAATTTTTACCGAGACGGAATGCAAGTTTCTATATATGGTATCGTGAGTTTTACCGACCTTGATAAAGAGAATAAAAATATTTTTTTTATTTGACTTTCCCACACACGATTAATTTCAGGTTCAAAAAAATTACTAGGATATATTAGCACGATCTTGTCAATTAAATGTGCAAAATGAAAAAAAAAAATTTAGCTTAGGTTTATGCGAACTGTTAAAATGTAACGCCACTTGTTTCGTTCCTACAATCATTACTCAAGTTTCATTGCAAACTTGTTTATACTTTTTAACTTTCAAAACATTTTCATGTAAACGACAGATGAACTCGTGAGAAAGCAGTTTGACTCGCGCTCTCTACTTCAGCAGTCGGGTAATCGGAGTTTGCTTTTGTTTATCAAAGTTACCAAATAGCGCAGCGACCACTGATGAAACGTATTTCATTTTAACATTCGCTTATTACTTTTCAGATTTCAGAATAGTTTTGGTATTAGTGATGAAACTGATTGAAAACACTTCGAGGTTTCTGGATGCCTCGGGAGATACAATCACTATTCGTTTGTTATCGAACCCGTTAACTAATTTGATTCCATTTTCAATATTCCTTTCGATGTAAAATTATTTGTGAATAAGCGGTTGGTTGAATAAAGTTTTGTAATTTATTTCATTGACATCCAACGAACCCTTGACTTGACCGTCTTCATTATCGTTTAGACGAACCGTGAATGTAGTTTGCGAATGTTCGTTCGAAAGGTCGGAAATTGTATTAAACGCTCCGAAATTTTGCAGTTTCAAATTCTTAAATATTAACCGAGTAAATACACCTCTGGGAATATTCATAGTGTATCTCTATGCCATTTTTAAACGAATCGTACTCGCCTCTTCCGGCTTGACGATTGATGACTTTATATATATATATATATATATATATATATATATATATATATATACTATTTTTTCGTCGGTTAAACTAGATTCGTTGGTATTTGTAAAATCATCTGTTTCGGTAGTAAATTCATATTCCAGAGATGCGGTCGTGGTGATGTAGTTTTTTCTTTCCACCCCATCACCCTCTTCGTCCAATCCTATTATAGAGGTGTCAAAATTGTGATTTTTTTTCCAAATGTATATACCGAGCGGAATTACAATAATTAAACTAACTATGAGTAGACCCAATCCCATGTAGAGTTGTTTATTTCCTTTTTCCATAGTTCTTATCTATATATTGGCAAACGATAGTAAATAACTCAAAATTACATAGATCGATTGTCGGGTGTATAGCTGTCCATCGGGTGCCACGACGACATGACGACCGAGCTCGGATCGCAAATGATTGTGGGCAAATCATAAAATACGTGCTGCACCGATTTTTGAATGGCGTTTTCATCATATTTTACCGACAGGTAAATGACGAATACAGACATTATTTCTAAAATTTGAGAGTAACTCAAGGAATCGATAAGAGGTGCGTTATACCAAGTTACGTATTTTTTGGGGATCGTTTGTCTTTGGAGCGCCCTCCCATAATGTCTCTACGTCTTCGCAGTAAATTGAAAAGAAATTATTATTTTTTCACGTGGTTAAATATTTTTCTGTACTTGTGTCCTACAGAACCAACTTTATTCCTAAACTCCTCAATCTAAAATGATAGGGAATTATTTTTGTAAAGTAATTTTGTCAACTGTTTAATAATTTCATTTTCTGCCCGTTGTTCATCACTCAACAAATATTTTATAATTTTCGCGGGTGACGAGCGGGCCCAAACAATTTTGTTGGATATTATACTGCTTAAGATATATAAAATTTAAACGATGGGTCAATTTCGAAATTTTAAATTTTATTTTAGAAGCAAATTTATCACGTTCAGTCATTAACGAATATATAATTACGCCTTTTAACCTCAATACGGAATCGAAAAAATATTTCTTATTTATGATGACTATCAGATGCAAAAAATCCAAGTACAGCGACGGATTTAGTTTAAAAAATTCAACCAATTACATAAATTCAGAATGCGTCATGTTTTTATTTAATTTCCTCCACGCTTTTAACTTTAGCAACTCTCTAATCGCAAAGATAAAACCACAACATATTATTGTTTTTTTCATAGTGTAATATTAATTTGCTTAGTTACCGGCAGCTGCAGCTCCTGAATTAGCAGCACCTCCGAAAGATGTACTCGCACCAAATTGTGTATTCATCGAGCCTTTGATTTTACTTTTAAATTTCCATAAAACAAACCCTAAAATTCCAATTAATATAATAGATCCTGTAATGGTAAATGAGTATATTTGGTGTTTTTTATTCATTGTCATATATAGAAATACAACATGTAAAAAAATGTTTCACATAGGGTTGGGAAAAGTAGGATAAAAAAGGATAAAGACATAATATCACAATATGTTAGGAAAAAATATTTCTTTATTCATTGATGTATTTACAATAGTAACAAAAAATTATTTACACTTGAATAAATTTCAATTTATTCTTGTTTGTTGCACTGTATAAGACTACATAAATTTCTTCTAGCGTACATCCCGTCAAATTTGCATAAATGTCATTATCAATTGTTAATCCTATACTGCTCTGAATTGTATTTCCATACGTAATATGAAGCAGGAAACCATATAACAAGAGTTTACTGTTTTTAGTAGATTCACATGCGTGTTAAAAGGCAAATTTATGTATCGTATAGAGATTCATCTTGAAGAAACATTTTGGTATCAAAAAGAGGTTTTTTTTTTCCTCGTCACACATGAGCATTTCGTCTCCATCATGTCCCAAATAATATAAAACTTCACCGATGCATACTCCATGACTATGAATTAAACTGCGGTAGGGAACACAAATGATAAGCGGCAAGTAGGCGGGTTTGAGGTTTTCATTATTCTCGGTTATCAATGTTTTTTTATAGTTTGAAAAGAAAATCGGAATGAACCAGGGACGATTTTTGAAAATACTCTGTTGGTCCATCTCAAGTCACGTCAAGCCGGCAGCTACATTATGTTAGAAAATTTTTATTTGAGCGAGAACAGCAATCGACACACTTATATAAATAGTGTGTGACTTCACCAAGTTTTCCTGCGCCGAGTTCAAAATCTCTTTTGCGTTGAGTACCAAACGTGAAGCCGCTTTGATTTTCGGCTCAATCACAGTTGCCAACAACTCCACCGGATATTCAAAATCCAGAGTGAAACAACTCTTGTTACGATTGTATACGCCGAAATGACGTGTAGGCAAATTCTTCCAATTCGGAGCGATATTTAAAGATGTCAGAAATTCCTGGTATGTCGAATCTATGTTCCTAAACTATGTGGTAAGGAAAAAATTATCACCGCATAGTTCGCGCATAAGCGATATGTCATTGCGTTTGTTCGTCACAGACGGCTTTAGCTGATACTGGTCGCCACAAAATACAATCAATAATTTACTAAAAGTGTGCTTCACCATTTGGAAAAATTCAACTATAAATTTTGCTAGACATGCACTGATCATGCTGTATTCGTCAACAAACAAAACAGTGGGTTCGTCGAAGGAAATTGAATAGTTGTTGTTGCATTCCACAATAAACGAAGCTGTGTTGTTCCCGAGATCGCAAAACTTGATCAATTCTTCTACCACTGTAGATATTTTGTCAAAATCAATCAGTGCCAAGAACTGCATGAATTTCAAATATTCGTAGTAACGAAATTTAGTCAACCGAATTAGGAGACTTGATAACATCAAACCATTTGCTAGTTTCATCTGTTGACAAACATTTCGCAATAGGATGTGTTGCGGGGTCGTGTAAAAAACTCTGCATTTTTTTTCTTCGAGAAAAATATGCAATAATGTAGATTTCCCACTGCTGGCAGGACCATTAAAAACGTTATGTATTTAAGTGAAGCCAACTCACCATCATTTTCATCGAGCCATGTAAATAAAGATGTTTTAACAAGTTCTTGTTCCATTCAAAGAGTTAACTTTGCCGAAGCAATATTTGTCGTTGTTTCCCCAGTGTTCGGTTCGGAATTCGATGAATATACAAGAGTAATTAACTTGTCCTCGAGATTTTCATGTGGGATTTGTTGCGCCCATAAACACATTTCATTACTACTCAACACATCTCTGAAACATAAACTCCAGTCTCATTTAGCCGGAAGGCCATGCTTCACACGTAATTTATACTTGACGATTTCTCCAAAGGTATTCATCCGTGAAATGGGATTTTTATGTTTGCTGAAGAGATTTTCGAGGAACAGCCAAAAAAATAAAGGGACTATTGTGATATTTTAAACCTTTTACCATGTATGTTGCCGGTATAATAAACAAAGTTACTTACAAACTGAACATTTTAGAGTATATTTTTTATCCATAAAAATACAAAACAATATTTTTTGTGTTCGATGTAGTGTACATAAAAAGGTTATGTGTTGTAAAAAAAGGCAATGCATTTTTTTGGTATGTGAGACTCTTAATTTAAATACGGGAAGTTCGCACAGTTTTCCAAACAATAACAATTTAGATGGTGCCAATTTAAAAAAGGGCTTTTTAGAATTTCAGAAAGTCTAACAAATGAATATTCGAAACATTTTATTCTTATTAACACGATAAAATTAACCAATTATAAATTTATTTTTAAGGTTTACAAAATTTACCATCATTAAATGACTATACTTTTGTTTTCTAAACTTTGAGGGAAAACTTCCGGATTATTTATATCAAGAAGAGGCGGGAAAAAGGGATATGGGATTGAACGTATTAAACAAAAATGTTTCATTATATCACAATGTTTACGTAATTTGGAAACAAATTATGAGACTTTTAAACATTCGCACATTGGCATATTGGCAAATGAGCCACACCACATTATTTATGCACTAAGCAAAAATTGCGCTGAACAATTTGATTTCTTATATTATTGACTTGGCGGAAATGGAATCAGAAAATAGACAAATATTGCTAAATCCACCCAAATTCAAGTCACTTAAAGTTTCTCAACATCGTTTGAGATGTAATAATTCCAATATATTGGATTGATACAATAATTACAAAATGGTTGCCGAATCGAATTTGTGTAAAGAACTTGCCAAAATAATTAATAGTTTTGATAAAGTACTCGATACTAGTAAAACTGGATTCGTGATACTTGCGAAAAACTTACAACCTCGTGAGAGTGTATATGTAACCAGGTCGATGCAGGATGTTAGCTCTAAATCGGGTATATTTGTGAAACACTATTTTAAAGGATATATAATTTTCGCGATGAACTACATGAACGTAAATAATTCGATTATTAAATTTAAAAACGCGGTCACTTTACATTTATTGATGTCCACCATCAGCCTAATCGATAGAGATTTTACCTAAGTGTCGGATGCTCAAATAACGGAGGCGGTGAAGTCATATATCAAGGGTAAAATTCGAACATCAGATATCATAAAATTTACTAATAAAACGATCGTGGCGAAAACGTTTGAAAACACAGATAAAGAGATTCGCTACAACCCAATACCGAAATGGGAAAATTGCCGATTTCCGTTCTCGATAAAGACAGTGACTAGTTGGCGGCACAAATCATTAATAATTTACAACACCTGTCAATCAAGCACTTGTTCTTTTTCAAATGCACGTCTCAGTTTTATAAATTCGACACTAATTTCATAAACCTTCCCGTCGAGTATTTCAAGCTACAAAATAACTTCGTTTTCGTCGTGCCGAATAACTTAAAGTATAGTGTAGCGGTGACACCGAATAACGATTTGGTCAAAGTAGTGATCGAGAGTTCTACATCACTAGCACTCAGTGCAGCTCAGATTCCGTTCTCGATAAGTTAAAAGAAGAACACGTAATTGTTTATGTTCAATCCGTTAAAAATTCATACATTTATACCTCTCGTAGTGATGGTATAGAATCTTCTTTGAAATTCCAAAATTACAATAGAATCTCAAATACAAAAACTATCATGGTAAATGACGAAATTGAATATACTGATTTGAATACTAATAAATAACAGTATTTTGCACTCATTCGATACGCTTCATAGCTTTTAATGGGAGAGGCGATGGAATTGATCAACAAGTACAACATAACCCTTTTGTTTCAAGTCGAAAGCAGTTCAGTATCTCTGATGGACAATCCCAGGATCAAAAAGTACATTTCAAATGCGCATGAAATGTTAGTTCTTTCAAACAAACATTATTTTATGATATGCAATCCAAAAAATATGTCTGTTAGTAAGCGACTAAACGACGATCAAAGTTTCCAGTTTTACTACCCGTATTCCTCGTCCTCCTGTTCCACCTCCATCCCATCCAATAACACATTAGTAATTGGTTTTTCCAAATTAATTTTAACAATGATATATGGATTTGGATGTAAGTATGGCTAATGTTATATTTTCGTTCGAACCAAATAACTACGAGTAAAATAGTCAAGAGGGGGTTTTTGTATCCTCGGGGGAAGTCGTTCATTCACGAGTAGATTTGAATTGACACGTAGTAAACAACCACGAATTAAAGTTGGTAGGTCGTAGAAAGTTCATGTAATAGCTATCAATAAAATGCGAAATTCGTTTAACTTGAATGATGCGTTAATCAATTACTTTGCGGCACTTACGCATTATTTAATTTTCATCTTTTTTCGTAATGTTTCCGAACAATTTGTCCATGTTTTGATAACGAATTTGGCCACATTTAAAAGCCAATGCACCAAATACAAGCCCTTTTTTGTTATGACGGCTAGGTTAAAAGATAATTTTCAGGAAAACCAACTAAATACACAACTTACCGGTGTTTCGTATAAAACGCTCACCACATCCAATAGTTCCATGTATCAGTACATTTGTATAGGAGATCTAAACACATTCCTGCTCTACGACGGAAACAAAACGAAGCGATTGTCCAAACTACCAGGTCGAATAAAACACTACGATTTGACATTAGTGAATACCCTAAAAAAATATGTGAATGCCAACAATATTTATGATTTTATGGTCACGGCATCTTTATATAAACCTTCGATGAACGAACAATTTCCATCAAATGCTGAATATATTTATAGTACGCTTGATGATCGACATTATGTCGTAAACCTCTCATCCTTTGTTGGTATTCCAGGTATTTCTGCCATTTACGAGGATAAAGATCCGGGAGAAATAACCATTGACGACACGCATGACAATCATGAATACCATTTCCATCGAATAGTACTATTCAAAGCAATTTTATCTGACTTGCATTATTTGAGCATGTACTTGGAAGCCATGCCCGATGGAAAATACACACTAGTGGTGAACATTATCGAATCATTCACAGCAGATAGCAGTATCGTTTTCAAAAAAGATCTAGCCAATTTATTTAACGAAAGTTACGGTTTCCAAGTAGTTGAAAATATTCAAAGGAATCTCGTCATCTTTTCAAATGCTTCCCCCGAAGTTCTGAACAATTGTTTGCAATTCGAGGATGGTGCAAACACAAAAATTTTATTCCACAAAAACCCTAGCACGTTCGAAGAAGGCAAATTGGTTTTAAATACCGAAAACTTGAAATTTACTTCTGAATCGTATGTAGATTATTTACAATTTATCGAAGAGAATTGCGAGTTCTTCAAGTTTAATACACTTATATTGTGGTGATCAACAAAGTTCGAACCAGTCTAATTTACAGCTCAATACAGATTTGGACAATGCGATAATAACGATTATGATTTACTTTATACATGACATTTCGATAGCTTCCTTCAATACCATATTGCGATTTATGAAAAGTTATCTTACTGCTTTCTATAACAAGGTTGTAACTGCCAGCATTAACGATCTGAATAAATATAAATTAAACGCATTTTACGAAGAAATCCATCATTATGATAAAATGTTGAATTATTTATGCGAATCTAGTTCGAGTAAAATTATTAAAGATATTGAGAGAGGAAATAGTTCAGATAGCATTTACATCAATGGTTTTCATGGTATAAATGATAAACATATGGTGTAGGTGGATTCGGCAATACTACCTGCCATACTACCTACTGGTGAAAATGTTATTTTTATTTCGCATACGAAATTTTGCGGTACAGATAGGCTCGCATGTTAAAAGGATATACTATTTTAACCACGCAATATATGATCAAATATCTTTCGAATGTATATGCAACTAGTAATATCGACACATTCAACCAAGAGTTGATCAGGGCGGTGAAAACGAGTCAGATGTGTTTTTGTTACAATTCCTTCAATCCCTTTCCAAATTTTAATATCGTAGATGATAGACCATCCATTGTGGTTATACGTTGGGAGTCTGAGGAATATGAACCACTTTTAGGAATTATTTGGGTAAATATTTGTGTAAAATATATCAATTATACACTGTGTGTGTTTTGTAAATCGAAATAAAACAATAAAAATATTCGCCCGAAAGTATATTTTAATTTGAAAGAAACCAATCCAATAGGAATAATAGAAGAGGAAACTAAAATATAAAAACATGAAAAAAATACCCTTTTTTCTATTTGGTACATTCGGGTAAAAAGGGTATTTTACCACCCCGTAAAGAGTACGTAGACAATTAAAAAAAAAATTTCCTACAAAATTTTTATCCATCGACCTGAGGAAAAGAAACTTCTCGACCACCCGCTGCACATAAAATTATGCGTTTATGAAAACCATAAAGATTTAAAAGATATTTTACGTATTGCAAATAACACCTTTCACTTTAAACACAATTTTCGGGTGAAAAAAAAACCGTGATTTTGACCTTTTTGATGAGGCGGTAAGTTGTGTTGTGCTCGAAGGCACTCAATAACAGTAAGACATGGCAGCTGCCGAGATATTAGCAGTTGCTGAAAAAAGTTATACGTTTTTCACCAATTTTATTGAAAATGCAAATGTTTCGAAAACTAAAACTACTACTGCTACTTTAAACACTAAAGATGAACGTAAAGACAAGCTGCAATTGGGAAACGAAAATTTACAAAACAACGCCTTCGATTGGCAAAATTATTTAAAATAAATCATTACACCGACCCTCACGACTATCGTATTTATGCGAATAACGCAGATAACGACGATTATAAAAATCATAATCATATTGATATTTTTATCTCATATGGTTTCATTAATGTAAGTCATTATTGAAAAATAAATTATAATATTTAAATAATATTTTTAATTTTTTTCTACTTTTTCTATATATATATATATATATATATATATATATATATATATATATATATATATCTTTCTCTCTTTCTCTCTATGTCTTGGTATATATAATGTGGTATTCAGAGTGTTGTAGCAAACTTGTAGTTGGTGCAAGTAAAGAAACACATCAAAGCCCTCCAGATGGCTACAAAAATAAACGTCAACATTATCGCAGAGTCGACCGAAACGACATAACAAAGTCGTAAATAAGGATGACGATGAATCAATTGACCTTTTCATCGATAGGCTGACGAAAAATGTTTTATAATGCAAAGAAGGTGGATATTTCTTTACCTTCATCAAGAAAGATATGAAAAAAAAAAAAACTAAAAAGTTATATGTAAACACAGTTTGCAAGATATTCAAATTAGCCAAGGATCAACAGTTATATCACACAAAGTACTCACCTGATGAACACTATGACTTGTTACTTCTACCCACGCGTGACGAAGAACAACTAATGATTAAGAAAGTCTCTCAATTTAGTAATTATAAATTTTGTTAAAAGGTAAACATTTGTATAAAAGTCGCCATTATTAATAAAATAACTGATAGAATAAATAAATGTATTGTTTTATTGGTTAAAAATGCAGTTATTTCCGAGATTAGTATCGAAACCCCCAGCAAATACAATCCTCTATCGATCATGTATATTCGAGAGTTCATTTTAGATGTGTAGAGTGTTAAGTACAAAACTTGATCTGGATTTTGTGCACTAAAAGTTTTCAATTGATTTGACAACATTGTATCATCATCATTACCGCCCATATTGTTCCTATAGATACGAGATCCACTCGAGTTGACTTTGAGGGCCAGTAGGTATTATAAACGGAATTGCAAGAATGTTTAAAATTCATCTTTTACTACTTTAGTAGGATGAATCTCCTTAATAGGTGGGTTAAAAATGCCATCTTTTTTTTTAAAGGCCGCTTATTTACCGGTGTCAGTATAATTATCGATAGAAGATAGTTGGATGGAAACATGATTCGCTAAATCGACAACTCCTTCGTGCGCGTTCTTCCCTATCAACACGAACATGATCGGCGTACATTCCATCGTTCGATAACCCCAAATATTTTATTTATTTCCAATTTTATCTTTGATACATCATCTACGTAATCTTGAAATTTTAGGTTTTCCAAGTTGAATGGATTGAATATGGTCAAAAACACATCGCCTACTGCAGTCACGATCATTACAACATCAAGTATGGGCATCCAAGAAAGAGAAACTGCAGCAAATGCTCTAACGGCGAATCCCACCATTTTCAAAGCAGTCGATATCACAGCTCTCGTAACAAATTCTATCGTCAAGGCTCTGAATAAATAAATTTCCAACTTTGCACCCGTTTCGATCATTCTGTGTCCGACGTGTTTGGCTTGGGGCTTGAGAACAATATTCAGACTGACCTCACCTAATAATTGCAGTAGGAACTCGTTACTACCCAATCCTTGGATGCAAGAGGTTATAATATCGGCAATTATGTCGGAAATATCTTCTGTATTGGATAAATCATCGGGATATTTGGTCTGAAAACCACCCATTAAACCGAGCATTTGATATTCGTCGATTTGGCGTTTACCGTTATCTATATATTTCAAGTGGTATGGTACCGAATAGGCTTGCAGTCCGATTCGAACCCGAGTATCTTTATCGGGAACTATGGTTTCGACATCGCGGGTCAGTATTAAAGGCTCCACAAGCTTACCCCCTCCCCCATACTCTGTGGTCCAAAATAAATGTCTCGGTGTTTTTTCTGTGATGCATATGTCACTGATTTTAATGTCTGGATTTATGCAGAATGCCTCGTGATTGACGAAGTTATTCCATTCCGCGACGTAATCGGGCATTTGTCCCGTTGGTGGTACTTGCGGGCTCTTAACATCGTACGTATCGATTTCATGAGCCAATTCCACGAAACTATATTCGATAAACTTGTATAAATAATTTCCGATGAAAAAGCCTATAATTATATTATCTAAATGGTCTGTGCATTTGTCACCTGCCAGAGAGATGATAAAATTATCGCAATAATATGAGTTTAGACGAAAGTGTATTGTTTCATCACCCATATCTGTCACATAGCGAAGAATCGACATCGAAACCAGTTGCTCTCGTGTTTACATACGGAATAATGGTGCCTTCTTTTACGCGCCAATAATCATCTATTCTCAACAGGTAGGCTTCTTGATGAATCAACATACATGCATCGCAGCGGTCGCTCCAATAGTTATTTGATCCGTGATATTTCGATTCGGAATCTTTGGTTGGAAAACATGCTCCTTGGCACGCAATCACATCTGAATTACCACTCTTGATAATTTTAGGGACATCTCGAGGTGTGGATGATTTTCCCGTGGATACTGTAGATTACATACGAGATCCATCGCACATTTTCCACCTTTAAGACGAACCTGATAGCAATAATAAAACAATTCCACGTTTGCCTTTTGTATCTCTACATATTGCCCAATTTCTACGTATACATGAGAAAATATTTGCGGCACTCGCAGCAAGTATTCGTTATAAGTTAATATTTTTTTGTCTTTCAAAAACATTTCTCAAAGCAGTTGAACAATCCAAGTTTGTTAATATGGACATCTTATATATTTTTTTAGGTATATATAAGTAAATAACAAAAATGCAATCACAGAGTCAACTTCAAGCTCAGGGTAGTTCGAATATATTTTCGAATCTCAGTACACATTCATCAAATCATGCAATTAATCTCAATCAATCAAATGAAATTAATCGATATTATCAAATCGTTTACGTTCATCAAAACTTAACCTCAGTAACAGTTCTAACAGTTCCGTCGATATTGAATTGACGCCTATTTGTTTCTTGAATAACGAACGATGTGGTGCAAACACACCAGCTAGTGAACAGTTGTTGATCGGTGGATCGTGGGAGACTCACAAGTCAGATTCCTGCAACGTCGATTATAATTTATTTTGAAAATACATCAAATTAAGCCTCATCTCAAGACGAGCATTTCGGTCGGCCAATGTCCCTTGTATCCCATCCTTGTCGGACAACCATTGAAAACCTCGACTAAAACGTTAATGAATCTATTTTCCAACAACAACCGTAAATTTATAGATTCGTCGAAATTGGCTACTTTATTCGAGTATTCTACATATCCCGAAAACATCGCTAGTACAGATAAACTCAAACTTTTTACCAAACACGTGATCGATCACGGATTAACGTGGGCTGTTTTGTATCTAGCGTGTATCGAGAAGGCTAAAGTGAATATGATTTTCGACCAGGAATATCTAGATATGGACATGGTCAAACAAAATAAATGGATCCATGACATAACAACCTCTTCGCTAATTACAGAAGTCGCTATGGAGGATGGCAAAAAAATCATACAATATGTGGTTCCTTTGGCACAGTTTCCCATATTTCACATTTTAACAATCCTAAGCTACCTTCCCTCGTGCAATATCAACTTCAATGTGCTCGGATACGAGGCAAACATCGAAATTTTCAACTCAAACTTGGTTTAAGGTACGGGATTTGGACTCAGGCATGATTTGGGCAACAAGGAAAATGTCGAGTTGGACAATTCGTATCCAAAAGACGTCCAGGCCAACATCAATTCCAAACCACTCCATCAAAACATTGATGTTTTGGGTTTGAACTACATGGGGGTGGAGGGGCAAAAAATGCCAATCGTCAAAAGAAAAATCAACCAATGTTCGGAATACATCCCAACACTTTCGTTATTTCGTAAAAAAAAAATTAATAAAATATGTTATATAAAAAAATTTAAATTACTGTTTTGAAAATGAAATGAACTCGTCCAATTTCTTCATGTTGGCACAAGTCAAATCTTTTTTCGTATAAATCAATCTTGACATTACTAGAACAATTTTTTGAATTGGTAAATTCCACGTTCTTTTTCAACATTAGAAACAGTTGAGGTAGTTGCTTGTTTGCTGTCGGCAAACACTTGTAACGTTCTGTTGACGAATAGGCTCGCTGAAGAACATTGTAAATGGCAGCATTACACTCGTTCATAAGCAAGTTGTTTATCGACAAATTGTCGAATTTCATAAATCCGATGCTCTGGGAATCCGATGCAATGTTCTTCAACTCCGCCGTCGACGATTTACCACAAAGTATATTTGTTGAGAATTTTTTTCTGGATTAATACTCATTTCTTTCAACTGCATCAGCGGCGATCGACCGTTAACCGAGTATATCGAAGCCATGCTATCGATATAATCATCTTTCATGAACATAGGCACTGCTAATACCCTTTTGTGATGATGTAATGCTCAATTTTAAACCATCATAGAATCGATGCCGGGACTCTACAACAGCCTTGAAAATGAGAGGTTTATTATGCACGAAACATATGTTCGTCTTTACTCGTTCGATTTTCGTAAATGGAGATAGAATTTCGTTGCCGTCAACCGCCAACGATATTCTGTACATGTTTGTCGACACACTTACGTTAAAGTGTGCATTATTGAAATATTCCAGTGGCTCGGTCGAATGAACCTTGTCACAATACACGTGCATTTGAAAAAAGACTGTCTCGAATTTATTAAGTGGTAGAAATACGTGCACCGAGTACTAACTCAAGCGAATGCGAAATTTGGATTTGGAATCGTGGATGAAAATCATCCGGAAACGACGACGGTGTATGGTCGGAATGTCTTCAATTGGCGTTGATCGCATACCCGTCTTTGGTGAGTTGCGGATGACTGGTAAATGCTGTTTTTAATTTCAGGAACCTCGCATCGTCACTATCCGCCACTAAATAATCGGCTTCGCCGTCCTGTGATTTCCGTTCCGCAACATCTACGTAAACACTCCCGTTTTCTATACCGAACTCGAAAAAACAAACAAGCTGTTTTGTGTTTAGTTTTCTTTTCAAGTAGTTTGTCGCGGTGAACAGCTCTGCCATTTTCCAATATTGGAATTTGGATCGTATTTGCTCTGTGAAGTGTGGTATGAAACAATTATCCAGAGTCAAAACATGCTCCGAATCGCCGTTCACGGTAAATTTGAACGAGGATTTAATGCATATTCTTCCCGTCACCTCGTACACAAATGTCTTGAACAGCATACCTTGGAAATTATTCAATTTGAATATACCTTCAAACACAAGCACCTCGATTAAACCAAACAGAGTCGAATTTTTGAGCATAGTTTATTCACTTTCACTTTAGGATTCAACTTGTAATTCAAGGGAAATATCGATATGAACATGCACAAGCAACTACTAGAAGTACTGTTTTTCATATCCGTGATTTCGCGTTCGTCCAGCAGCAACCAGTACCCTTGGAATTCAGTTTGTCGATCCTACACGAATCGGTGCTCAAGGCCAGGTTCACGTCCGAGACTACGGAGTAAACACGATTGGACGAATCAATGGCGACATTTTTTTCGCAAAAGACACAAAAATCCCAAATAATCTATGGTTATCGTGGATGTGTCAATATTCTTCAGTACAGGTCTGATGACGAGTCCAAAGAAATCTCGATAGCCTATCTAAGGAGTCAAGGGTTTATGGTTCAAGTTTGAAATATTTGTTCTTATTTTCATTTTGTACGTATTCGTCATAGAAACGCGCTTGCACCAATTGCCAGTCGCAACAATCTTTTTTGCATGTTCTTCATTATTGTCGAATGCATACAAGACCATCCGAATCAACAACATTGATGGAGAGAAAATTAGTTTATTGCAGTAACTATCAATGGGTCGTATATGACCGACAAATTGTTTTAATATAAACCCGAAATGTTGATGTTAGTAGACAATGTATTTATCATCATCTTCAAAAGAGTGTAAAGTATACAAATCAAGATTGTTTTTAAAGTTTTCACCTTCAGGATTGCGGTGAGCAAATTCACGTTGTTCTTTATCCATGGGCAAAATCAGTTCGAAACAGAGTCCTTTATTATTTTAGTGTAACTGTATTTGTTGATGCAAAAGCGATGACTGTGTATTCGACTCACTCGAATGTATGGTAATTCACGATTATTCGTCAATATATAAGGAACCCAACACAAACGACCATTTTCGACGAAAAAACTGTGAATTTGGGAATTTATCATCGAATAAACTTCCACGCTTAATATCCTCTTTTTTGAAACTTTCGCCATACAATATTCCTTCACACGTTCGCACAACAATGGTGGTGATGAAGATGATGGCGAGGGTTATGATGTCATTTCGATGCCATCGCAATAACTGCGATAATATGGAGTAATCTCAAATCCAAATCAGATCCCGGCATCACGGGGAATATATTGCAGATATGACTATCCTCCATGGTTGTACAAGTCTTATAGTTCAAGTTGAGATAATAGCACAAGTCCAAATAAATGCGATTGAAACGAGAACACGATGGAATACCACAGATGTCAATCAGTTTGCATTTGAGAATTGTATTTTTGAGACAAGGCTGAAAAGTGCCATTGTGTTTACGATCCAAGTATTCTACACAGTCGTTGAACTGATTCAAGTATTGGCAAAAGAAGAATTCCCAGGGCATGGTTGTAGAATAACTGAAATATTTTAAAAGGGAGTTGTTGTATTTATAGAGAGAGAGTTTTATGTTGTTTTTTTTTTCAAGAGTAAAATAAAATAAATCTTTTATCTAGTAATTTTTCGTTTTTTTTTTCAAGAGATGAAGGGTATACTGAGAAATAACTGTGTTCACAACAAAGTAATTGGATATGTGGATGAAGATGTTAGTGTCCGTCGGTTCTATGTCTTCGATGATGGCAGTGGAAACGAGATGGAAGAACTGTGTGGAAATTGCACGTTGGATCTCGAATCTACTGTGCACAAAAATTTCAACACCATTAAACACTTTGTTTGTGTTCGCAACATAAATTGGTGTTATCCCGTTTCGAAAAAGGATGTCCAATTTACAACAGAAGAAGAAAAGGAAGAAATTGAACACTTTTATATATTCAAAGCTCGTTACGATTCAATCCAGGAACTATTACCGTGACAGTATAAAAAAAACCCACATGTACTGAAGATTATAACATTTATCCCCTCATGATGTGCACTTGCTCTCGGATTTTCAGTGTTTCTTGTGAATATTATGTAAAAAAAATGATTATAATAAAAATAATATAAAAAGTTTGCATTTTTACCTACTATATTCACAAATGAATTAGTGCTGAAATTAGAGGATTCAACCAGGATTAGTAATTATCGTACAAAACCAACAATAATTCATGTTTCTCTTCCAATTTTAAGTCTTGGCCAATCAGCATACCTAAATTAATAGGGAAATAAGACAATGTTTATACGACTATTAGATTATGTAGTTTCGTGCGAAAAAAAACTTGTATTTTTACCACTTCGATATTTAATATTTTATTCAAATAATGTTTCACATGGCAATGATTTTTCGACAACATTATGGGTGAGCTAATGGTATGTTCTAGAGCATTTTCCACATCATTTTCTATATTATTGTGATGGTAAAACCATAAATTCACTTTTCCAAACACGAAACCCACTCTTGGATCCAATAAACGTTTTTTTTTTTTTTTAAATCACCTAATATTCTTTTGCCACCACCACCACCCCTACCTTCACCATCGTTGTTTTTTTGCTTTGACACTTTGGCTCGAATAAAAAATTATGGAGTAAACAAATCTTCTAAATTGGGTTTTGAAGGGTTCTGCCCGAAACACAACGATATGTGCATCGGTGTTACAAACATGACCAAAGTTCCATTTTCTTGTGTTTCGTCACCTATCTTTACATTAACAAAACATCTTCATAAACGAAATATATTGGGAATATATCCCTTTGTCATCACCGATTATTCGACTTCCAACAAGTGTATGTCTGCAAAAGGACATTGAATGATTAGAAAATAAGGATGGCAATTACTGAAGTAACACGATAGCGAGAAAAGTATATGATAAACAAATTTTTCAATTTTTTTTTTTTTTTTTGCGAATATACCAATGTATTTTCAATCAGCGCGATATTCGATCTATAAGTCACAAACCAACCTCGCATATCGATCGCTTTAAATGGTGGCATTAATGTCTCTTTTGGTTTATGTTTCGGATATGCAAAATACTTCCAAAACGATTCACATTTGATCAAATCGGATAGAAACTCTTTGGCGGTGGATGAGAGTTTGCAATTGTCATCATCGTTGTTTTAAATTTCGACCAGAAACAATCTTTGCAAATCAGACTCTACTTTGGTAGGATTCCTTTTCTCTACAAATGAAAAAATAAATAAATATCTTCTAATAAATTTAAAAGCAATCATTTATCACATATGCAAACTGATTAAAATAAAATTTTTGCTTCAACCTCCAGTTTGTTTCTGCATCGAGTTCTCAAACACAATTCATTAGAAAATCCAAACCACTTCGAGTATACACATTTGTTGCAAATAGTCCATAGTTGTAATTGTCTTCTAAATTATTTTTCCTTCCAATATTTTCCAACGAATTAATCAAGGGTTTCAAGGTGTATAATTGGTTTACATAAGGGTAGTCTTGAGATGCTGACAACACTATTGATTTGGTTTTTTGAATTAGAAGTCATGAATTGTGCATAAATTGATGCGAGAGGTTTTTGTTTTTTCCCAATTTTTAAATACAATGTGATTCTGCAAAAATGGCTGTTCTTTCATGAGTTGTTAGAACTTTGGAGAATGTTTCGGTAAAACATAGTCCCAGTTGTAGTTTTTTAAAGTAACCAAAGGTATCGATGGTGTATTTTTTTGCGAGTTGAAAAATACATATAGAAGCAAATTTTCAATCTTCATGAACAAGAACAAAAAGGTAAGTGAATTAATATATACTTTATAGTATATACATAATTATTTATTAACTTATCTTTTTATTCTTACCTTATTTCTCTTCTCTTCTGGAGAGAAGGAAGGTTGATGTTGCTCTGTCCAGCTCTCACTGTCGACTGAAGTGTTTTTTCCAGATCTTACTGCCATATAGGCAAACTGTAATAAGGGGTAGGCAGGGGAAATGCTGCAATGTGATTGGTTGTTGGAATTCGGCCTGGGGGGTATGCCAATCATGGATGCGCTCTGACAAAATCACACAAAACTAAAAAAACTTATTCGTTAGTTTCTATAAAACTTATTAATATTCAAATATTTTCTTGTAATTGTAAAGTGAATCGTAATGTAATTTAGGATGATGCAATGTCATAAAATTTACATCGACTTGGAATCAATACTGTGTGTTGTCATGCCTATCCTACTCATCTGAAGGTTTGGACTCATGACCTCATCACTCATATATGGTGTTTTTTTGTAAATAATTTTTATTTATTTTTTCATTATTATTTTTCCGTTTTTAAAATTATTTTATATTAAAGTGGGTTATTTCCGTTATTCGATTCATAAGCTTTGTGATGTTTAATACAACAACAAGCTGAAAACATTCTCCAACCGGATTGAGCAACAATGAAAAAGAAATAGTGTGCACAATCTACAAACTCATTACTGTTTCGATATTCAACTATTTTATTAATTTTATTAAACAACGATACATCATCATTATATTGTCAATGGAATACTATTTGTCTTTCCGATAATATTTTATTTTGGCTGTTGGATGTTAACTGGTTTTTGCTATTGCCAGACCTGGCAACTTGATTACCATTGCTGGTATATTGGATGGAGTTTTTTATTCTTATACATTAAAGGGGACATTTCCTTTATTCGAGTCATAAGATTTGCGGTGTTTGGTACGAAACACGAGAGAAGCAACAACGACAATTGGGAAATATTCCCTAATGGATTTCCACATTTCCTCGAAAGGTTAATCACAAAACTATGTTTTCAATCCAACAGCCCATCATTCTCACAAAATTTAATCAGTTTGTGGAAAATACCGAACATACACTGATTAAAACTTTGTACAAATTGTCATCACCATCACCGACCCACGATGAAGAAACTTGCCTGCAAAATCATTTTAAAATCCCTCAATCGGCAGAAATCCAAATCCGAATGTTAAATGAGTCTGGTATCATTAGCTATCTAATCAAAATTTACTTTGGTTGGCGGTTCGAATTAAAATTTTATCGTGGCGAGATTGTGCCTATAGGTTAGAGCAAAGCAGTGGAAATTGATCTCGAGGTTGGTGATTTGAAGCTTGTCACATTGGAAGAAACATTGCGAATCGTTTGTTATGTATATTCCAATAGCGAGACAGGGAACCGAATTACTTTTCACCTTGTATTTGACGAAACATCTCTTACTCAACCCATATCGAATCGCTGTTGAAAACGAAATGTGTGATTCGATCGAAACATTCATACGCCATCTTCCCGAAATGTTATTCGACGAATTGATTTACGACTATTATGGTGAATTTAAGAGAGTATCCGATTTCATCAATGGAATCTGGCCCGATCATGTGGAGAAATGGCCCTTTATCGAATGTGTCGCTGTAAGTGAACGACCGGAATAGCATGCCAGCTTAAACTCACTTTTCTCACACCCTATTTACTTTTCGTCCTCTTTTCACCTGCCGTAGAGGTGCACAATTGCAAATTGAGTGGTTATCACGTCGCATTTGTCGAGGAATTGGAAAACAATAAAGTTTTCGTCCTCATCGACGTATTGGATAAAATCAATGTTTCGAGGGTAGATATGAAACGGGTATTACAAAATCATCAAAACCATATTCCCGCCAGCTACGAAATTTATATTCTGGAATCAATTCGATTCATAACATTCCTCGCAGAAAAACACTGCCATTTTGATCAATCGACCTGTCTGTACCACTTGAACGAGGACAAATTATACGCAAACACGTTCCATCGATCGGAATGTTCTCTTGTGCCAATTTCACTTCCCACCGATGGCCTGTTGTATTTCCACAACGACAAGATCTTCAATGTAAAGAGTGAAAAAGCAATCTATTTGAAGTTTGATTGGTATACTTTTTCAAAGTATTTAAACAGTAAAATAATCCCTAAACTAAAGCTCAAACAAGGAGTGTCGTTGGTCGACATCACTGTGAAATATCTCGGTCGATATGCTGCGTATAAACACCTCGTGCCAAAGGTCTTGGAAACTGAAAATGGACATATCTTTGAAGAGATGTTTCCCGATTATTCCATCGTAATTGACGAGAGTAAATTAAACAACATTCTTCCCGAGATGAGCAAACTTGCGCCGTGCGACGATATTGCGGTTGATTTGTTTTTCATTTTGGAATTCAAGGTATGTTATGATAGTGGCGGAATTGTATTTTGTAAATTATGCAAAAAAAAAACAAGTGCCAATCCAGCGAGTGTAATTGAAATGATTATATTGAATAAATAAGACATGTATCATAACATTACGTTATTTTAAAAATTTCGCTTAAGTTCGCTACGGCTATATTTATAAGTATGGGATATATTTTAGCGGAATTCATTATTTTACTCTTAAAATATGTAATACAAGTGATTGTCCAAATGAATAAAATAGAAACAGACATTGTTAGTTTTGTAAAGTTAGTACAGCATTATCACAAACAATACTTGTCGACAAATGTTGATCATAGCAACGTTCTTGTAAGTTTGAAACTAATGCTATGCTTTTTCCTCAATATGGCTGGCTACAAGACACCGAGCAGTTTGGAAAAATGATTGAAATTTTGAAGAAACTGATGATTAGTACAATGAACGAACGTTCAAAATACTATAGATCAACGGATGTCTGGAATTGCATGAAATTTGCCATACAAACTATTCCCAGCAAGTTACCGATGCCACCGACAGACTATACTCGGCCGTGGGGTACAAACTGGTATAAATTTTCAATTTCCTTTCCACAGTTCTCGTCTTTTCAAGTTTTGTCTACGCATATTTATTTGACGAAATTGACAAAACTTTACGAAATCAGCTGGTTAGCACGATTAACAATTATTTACCCGCACCTACAACAAGTATAGATTGGCCTAGATCGGGACCAAACGCAGTTATGATGGCGGTGCCATTCGTTTGCTCCCACATTTTGATGGGTAATTTAAAAAATGAAATTGACACCGAAGAAATGTAACACATATTATCGCAACTGAAATTGCAAGTGGTTACTTCGAACGAAGGTTTGTATCCCGACGGAGGCTACGTGTTTCACGAAACTCTCTTAGCCTACGGTTAGATATAATCTTCGGCTCGGGATTTTATCGCCCTGCAAGAATTTTTCAATATAGATTCAAAGCCGGTGATTGATAAAGTGAAACGGATGTTGGAGCATCCGACAATACCATTACATTTCGGTCAAATGTTTACAAGGACGGCGAGTTTGGTATCTCGAGATAGAGGCGATTATGGTTTCTTTGTGTTTGATTCGATAAAAGCAGTGATGGCCAAGACAGAAAAATGGATGTTGCAATTCAACGGCCAATTCTCCAAACTCTGTTTTTACGAATCCGACAAAACCTATACTAAACTGGGTTAATTTTGGGTCACGGCTCTCATGTTTATGTGTGCAAATTCCGATATGAAACTTCTACAACAGTTTTGCACATATTATCATGGAGTCGTTAGCATTAACAATAAATTAGTGTCTATGCTGACCACGACAGAAACCACGACAACGTTCATGCCGCAAAGTGCCTTTTCGTGCATTGCCCATTTGGATTCAGTCACCGGTATGTATCATGCTGGGACTATAAACTATTTCCAACTAAAAGTGACTGAATTAATTTTAGTGAACGAAACAGGCTACGCCGTCGTCTATAAAGTACAGTCTACTATGCAGACTAATCAGGATCCCATAAAAGTTACAGTAATTTTGGGTAAATGCATCATATCTTCCAATCATTCTTTCAATGCGACGCCAAAGTACCAGTTTGATCAAAACTATTCGTTTGTGCATGTGGGTACTCCGGAATTGACCAAAGTAGTTCGAACGGAATATAACGAAAGTTTCGATTCGTTGCAGTGCACACCAAGTATTGCCGACATGGTTGCCTTCAGCACGGCTGACAATAATTCCGACAACTTACAAAACATCTCGGAGCATTTAATCGAAACCTTTTATTACACTCTGTACGTCGAAAACGATAAATTATTTCTCTATGATGTGAATGCAAACAAAGTATCGACCGGTGTGAAATCCGACACTCCTCTATCCATTTTAGAATTTGATGGCCCGATGATTAGGCGAAAATATGGCGTTGGTGCGAAAATCGTAAACTGAATTTATTTCGAGGGAAAATACTTTACCTCCTCTTCGTACATGATGCTTAATGCGAAATTTATAAATATCAAGATTATCCCACGGATAAAATAAGACAATGGCTTCAACGATGCTTCAATACGAAATTGCTCGTTTACCTAGACAACTTCGACGAGTTGTAATCAGTACGAACCACCTTATAAATTTCTGCTCGATACGTAAATTGCCCTTTATTGCAAAGAACCTTTACCTCGCCAAAGAAAATGACAATGAATATGTTGATGTACGATACTATGGCAATAACGTGGCTGAAATTTCACTGAATACCATTCAAACATCTACTTTATTGACCGGTATGAGTACATTTTTAATCAAATCGTTTGGTTACGATTTCAAGTACAAAGAAAAACCCTATTACGTCGATTATTTGAATGAAAGTTTTCTTTTTTCGCCCGAACAAATAAAACAAGATGATTTTTAACACGTTTCACTTGCCAGGCTCTCGTACTTTTCAATACTTGAATTAGTGTAAAGTTTATAGATTTCCTTTTACCGTCACTTTTACGATGCATCAGTTGAACAGTAATGATAATCAATTAATGATGGATTACGAAGGTGACGAATCGAAGTGTAAATTGAATATTACCTAGTTATTAGAACATTGGAGTAAACCATTTCGATTTTGTCTTGGAAAGAAATAGTCTTAATATCTTTGTTACTTTCCTATAGTAAACATACCTTTCTTCCACCCAACTGGTATTTAAGTGTCTGTAACCCCTGGAAACTGAAGTGTGAATTAGTCTTGTTTGTCTAATGGAATGATACATCATTTTGGAGAGATATGTGAAGGGTTGTTTCGTTTCAAAAATATCCAGTGTCCCTTATAGGGTGGAAAAGACATTTTTTCAGATCTGGACAAGAGAAATCAATCTTGTCCAGATCTGAAAAAATGTCTTGAATACCATTTGTTTCCGAATACAAGTCTACTAGCGACCACCGGAGAAGTGTATTCACACGTTTATGAAACGTTTCCTGATTTACCAGAATGTATAATATTACTCACACCCAAATACATGAAAAATGATAATAATCAAGCAGATGAAAAAATTATAAGCTTTGCCAAGGAGAGAATGGAAATATACATTGTAAAAAATTGTTTTTGTTAACTCACAGCGATGAGAAAATGTATTCTTTAAGCAAATGAAAGAAAAATGTATCGAAATAAATGGTTTGAATTCATTTTTACTGTTTTACTGACTTTACGAATGCATGAATTGTAATATTCCCATATTCTGACAATCAAATGTTACGTAATATTTGATTGTGTGAATTTAACAATCAAATCTAGTGCATTTGCACATAAAGGTTTGTGTGTGGGATAGTGATTAAGAAGACTTTTAATAATTTTAAAGTGATTTAATACTTAAATTCTGTAAATGTAATATAATTCAGACTTATTATGTTTGAACAAAATATGTAATGGAATTGCTTCCTATATTTGCAATTAACTACCTATAATAGTGTACGCCTTGCAGTTACATTATAGTCTTGGAATACTACAGAAAAAATGATGTATTTGCTGTGTTGCTTTTGCGGTAAAGAATTTACAGTTGTGTGAAACTTACAACATGAAAGAAATTTCTGTGGAATGAAATCTTCAAGAAAACAGTTTCAGTGTGATTTCTGGCTGAAATACATTTCTCAGAGTGATGCTTTAAATAGATATTGTAAAACTTGCAACACTGGTTCGCCACCTCCACAATATGCTCCACATTTTGCTCCACAATCCGTTCCTCAGACAGCTTCTCAGTTTGCCACTCAGTTAGCTCCACAATCTCCTCCACAATATGTTACACAATCTGCTCCACAATCTGCTCCACATTCTAAAGCAGCGGCATAGTTAGCTCTTCAGTTAACATTTCCAGCTCCACCCACAGAATTACCTCCAAAAATTTGATATGTTAATTCAAGGATAAAAGTAATATGATTTCCGAGTCTCCAGCTTCAGATAAAAGTTAATCAACAAATCTCAGATATGAGATACTGGCTAGCACATTCGCCGGCAGGTTAACTGACACACAGAAAGTTAACGATAGGCGTGAGAGTGACCTAGAACTTTTCGGTTTTTCCGAGACGTGTAAGGTCCCTTTATTAATTGTAATAATGGCATCACCCCAACATATTGGAATAAACGTAAGAGTAACATGTAGGAACTTGAAATCTCTTACGTGGAGGAAGACATAATGGAAGCATTTTATTTTCAAAGTAATTCCCTCCCTGTCCTGCACTCATTCGATGTTGGTGAACTTTATGACAATAAGATAGTACCTTACGTAATAACCAGACTTGAAGAATTTCGTGCTCGTGGATGCAGGTGGACTTTACAACTGATATCAAAAATGGATCTGCATATCTCCCAATGCCATCCGTTCACTACTGGTGGTAAATAATCGAAGTTTATTAGCATAAGAAAGCTTGTAATCCAACGATGCTTCATTACTCGCCTCGCTTCACCCTCAGCTGCTCTCAAGACCCCGGTTTCGAGAACGGCTAAAATCTCTTCACTCGGTCCGATGTATAGATAAAATATTTTTGCTATAAGGTTTAATAGAATTGGAAATCCCTAAATTTCCTGTTCCATGAAACCCAGAACGTGTGCAGAGCCTCTGAACTGCGAGTTTTGCCTCATGTCAGTAAGATGTGTGTGTCTAATTTCCTCCACAAACTTTACACTTCTTGTATTTCAGAGCTTCATTCAGTCGGCTGGTGTATACCTGTGTGATCGTATAGAATTCCTGTATACATATTTTTTCCCCATAACACTACACTCAATACCATAATAAATTCACCTCTCCTATATGCGATACCACCAATGAGATAGTTAAATGGCACAATAGCATCTACCAGTCAATTTAACTATCAGCCGTATCAAGAGTGAACCAATCATCTGATAGATAGTGTCATAAAATTACTTATCTGAAATTCTAACCACCAGCGAGCCATTCTAACAGCTAGCGAGCCAACACCTCATCTAAAATCCATTGTGAATATCATCTTCTCACAGATTTGAGTGTAACGAGTTCGTCTTCCTGCTACATCAAACAAATGTAACCAATCTCGTTCAAAGAAAAGGAGATTAATTGTGTTTTATATGTAAATTAATATATCCAAGAAGAGTGTGATTTTTGTATATGTAAGTAAATATTTTGCTTATTGGAAAAATGGGATATATTAAAAGTGCATTTCAAAATGAATGTGTGTTTTATTTATCTCCAAACTGCAGATCTGGAATTTCATAAAACATGTTTTTTAGCGAAATGAGTAAGTGAGTTAATGTTTTCGCAAAAAATAAAATAAATTTTTTTATTAAATCCACCAGGGGTTGTATGTTTGCGGTTTGTTTGTATGAATAACATTTATTTATTTGTGGGTGTTGCCTTTTTTAACACACACACACACACAGATATATATACATATATATCTTGAATATGCATATCAGCATAACAAAGCCAAAATTACCTGGTTAATTGTTATGTTTTAAGTGAGCAGAAATATTTGGATGTGAACTGACTACATACTTTTTCCTTCAGTTTGTTTAACAAGTGAGTGTTTGTTCGCAACAATTGGCGAATTACCCTGTCTGAGTCCTTTCCATAACAGTGAACAATACTGTTGTGCTGTGAAATCAGTTTGGGTGAATATCACCTAAAAAGGGCGAAATCGTTAATGTTAACATAGTAAAGACTATGGATATTGGCAAAGAGTTAACGGTTATCCATCTTCAGGATGCAAATGTGTTTGACACGTTGCGCGAAGCCTGTAGGATTCCCATAGCTGGGACATATATAAAATTAATACATTGCTACCAGTCCTTGTCCCGAGCGAGGCAGGCTGGCTGCTTGAAGGCAGTGCTTAAAGGGTGTTGCATCCCCCCTTTGTAAAGGAGCAAGGTCGTCCCTCATCGGATAGTGGTCTGTTACAGGATAGAAAAAAAAAAAGATCAAAGTCACGTCAGCCTAAAGCAGTGACACATCCTATTTACATATTCGCACCGTCCCCATACTACGCCTACCTGCTTCCCAACCCGCAATGCTTATTAGGTGATATCATAATCTAACTTCTCGGGGTTCATACCTCGCTCACAGTATT
This sequence comes from Dryococelus australis, assembly GCA_029891345.1. Lineage (NCBI taxonomy): Eukaryota > Metazoa > Arthropoda > Insecta > Phasmatodea > Phasmatidae > Dryococelus > Dryococelus australis. The sequence goes on along the minus strand of CM057009.1, from coordinate 169,032,972 downwards.
CATAGCAGTATTTTTCGAAATATTTCCGTTTTTCGCGTATTTAACCATCGTATCATAAAATACAATAAGAGTTAGAATATTTTTACCTTAGTTAATATATTTTTTTAATAATCGTTGATTAATGTTTGAATTCAGTTTCTATACTAGTGTTAATTATGGAAGTCATTAAGATTTTATTGCAATAACTTAAATTTTTGGAATATTTCCATTATTTTTAAGTTTGCGAACAAATACCATTTTTTAAAATTAATCTGTGTGTTATTAGATTAGGATTCGTAAATGTGGATTTCCGAAGCTATCTACACGTCTTCGCTACGAGAATTTTTTTTAACTTTCTCTGCGATATGTTTTCGATGGAGTTTTTGTTTTAATTATTTCGGTTCGATAAACTGTGTTTGTGCTAAATAACTTAGTATTGATTTCATTGTTTTTCTTCGAATAAGTGTGTGGAGTGTTTCATTCAAGTTGTTTGGTTAGTATTCGTACATTTATACATTTTGTGTCAAATTTATATTGGTTATTCATTGCCTACATCATGATTAGGAAGTATTTGATAATTTTCTCACAAATTATGTGCAATAATTAAATAGTTGGGGTTGTTAAAATATTTTCGTGGTCAGGAAATGTTCAAACACTTGAGAGTTAAAAAGCGAAAATTTTTTCAAGCATTCCCTACCACAAAGGTTTGAAGGCTCTTGACCAGCTCTAGGTATGGCGAGTCAGGGGAAGGGGCGGGTGGGAGGATAACTATTCCTCTCACAGAATCGGATAGGGCAGATTTTAGGGAGAGTCCAAAATACACGGGAACAGTATAGTTTTGTAAACAGGTGGGTGCTTTGGAAGAGTCCAACTTGGTGTCTTGTGGGGGTTATGGCAATTGGAGAATCCCTTAAGTTGTTGTTGGACAAAACATGCGTTCTGGACTGATGGCGTTTGGAGGGGGGTTGGGGGTTCATGGTCTTGGATCGACAACGAGGGTGTGTGACCTTAAACAGAGCATCCCTCTGAAAATGAATTCTGCATTAGAGTGGAGGGGTACAGATCGCCGAAGATCCGCTCTGGGGTGTTGTTGCATGACCTAGGAAAAGTACTCTCCTATTGTACAAAGTCATCTTCTGGACAAAGGGTAGGTGAGGGGATGAAGTGAGGAGCGAGGTGAACAGATCTCGTGGGTTTCCCCCAAGTTAGTTCTTCCCAAACACTTACCAGAGTATACGTATACACCAGCTCTCTCGACTTCACCAGGCGGTTTACCAGCTACCGGGGTACCGTGCGACTATATAGGGGTAGGCAGTCAGCGAGCTTGGGGGATTGTAGGCGGCCAGCGGGTTTGACCTCTTGTTAAGCAATATTATATGCTCCGGGATTCAGATCTCTTTCACAGTCTTCGTAAACTATAGTGCAAAATATTTGAATACGTTTTAATTTATCGCGAAAAAATTATCATGTGATAGCCCAATATAGTGTGTTCGTAATTTTTTTAATAATCGTTGATCGTCTCAAGTACATTTCTCAGCTCGGTCGACGAAACTTCATAGAATTTGCAACTCGCATTTTTTTTTGGTTACCTAGAGCTGTGAATTTAACATACTTGGTGGAAATTTGTAGTACCTTCATTATTTTAAATAATATATAATATGTTTCTATAACGTGTTGAACGATTACACTTTGTGGGATTATGTCTTTCTTCATGCCATCTGAGCCACCTTATGCTTCGAAGGAAATTTGTGTTAAAAGTGAATTATTTTGAAAGTAGTGAAACTTGCATTAAAAACCTGGGTAAGTTTTTTAAAAAATTATTGTTTTTTCACATAGTTGTAGGACAAATACTGAGCTTTTCTCATAAATTTAAATTCAGCTGCACTCCACACACACACACATATATATAACACAAATTATAAGCAGGCGCACGTCATTCATTGACTGACCTCCGAGGCAGATGGTTGTGTTTTGGGAGAGGTGCGATTTCATTATGTGTTTTTTTAATGCTTTGTTAATTCAACTAGTCTATTTTATATATTAGTAAATGTACATAATTTTTATCCATTTGTCATGTAAATCATATTCATATCTATTTCCAAGTAGCTATAACCTTAGTTGCTTGTCAGCATCCGACAATGCTCCATATATATGTATATAGTCAGGCTATAGATGTAAGTTCGCTTCATTGATTCACCAGCCTCCGAGGTAGACGGATGTGTTTTGGGGGAGGTGCAATTTCATTACGTATTTAGTCATTTTTATGTACTTGTGTTCGTTTAATTTATTTGGAAATATTTGCTATATATTTTTAATAAAATTTCCAAATTTTTCATTTCTGTCTTTAATTAAATGTAGGCCAACATAGGTTATGTTTGCTCTCAATGTAGGTTATAAGTTGACGTAAGTCCTATATCCAAGTCAGTGCTGCAGTTGCCTCCCGAACGAATGGACCTATATTAAACATTTTTCTTTTTTATGCATGTTAATCAATTAATTAATTTTAATGCCTAGATTACATTTCAGATGTTCCTCACAGGCAGACAGATGTGTTATAAAATATTGTCATGTATGTGCGAGAGGGGTCGTAGTGTTAAACATATCTTGTGATTAAAAAGACTTTTGTTTAATTTATAGGGACATTTTTTATTCATTAATTAATTTATATAATACTGGAGACTCACGTAGTTATGATTACCACTTGTTATTCATGTAGTTGTGTTCGTTCGTTGTACGTCTCTCGTGTAAATTATATTTCTATCATTCAGCTCGGGGTAGGAAAATCAAGTTGTAGACATATTCATCTCTTTATGTTTAATTGATTTTCATTATGTTATAATTTCATTCTGGAGACTCACATAATTGCACTTGATTTTTATGAGACCATGTAGTTATACTTCTCTCTTGAGTTATTTATTCATACATAGAATTCGTTTAAACACTTTGAAATTCTCTAAATTTTAATTGCATTCGGAAACAGTTATTGTTTTTTAATCGTTTGTCAATACTAACATGTAAATCCTATCTTTCAAAGTCAGCTATCTACCAACACCGTGTATGAGAAACGAAATTTACATTTATGGCACTCTTGCACAAAACTCACCACATATATACCCTATCCCCAACAAGCCACATCTAAATCGAGTGCCAGAGCTCCAAAGGTGAGGACGTACCAGAGCTGCTCCCCAACCCACAAAAAGAAGAAAGAATCAAATAAATTTTACTCTTAGTACGCTCTTGCACCAAACATAATTATAATAAAGAATTTTCCCTTTCAATATAGTTTACCCATTCAGTAAATTTTGTCATTTCAGTTAATTAAACCCTATCATTGAATTAAGCCCCTTTAATCAATTTGATTAACCCTTTCAATTAATTCAATTAACCCTCTGATATCAAATTAATAAGGTAAATCAAAAAAAGGTGGTGTACGCTTGTATCTAGAACGCACCCGCCCCTACTACTGGCATGTTATCAACTTAAACTTTTAAATGATTTGCAAATTACTAATATTTTAAAATGTTATGCTTTGATGTCATTTATTTAATTTTCTCGGTAGTATTTTTCTTTGCAGATTCGCACTATTGATTGGTGACGGGGATAGCAGTGTTCATAAGAAACTGATTCAATATTTTCCTTATGGATCAGATTTTCTCGTTGAAAAAATTTAATGCAGAAATCATATTCCACGAAATTACGTTAACAGGCTACGGGAATTATCAATTAATAAAAATATTGGGATAGATCAAAATTGAAGTAATATCAGATAAAATACATTGCGACTGCGTTCAGGTATTACTAAAGCTATACAATACAGAAAATCTGAACGCCTTCCTTACGAAAAATTAGCTGCGAACAGTTGAGAAAAGACATTTTGAATGGTCCTTATCATGTATTTGGCGACCACACTCATTGTCCTGAGAGAGGATATTTTTGTATCGGTCCGAAGCTAGAAGAGGGTAATTAGGTTATTGTTATGAAAGAATCTGGGATTTTCACTGAAATTCAGTCAGCACTGAACAGAGTTGCTCACCATAATATCAGTTTAATAAAAGGTGTTGACAACAACTGGGTGGAGCAATTTAATTCTTTGGTTGCCAAAACTATAAGTGGAAAACGTATTAACTTCAGCATGCGCCAGTCATTTCAGGTAACGTCAAAAAATTTCAATATATGGTTGATACTTACGGCAATTAATATTTTCTCATCGTAGGTAATTGCAACGTTTGCTGTAATTTCCAATCCGTCAGCAGCATGTGGTATTGTTTTTAGCCAACTTCATTGTATGAATACCTGTGTACGGTCTCAAAAAATTTTAACATACCTAAAATATTTGGGTGTTGTTTAATATTTGAAAGCGCGAATGGAATGCTGCACGGAAAATATACATAGCTGATCATTTTACTGCGTTTTATAAGCTTCTAATGTTTACAGTTTTGCACAATTATGTATAAATTAATTGTTATTTACATTAAAAATAATATGGCCTACTGCATTATATCTTAACAGGTAGTAGAAAATATTAAATAGCGCAATAAGAAAGTTGATATCTGTGATGACATAACTTGCTGCTCACAAAAATAATATTATTTTATATGAATATGAGTGATAAAATACGTCTGTGTTACATATGTTTCTTATTTAAATATAATTTTGGTGATAAAGAACTGTCACTATTAAGCTTGAAGCATATAGTACGTTATATATGATAAATGTTTTCGTACTTTTTTCACAATTTTAATTTTTCGTTCCAGGTAACAAGTCAGTGTACAGTTGTGTCGCACAACTCAAAGAGTGAATTGAATGAACTTGTACATAATACATCGACTAATAGAAGTCCTGGTGTCTTTACAAAGAAATGTATAGCTCAGAACAGGTCCAGCACTAAATTACGCCAACGCCGAAAGAAGCCCGATGCAAGAAGATCACTTAAGTACGTCTAAAGTAGCACAGGCCCAGATGAGTATTATGGACCAAATGCAGCGGAGCCTCTACCAGACACTCCTGATGATAAGATTGTAGTCCTGAAAGAATATTTGAGATCTTTACAAATAGTGTGTACCGATGAAAGAAGAAGGGCAATACAAAGTAACACAAAGGAACAAACGACTTCATAAGAATGGAGAGAGCAAAGACGAAAACGCATCACTTGATCATGTTTCAGTAAAATTATGTAAAATGCTAACCACAACTTCTTGTGCTTCTGTAGTAGAATATATCCGGTAGCCAACATTCTCTGGAAATGCAGATAAAAGATGGCATAAAGAAATGGAGGCAACTGCATTACTTTCAGTCAGTACAATACTTGGAAGAAAAATTGAAAAGTGTGGTTTCTTTATTCACCCTTATCTTGGAGCAACCCCTAATGGCGTCATAGAAGAAAGTGCAATCGTGGAGATGAAATGTTCTTCCTCGGCAAAATATTTGTCTCCAGAAGAGTCTTTCACTGCAGGGAAGCTTAAATTTCTACGTAAAGATAATGACAACTTCAGGTTGAAAGGAGAACATCCATATTTCTACCAAGTTCAAGGCCAACTTAACATAACAGAACGAGAAGTATATTACTTTGCTGTGTGGACACCGAAACCTAGGTCAGAAATTAAAAAAAAAAAAAAAACTGATTTATTTATACTCATCATTTAATGAGTATCGCTAAATGCAGCTAAGTGTAATTCGATTATATAAAGGCAATTCAGTTGTATTAATAGCGAATGTGAAAACATACAATATATATGATAGCCTTATGTTGTTCCCATTTGAGGCAGGACCAACAAACGTGATTTGAGGTGGCTAAAGCCAAGAAGAGGGAGAGTAATGAACGGAATGTGATGACGTAGAGATGAAATAACAACGGAATACATTGGGGAGGGAAACGTGAGTACCCTAAAAAAAACCCTACGTTAACGTTTGCCACATTTCCCACATACTAAAATATGGCCTGACCCCTTTGGATTTGAACCTGGTTGGCCATTATAGGAGGTAATTGGTCAGACCAGTTCACCACTGTGTGGTCTCATACATATATATTAAATATTAATCCCATATGCTATGCCATTTCATAAAATTTTATAGGAAATGGGCCATGGTTAATTTGTTTCCAATAGAAATAGTAATTAAAATATAGAAATTAATATGAATTGTTTTGAAGACTTAATAAACTTTCACTAATAATTAGGATATTCTACCATACACGATTTTATTCCCCACAAATTACTGTATAGTAGTTCGTTTAATTACTTTTTCTGCCCATGTAAAGCGAATTTTATAACCAGGCAGTTGTAGACTGAAAATGTACTTGAGGATTATATTCATGTTTGTATCAGGAAATAATCGCGGGGGAACATTATTTGGTACAATTAGTATATAGTACATATAAAATTGATTTGATTTGTATTTTGTGTAGGAAAAAACATCGTGTTACAAAATCTTATATAATCGAAGTAAAATTGTTCAAGTTGTCGTATTACCTCAATACTCGACCTATTTGCAAATCAAGTGTGTTTGTTATAAATAATTGGTTACTTTTTTTTACTTATAATCACCAATGATGTACACGTCTACCCCAAAATTAACATGCCAGAGATACCCATGATGATAGTCATGCAGTGTTCCAATTTAGTGATAGATGGTTACGTCTCAATAATATTATCTAAAAAATTTGTTGTAGGAAAATGTCAGTAAACAATAATGTTTATGAAAACATATTTTATGTGCCCAGGTTTGATGATCGACAAAGTGAAGAAACTGACAGAATTCTACATTGAGTGTCTCCTTCCAGAAATGGTAGATTCTCGTCGAGCTCGTCGTCGGATTATAAGAGAACCCCAACATACGCTCGAAGCACAGGCTAAAGCTATCTCCAAGAAACAAAAGAAGAAAAGAAGATGAACTAAGATGCTGCCGTATTGTTTAATGAATCAGTATGTTCGGCTAATGACAAATATTTTATAACCCTTTCAATCACAGCTGAAGCCATCGATTTACGTATTACAACAGACAAATATTTTGTTCGTGACTATAACAGTATCGAAATTACCTTCTGTCATACATAAAAACCGATAATATGGCGCTTATGTGTAAGGTTCTCGGTAGCAGTTGTTTATAACAGTCCAGAGTTGCCAACCTTCAACCATATCCATTAGTAACGACAGTTATATGAAATGAATACGTGTAAATATTAAACGATAAAATTTTCCTTCTGAATTCAGACATTCACAAAATTGAACAAGCGTAATAATGCTTGCATTATAAAACCTAATACACGCAAATGAATGGTAAAAAAATTGCAACATTATAATAATCACCTGGCTATGTTGAAAACATAAATAAGTCATTTCAGTGCCTTCAAGGAAAATGTTAAATGTTCAATTCCAATATTCCTAGTATCAGATAACTATTTAAAAACAATTTTTTTCATTAACTTTATACACTCTGGCTACAAAGTACAGAGCTGAAAAATAAAACCACTTACTCGAGAAACGTCCTGTATATTTTACCACTGTGACTGAAAGGGTTAATATATTGTATATGCTATCAATTACTTGTACTCATTGCCTCATTAATTGTAGCTGTAGTATTAATTTATATTCTCTGTAACAAGCATTTGATGATACATTTAAAATGGAATATTGCGCACATTATAACATGTTCATATGCATTATGATTTTAAATAAATTCATTGATCTGTGCAACGCAATTGATACTTATTTCAAATATGTTTTGTGTTACAAATTTAGTTATGCTAAAATAGTGGAGGTAAAATAACTAAAGATGATTTGTCTTTTTAAAATATGTATCCTGTTACCTGCTGAAGAATGTTATTAATTATAACGAATTTTTTCCTCAGTATACTATGGTAAAATTTAACTTTGTGCTACCTTTCTTTGGCTCGTTGATTTTAGCTTAAATTTACTTGATTAGGGCTGCAATTTGCTTGATATTGGCTTCAATTTTCTTGATTTTGCTTGCATATTTGGCTGTAATTTGCTTGATTTTAGCTACTTTAGTGCGCTTTGCTAGATATAAATTTACAACATTTCACAAACTGACATTTCTAGAAAACATGAGAAAGTAGCTTGAAAACGACTTTATTTTGGCTTAAATTTGCTTGTTTTTAAGCTTTATATACTAAAATTTGTTTTTGAAGTCGCCATGAAAATTAGTTCTTGAAAACAGTGAAAAACCATTTTAAAAAATCTGTATTTTTGGCAGTTTTAAGCCAATTTTCGCGATATTTTAAGGCTTGAAGACAGGCCTAAACAGGGAGAAATCACTGCAATATCACTGAAAATACACTGAAAATCCTTGAAAAAACAGTGATTTTTTGGCTTGTCTTATACCTACCCATATACTACTGATGGTATGACAAATATGTTGACTTGTGATTTTTTGGTAAGGCAAGTGTTGGCTGAGGTATGCTTGAATTCTAGTTTAATTTGTGCGTATATTTAATCTGATGGTGAGATAGAGGAGATTTTCTGCAAAAAATGCAGTGATTTATCTAACGAATGACATAATATGTAAGACAACCAAAATTAAAATAACCTAAATAAAAAAGTAAAAATTTATATATTAATAGTAATATGTATATCTGCTCCTTTTTTAGCCTTAATAATACAGAGGTGTTTTATATTCAACATATATGCGAGTGCATGCCGTAGGAGTGTTCTAGTACTCGTAACATCGGCTGAGTTCTAAATGTCCAACGATAGCTACCAACTAATCATTGTTGCCCTGCCAGTGAATAATTACTTTTTAATATGAAAATATATTTCGTCCTCGTGTTATCTTCGCTCAGCTTGAACTCATGGTCACACTTAAAGTAGACAACTAAATTCTGGCCTTTCATAAGACTGATTCTTTGACTCCTGGCTCTTGACTCTTGCCTCATTGACTCAAAGGTGACTCAAAAATGACTCCGAGTGACTCCAAAATGACTCTAAAGTAACTCTTAATATATAAATGACTCCAAAATGTCTCTGAATGACTACAAAATGACTCAAAATGAATTAAAAACGACTCCAAAATTACTCCAAATTACCATAAATCACTCCAAAATGACGTTCTACATAGCTAAATATCCCTATAGCCACTTAGCTCCATAGCTCCATACCTCTATAACTCCATATTCCCATAGTTCCATAGCCCCAAAGCCCCAAAGCTTAATAATACCATAGCTACATAGTTCCATTACTCCATAGGTTTTGATAATATTTTTCAAAAAATATTCTTAATATTAAAAAAATATATTCCAAGTCCTCACATACATAACTAAAATGTCGTGGATATGTTAGGTTAAGTGGATGGCGAGAGAACTAAAATAAAATTAATAGATTCAGAATTCTTACATGATGGTTAGGTCAGGTAAAGTGGATATTGAACTATTATGTAAGCTAATGGGATGGTGTGTCAGAAAATATGTGCAGTCCTAGCATAGGGGTAGGAAATATTTCCTAAGTTCTACTTAGGTTACAAAGTCCCTACATGTAAATACTTATGGGGTAGCGAAAAATATATTGTATGTGAGTTTACATATATATACTTTACAATTTTACTTAAAAAGAAAATGTTATTGCCGGACCTGTAAGTCTGGTGATGGTCGGCTGAGCAGATGTCATGCATAAATTTCAATGGGTGGAACACTGATTGTTAAGGGGCCTTCTTGCGAGTATATAATGCGTCGGGTTCATTTTATGGAGCTGTTAGACAGTAGCAGTCGATAAGTATATATGGCCAAGGGTTCTGGTTCGCTTACTAGAGTGGACGGTCTTGAGCTGCATATAAGCAAATTATGTTCACTATGTGCTGCTATAAAAATACTATGTGGGTGGTATGGAAAATTTAAGATTTCTGTTTTTATGTTTGTAGTATGAAGTATGTAAATATATAAATGAAAAAAGTCTTTAATTTCTTTCTGGTGTTGTATTCTGCCTGATACATGTATAGAGAATATAACGGTACTTTGTTTATTCACATATACATAAATTTAATAAAATCCGAGTAGGATAGTTATGTCTACAAAAACCTTCGAGGCAGTGAATAATTAACTTTCTGTAGTGTTTAGTCTTGAAGAGAGGAGACCAGGAGTCAATCTGCGAGGCCTTTTTGCTATGCGCTACATAGAACATAGGACGTACAACTTAAAAAATGTTTTATTTGTCATGCCCTATGACTATAAAAGTAATATAGTTACCAGAAACAAACATACATTCTTGGACGCATAAATGATACTTGAAACCTGAATTTCACGACCCTGTTCTTAATTGATTGCAAATTATATTCACCTGTGATTATAAATATTTATTTCTTTAAAGCCCGAATTGCTACATTATTTTTTTAACGAATATAAAAACAATCAATGCAAGCAAAGGCATATGGGATACGGAAAGTAATGAAATGTTTAAAATACTATATCAAGCTCTATAGGCTCAATTATAGCTCAAATCCTGTCATATTGTGAATTTTTCTTCTTTTAAATGTTACTAGCTGTCATGGTATAGTGTGATATTTACCTAATTTAATCTCTTTGAACTGAATTCGCATTAGAAATAAATTAAAAATATATTTTAGATGCATTTTCAGAGATTTTTTTTTTTTTTTTTTTTTACATTTCTCAAATGATAAATAAGATAAATTTAAATAATTCTACTTATTTATGCATATAGTGCTTCTTAGATGACTGACTGGCAAGGCCAGCCAGCCTCACGGTCATGCTGTTGATGTCACTTTTGGCCAGTTGCAGCTGGCTCATGGGGACTGCCGGCGTGTGAAGGCGCACGCGGTTTCAAGGCTAGACGACTTAATTTTTGTACAAAAGTAAAAACGAATTGAATTAAGTTAATATCAAAAAAATATATCGATTGAATAGATTTTTAAAGTATTAGAATTCGAATATGTTTTACAAAGTCCTGCCTGGTATGTACTTTACAATAATTTTTATATATAGCTTCTCATGTATAGAGAATTACCTCTTTAAATTCGTAAATAAATATACACACTGACGATTCACGCACTCTAGCAGGGGATGAAGTGACTATGTAGAAGGTGGAGTCCAACAAGTGTGAGTTATCAGTGGAGAAATGTGACTAATTGAACAAATGTGAGTAATTGGTCGAACGTATTAGAGAGACAAGAGAGAAAGAGAGAGAGAGAAAAGTAAAAATAAAAACATGGGGAAGACTCCGGGAGAACCTATGGGCTAAGAGAGATACAAGAGAAAAGGAGATGGAGTGAGAGAGAAACATATGGAATGACAGAGACAAGAGAGAAAGAGATAGAGTCACAAAATGGAATGGTAGAGCATGAAAAATCAAGACAGAATGGTGGAATAACATCTCGATCGTATGCGCATTGAAAATATGAGTTCGGTTATTCATAAAACATAATACTTATGATTTTATATTTTTTAATTATAAAAATATATTAAAATAAAACAAACTAATTTTAAAAATAATTTTAATATTACAACACGTTCGTAAGTGCCTTGAAAGGACGAGTCCTGTAATATATAACAGTTAATTTTTATGTCTTCAAATTTTAAATTATAAAACTATACTTAAATTTAAAAAATATGTATTTATTTAAATTATTTTATTTCATCAATCCTTCATTGTCTCGTCTAGAAGAAATAAGGAGCCTCACTAATCACCTCAATTGGATGGTTTTTGCCATTCTGCGGCTTAATACTACGCATTCTATAGCTTGGCATCTTTTGAGGGTAAACGGGAAATTTGTAGGGAAAAATATAAATTTGGAGGCATTTTAGGACTAAAATGTACGGTTTGAGAGAAAAATAGACAGAAAATGGGAAATTTTTAGGTCAGGGTCATTTAAGGTCGGTGCCTCCGAACTTCTACGTGAAGCATGATGTGACCGAATCGCCTATTCCCTTCAACTGGAAACATAAAATAACACGTAATATTTAGGGATCTGATTGATTTAATCGCTAGTAGACTCTACTTTCAGGAATTATGTGGGAAGCAGTAAAGTATTTTGAGGTACTTCAAAAACTATTCAGAATGTGTTGCTGGATTGCATGTTCGAGGTCTGTTACTAAGCAATTAAACATTAAATTGATTCGGCTAAATATGTCGCTCTTATTGCCGATGATGCGACCGATATTTCAGGTCGAACTGAAACTGTTTTAGTTTTAAGATATAAGTGTTACGCAAAAGTTTATGAAATACATTGGTGGTTTTTGAATCCAGAAGAGCAAGATGCAAAAACTCTTTCAGAATGCATCACTAAAGAAATATGTCCGTTAATCGGTGAAAGTACGGAAAAACTTATAGCACAAAGTTCTGGTCGCTCTCTAGTGTTTTAAAATACTCAACGCATCACTATTTTCATAGACCATATCTGTGATTCTAGACTTAAAATTCGAACTCGATTGAAATGCCCTTGGAATACTACCTGCTACTTTCTCTTCTAATGCAGCTAGTTGTTTGGGCGGATTAAAAAAAAAGCTGGAATGCCCTCGATTCTAGGGAATAATTCTCTGGCTGGTTTAATCAGTGAGTCACACTGACTAATTATAAGATGCGTATGATGTGTGTAGCAGTGTGTGAAGTGGGCTGTACTATAGTCACGTATTATTTTAACTTGAACGCCATTTATTTTTCCGCACATGACTGCAGCCCCAAGTAGGGGATGGAACCAGTTTATGCCCACTAAACGAAAAACGATGTGCAGGAAAATCTTGCAACGATAAACCCAATCATTCGTAATGCCCTAATATTAACCTGGGAAGGGGTCTCAGACAGGTGGCTCAAGTGGAGCTGATAGTGCTAAGTGTGGAGCGTGCGGATCTAACGGCGGAGCAAACTCTCTTCTCCTATGGTTTTTCTACTGTATGTCTGGTACAATATCATCCCTCTCCTCCCGTTCACCTATATCCACCCCACCCCTCACACTTCTTCACAACGAGCTATACTGTGTTTTTCCTAGTCCTTATGACTGTTCCACTACCACCCCTCTCCACCATGTCACCTACCATCACCCCCACGCCCTCCTCTTACAATTCCTCCTTCACAACGAGCTATACTGTGATTACTTCTGGAATTAATTGGATGCATGCTGCGAGCCCGCACTCTCTCTTCTCCTCGGGTTATTTATTCTGGATGCCTGGTACACTAACACCCCACCCTCTCCTATGCTGTCCTGTGATTGCTTACCCATCCCCAACCCCTGCCCCTTTCCATTATTTTCCATACTTGATAGGCTGTGATATGTCATATACTTGCTGTAAGCCAGAGATAATGTTATATTCGGCTGCCATCTTAGTTCTAGAGTTACTCGCTCTATGACGTGCAATTTCAATCAATCGATTACGTTTATTTCTCGCATCGCCTGCTAGAGAACATACGGGTCGCTCGCCCTCCAAGAGCCAAAGTTGTTTAATGCTATGATCTGTTACCACGAGCTCTGAGCTCGACAGGATGCGTAAGACAATTGTCTGCATACTATATGTAATGTTTAATACACTATAAAATACTTGGTTTTCTAGTGGTTTCGAACTGGGAACCCTTAGGTCGCTAGATTGACTGATGCCTTTACCACTCGGCGACCAGAGACAGTATCCCGATGGAACTTTTAACAAGGTATACAAAAACTGCTCACCTGAAAACTCACACATTCAAAATGGAGTTGTAATAATTGAATAAAGAGTAATTTTATAATAAGTATTATGTATTTATATTTAATATGTTATATATAACACTTCAAAATTTTCAAACTTAAATGTATGAAACGACATGTTTACGAACACATATTTAAAGGAGATTTAGTGTATGGGTTCACAGCAGCCAAATATTAAAAACATATTTTTAAAAAGAAAATTCCTGTGTTTAAATAAAAAAATCATTTATTAAAGTTTTACAAAACATCATACCAAAGTATTCATCAAAAGATCCGTATTTTTAAGACAGATATGAATAAATTGTCAGAGAAAAAGTTTATATAACTATAAACATTGCCATCTTGAATTTTAGTAAGTATATAAAGAATGTTTATTTTATTTTTAAATTAATAATGTTACCACTCCGATCATCAAATACAACACATCGAGTACCTTACGGCAGGTCATTTATGTCTTAAACCCTTTCTGACGAGGCATATTATGCATTTACCCCTTCTGTAAATGTATTTATAAATTCGAAACAATTAATGCTATAATGATTAAATTCATAACATAGGCACAGTACCCGACATACACCAAAATGGTAAGGTTATTTAGATCCTAAACCGTTTCTGGCAAGATCAATTATGCAAAAATCTCTTTTATAAGTATACTTTGTCATAATTTCCATACATTGAAGGTATACTCATCAAATTCATAAAATACATATCACCCCCGATGTAGATAAGAGCAAACAGGCCAAAACCACTAAACCCATATATAAGTATAGCTGCTCATAATCACCCGTCTATCAAAGGTATAGTCATAAAACTCATAACATCACTCCGACGACAAAACATCAAAGAGTCAAACACACCTAAAACACTTTTGTAAGCATAGATGGCAAAAAGCTACCCAGTGTATACTTACCAAATGCATATTTACCAAATAAACAACTACCAAGTGTATTCTTACCCAGGTATTATTTTATTTTCGATTTTAATAAGATTTTATTTAGGAGTTGGGTAGCCTTACATGATAAAATGTTAATTTCAGATTTATGTTAGATTCTCGATCAAGGCACAAACTATTGCTGTATTTCTGATTTTATCCAATTGTATCTGTAAGTGGAACACATGCTGAGAGCAATTAATGTCATGCTAGTTTTGGATTATGAAGTCCGAGTCTCGGTCAGAACACCTAATATTATTTTATATCCGAATTAACAAAAATTAATTTTGCTTTGTATTCATGCTCATAATAATATAAGTGTAATGTTATTTTTGGATTGCCGAGATTGAGTCCCAGGCGACACACTTAATAGTTAAAACCAAATTCTGGGTAATGTACTATTACGCTCGCTGCCTATCATATTACCTGATCGGTGTCTACTGCTCAACTAACATGTTATATGTTCGATGTCAATGGTTAAATGTCAAGAATGGCGGAATGGAATACAGTTTTATAATGTAATAGGGTGATGACATAAACATAATTAATGAAATCATGCAAATACATACTTGCATGAACATGCAATATTTAGGCAAGTCTACACATGAATAATTAAAAACTAAATAATCATCAAAGTAATATGGCCTCTCAGCAAAACAGCCAGATGTCAACTGTCATATACATTTTCATTTGTATCCAAATTTTAAATTAGTGTAATTATTGTTATTATGGGTGGAATGTATTAAACTTTCACTATACACACGTATCAATTATGCACATATTATATGTAGATAGACCTACGTATGCCCCCGAGGAACGACAGCTCAAGACTGAAGCCTTACCATAAACATGATTTCCATAGGATATTTTCAAGCGAGAACACGTCCTGTTTTATGACTGACAGGTCAACGAACCCTATAGGACAGACAATCATGTATGCAGCTGCAACATATACCAACACCCACAGAAAAAATATTTCCAATGAATTACTCTGATAAAATATTTAATCATGTAATAGCAAAACACACACCCATGTGTGTGCACACACACATATAAAAACAACATTCCACACAACCATGCACACACACACAGCCAGACAAAATGCAGTATAAAACACAAATGCAACTCCTTTGCACGTTCCATACCAGGCAATTGCAAAATCCCATACCATCAAAATTTGCAAGCAAAACCAAACACTTGAAAACTATATCAACATATCACAGAACTCAAATGAACAATGCATATAAAAAAAGTAATTATCATATTATGGAACCACTTCAAACTATATTACTTACAACATATCACCCAATTGCAAACCGCCCAACATAAAACTTTACAAGCAAAACTAAATACATAACAAGTAAATAAAATCTATCATACAACACAAGTGAACAAATCTCCACCATCAGTCATCAAATAAACATTATCACACATATTTAATTTAAAGTACAATGATATACAAAAAAAATAAATAACCATTTCAAGAGTCCCTTTTCTTAATTTACTATATAACATTATGAAAAAATTAATATCCAAGGCTAGTCTTACTCAAATTTTGCTATCCCATACTACATATAGCAATCCAAAATAGTTTATTTCATTAAAATACCTTAATCAAAGAATGATTGTTAAAATCTGCTCTTTTTAGGTATTGGTTCAATTATTCTATAATACTTATATCTTACCTGTATAACTAGTATTTACACAATTAAACCTTCTTTCATCTCACAAGAAGCTTAAGTATTCGTTAAATGTTACTATATTTATCTACTTCGAAAAGCATCAAAATTAAACCATTAATACTGATTAAGTCAATATTCAACCTGCACATATGCATTTACAGTTATACTATTTGTTTCAATTCCCAATGAGGCAATACCCGCATATGAATTAATACGTGCAATTTTTTTTTAAAACCACTCATCTTAAACGTTGAATATTAAATATTTATTTAAAATAAACATTCCTTTTATCTATCATTAAGTTAGGCATGCTAATTCAATATACTGTAATAACACACATGCTAAGCACTCATTAGTCTACAAACATCAACTTTACATATGGCAAATCGATGCATAACCTAACATATCATAACCAAAGACAATTGATTAATTTTAGTTATTCTAGGAAGGCTCTTTTGTGAATGGCTGACAAATTCTCGCAAGTTTCCAAAAAAACACCATGTTTAATTCTTATCTATACAACGTAACCATTTATTTGATAAAAAACCTAAATGAAATTTTGAGAAAAAAAAAGTATGGGATCATGTACATCAGGATAGATGAGAACACATGTTATCGATCATTAAGAGTAAAATATGTATATTCGCATAACAAAAATACATATATAGCGAGAATATTTACATATAAGTAATATATACATACCGATTCAAGAACCATAGAGAATAAGTATATATTTGTTTCAATCGCATATCAAGTTAATTAACCAAGTTATTGTCACAATGAATATCCAACTGCAAGGAGAATGCATGTAAAGAGATGAAACCAACTATCAATAGACCAATGAAAAACAACCTACAAGAAAGGAATGCATCTATATATTTGAGAACATAAGCAAGTCAAACTCACTTTTTAGCACTGGTATATACATATTGAATAACCTACATTATTAATTTCACTCTAAGTATACATCTTACCATAAGCAAACCTAACATCCAACTAACATATGTGTGATATTATGCATAACTTATATACATGCCATCTTGTGACACACTATACAAGAAACAATATGACTTTCCATTATCTATCTCACTGTATATTCAACCCCATGCAGCAATCATTCTCTCTCTACACCAATCTATCACAGCTCATCAACAACCATCCTGTACACACCCACACAGGTCTCCAACAGTCTAACATCTTCTCTGGAAGGAGAACAACTGTCTTGCAGAAAATATGCAAGTTAGAGATGTATCTAGAAAGGCTAGAAAATCGCAAAATGCATAACAGAGTTATGTAATTAAAACATAGTGTTAAAAAATTTTTTCTACGAAAGTTCATACACTTTAGAAATGACACATTCAACACAAGTATATATGAAATTACTACTCTACATATCAATCCTCAAACCTCAATTCTCAATACTCAAAAATCATTCCTTATTCTTAAAAAATCATTCATTATTTCCCAACCGTCATTTCTTTTTCCTCAAAAAATTGTCCTTTTTTCTCAAAAATCGTTATAATTCCTCAAAGAACATATACAACAAGCTATTGCAAATACAACAAAAAACACACACACACACACACACACACACATATATATATATATATATATATATATATATATATATATATTACATTGCACACACACAGAGAACCTAAAATGTTCTAATTGGCAAACCTGCTCCACCCAAGACTTGCTCAAAATGAACCAAATTTACCCAAATTAACCAAAAATAAGCTAAAGTTACACAAATCAACCCAAAATTAATCCAACATGACCAAATGCGACTCCTAAATTCACAAACACATGCACACACACAGAATGAAGTAAATACCTAAAACCTACATCGATTTCTACCCCTCTGGTTCACCTAAAAACACCAATCATCTACACTTTTCGTGATCTTAGTAACATAGGCGGGTAGGAAATATCACATTTAAAAACCATCCCAGGATAATTAAACAGATCATAAGAGTTAAAATGCAAAACTCTAAAAAACTATATCCAAATACAGTTCACATACAAGAAATAAACAATGTTCATACCTTACTCTATTACCATGCAAAGGCAAATACCTGTATTCGGAAGGACATGCGATCGAACATTCTGCCAGCCCGTACCTATACACACCCAAGATAATCTATTTAGTTGTAAACCTTTGTCATAGGAAATAGTTGTGTTATAACCATCTGATCTCCTACACACCATTCACTTATAAAATTAATTTAAAAAACACGTTATATTGTAATTGTTTAATTGATTCATTAATTTTTTCAGACTGACGAATAATATTTTTTTTTCATACATCACTATATCAATGCTTCATTTGCACAAAAAGAGAGCTCACCATACTATTAATTAAATATATCGTACAGCTTTTCCAATCGCCTATTAATTTAAGGAAATATCAACCAACTATATAGCCCAAACCTACATCTACCCATCGAAATATGTTTGAAATAACTCATAATAACTTTCTTTCATATCATACTAGCTGCTTAAAAAAATAACACACGAAACATCCATTTCTAATTCTTATATCTTGTAATATTCCAATTACGTAAACAAACCATACCAACAATCAATACCTACATCAGATAGGTTATACCAAACGCTGCTCTTCATACCATACATGACAACAAAACTACCAAATAAGCCTTCCTTTGATATGTTCCAGCGAATTACCAGATAAACCACATCATCGCTAACTGGTTATCACCAGTGCCGATTCTGCGATCGAATTTTCACCATATTATAAATACGCCACAATTTACACATTTTAGTTTCAGTATAATTCTAGTCTTGGGACAGTATGGACGTAAAAAGCCAATGATGCATCTGCATTGTCGGTTCTGCGGCAAAGCATCTACAGCTGTGCTTAGAATGCGACGACATGAAATAACGATCTGAAGAATGAAAACTTCAAAATGTCATTTCAGTGCGATTTCTGCCAGAAGCAGTTTACACGGAGTGGTATATTGAAGAGATATTGTGGCGGTATTTATGGGGCAAGATATTTGACAGCGGTTAATCTACCAAAAGCATTATCCCCTCAACAACATCACAAAAAAGGAAACGCCCGAGGGTTTGGTTGCGGCGCGTTTGTGCAAAATTGGATGTTAGTAGAGGATAGTAAAAGGTTTAATCAAAAATTCAGCTTTTTACAACTTGTATCACTAAACAAAATAATAGTCACTTAGTATGTACCTATAGAAACTTAGGGTTTATGCAACCGAGGTGCTTGATATAGCTACGATAGTTATGAAAAACACAATTGCATCTCAGGTGACATTATAATTTTTATTTTAAAAAATCCGATCACTTCCAACAACCAACCAAAACTATGAGAACAAATGGCATAACAAATACATCTATAGATTTTTATCAATTAAAATGAGCATTTTTGTTTCACAATTTTTGTTGTTATTTTCTTTTTATTGCTTCCACATTACTTCGGAATCACGTACGAAAGTGAAGTTAATTTAATTATTTATCGTAAGTGGCCATTTTGGCCGAGAAAAATAACACACTCACTACATTGCCTTTCTTTTCTTAGGCATTCTATTCAACATTAATTAAGATTTAGGCTGGTACTGTCACTGAAGCATTGGTCAAACGAACATAATAAAATTAACAAAAATTTTTAATGATTCAAAATAATTTGAGCATTTGAAGGTCAGTCCTATAAGATTGTTAGTGTCACTGCTTGCAGAATCTACATAAAATTAAAATTAATTTTGGCCTGGTGATGCACGAAAAGTAGATCAGCAACCCATCTCCGATCGAGAAGTTAAATCAATGGAGAAAGGACGGCGAGGAAAATCCTCAGGGAACGACAATGGCTCAACTCCGAAGCTAAATTCAGGTCGTAATCTTTGGGCCATGCTGGAGCACAGCTAATTCGCAGTTTAAGGGCAAAAATGATTGATTGTCGAGGCAAACAGAAAGTAAAACATGTGACACGGAAAATTAGATACACAATAAATATTCCTTTCGCAGTAAAATTAATGTTCTCACATCAGGATTGTTAAATTAAAATTTTAAGAAGAAACAAGATGTCAGAATTCAGATCATGTCGATGAAGAAGAAGGAAATTTAGGTACCGGAAGTCGTCACAGAGTAAGATCGATTCAAGAGGACGAGTACCAACATAAATCGAGTTATATTTCGCGACTATTAAAACTTAGTTCACAAATACTACATTTAAAACATTTGAAGTTAAGCAAAATATAAATGTAACAGAATTAGTAATTAATTTTCTAATATACCACGTTATATGAAATACTAATTTTACAAGGTGTAAGTACTCGTTTTTCTGATACTTGTCAAATCTTTGACATACTGGTTGGCCTAGTTTGAAAATGTATTTTATAAACAAACGGAAAATTTAATCTCAGATAAATATTAAATTAGCAAACAAAATACTGCTAAAGTCTTTAAAAAAATAAGAATATTGGTGATAATTAATACACTATTCACTTGTTTGTCCGATGACATAGTAGACATAAATATTGTGAAGTTGCTTTACATAAAATTCAAAAATAGCTTTCCAAAATATTTAAATGCTCTTCTGAACAAAACTGAAATATAGTAATGAGGCACAATAAAACAAGGTACAAATATATAAATAAAATTGTTAGCGAATTAAATAAGCACAGTAACTAGTACTTAAAAAGTACTTTATACTTAAACAATACTTTGACAGAAAATGGGATAACATAGCTGAATTCCTTGGTTTTACGGATTCCAAAAGCGGAATCCATGCCATAAACTCTCACAAAAACTAGAATTGAACAAATTAGAGGGCATGGGCTGCCAAGGCGGCACAATATTATAAACATGTAGCACTGGTTCTCTGAAACCATAATCAGTACTGCACACTCTTCAATCAGCACCGCATGCACCACAATCAGCACCACATGCACCACGATAATAACTACATGCATCACAATCAGCACTGGGTAAACAGCAATCTGCAGTGCACGCAACAATATCAGCACCATATGCACCAGAATCAGTACCGTATGTACTGCAATCAGCACTGCACACACAACAATCAGCACAGCACGCACATCAATCAGCAGTTCACGCACCACAATCAGCACTGCACACACTGCACTCGCCGCAAGATAGTAGTGGTAACATGCATATTATCAAGCACGATATTACTTTATCCATACGCATTCATTCTGAAGATGAAGATATTTTCCACGAATCGCGACATGGAAGCCTATTGCCGATTACAGTGAGGTGCATCATCATGGGACCATCGGGTTGCGACAAGACATATGTCCTACTGAGGCTGCTGGATGAACCGATTGGCCTTCGGTTCGAAAACATGTACGTTTATTCAGAATCGCTCCGCCAACCGAAATATCAGCAACTAGCACGAGTACTGCAGGACATGGAATGCTTGGGCTATTTCCCATTCAGCGATAATGAAACTGTTGTACCTACGAGCGAAGCAATGTCAAACTCGAAGATAGTCTTAGATGCCATTGCCTACGAGAAAAAAACTTGCATTCAAGAATACTTTAGCAAGGGACGACACATGCATATGGACTGTGTGTACATCGGACAGACCAATTCGAGCATACCTAAACAAATCCTCAACGAGAACACAAACTGTTGACTGTTGTTTTTACTCGATTTTTTGTTTTCAATGTCATTCAAGGCTATGGGTTCAAGGTCGAAGTATTATGCATCTAGAATAGTGATAGTAGTGTATAATGTAATATACTTCTTTACTTTTATGCATTTTTCTCGAGTTTTATTTTCAAGGTCATTAAAGGTCATGATATCAAGGTCAGGGGTCACTGGTAAAAGGTCAAAGTTCAATTGTTAATCGGCACCGGCTTCCAAGACGGTGGACAGGTGATATCTACCAATATTGCGGCATCCAGTCATGTATAAACAAATGAACGAAAAACTAAATATGGCCACCTCCAGTAACCTATAAACAAATAATGAACACAAAAACAAATACGGTGGCATACGATTGAATGAGTATAGATGCAGCAGGAGGGGCGAGGGAATCAGTTGTCTGCTGGTCTTTGTGGGGTTGTTGGGGGGGGGGGGGGAGCTCCAGAAATGTAAGTATTTTAAAAATATATTTTAACATAAATTTTTATTATTTTCTTAGAATTTTAAGCATTTGTTAGGAAAGAAAGGGAACATTTATGGAAAAACGGAAAACGTCCATGGGAAGGGGGGGGGGGGGGGGGGGGGCTAAAATTTTAAAATAATTTTTAAATTTAATGTTAAAATTTTTTTTATAATATTTAATAATTGTTAATAATATATTATATAATTTTTTAACTATGTTTTAATTAATTATTTTATAGTAACTATTTTGTAAATTTTTAAGAATATTTTCGCTTTTTTTAGGTTTTTGGTGTCAGGGGTCACAGGGGTCCAGGTCAAGGGTCAAAAGTCAAGGTCATGAGTCAAATATGGCGGACGGGGGAATCCAAATCCTCCGCCCCACACCCTTGGCTCAGACTTCTTATTTTCCTACTACTTAACACTACAGGAATTATTCAAGTTTTCTGTAGTTTATCGGGAAACAATTGCAGAATCCTACCAAATTTGGCATCAAGTAAGGCTACCGCATCTTATAAACATATATATTTCAAGTATGTGAGATATTTATTTTGAAAATTGCTTCCATTTACTTAATTTAGCATAGTATGCTATATCTTTGAAACCCTTTAATTAATTCCTACTTTACTTTGTATGGTGAGCATATATATAACCAAAATCAATGTGTATACACGGAACAGCTTTTGTCCCCTATTTTGTAAGAGTGTGCTACACAAATGAATAAATTTTTGTCATATCTCGGCAAACAATTTTCCTATTCGTACAAAATATGACAAACAAGAAGCACTGCGGTAGGTAATTATAACTCATATGTTTTAGATGTCAGACACTAATTTTCAAAATTGCGGCTATATAGTTATTTAATTTTAGTTTGTTAAATCGTCGTCGAAATCATCATTTAATTCCTCAGAAATTTGTATGATGGCTGCTTACATTACAAAAATCAAATATTTACACACCAAATCTCTTTTGTCCGCCATTTTTTTTAAGTAGAATCACTTGACAAATTGAAATAATACAATCTCACAAAACAAATGATATCTTCTAAATTTATCAAACAATTAGCACTATGGCAGGCTATGTAAACTGATAAATTTTTAGTGGGTCAGAAATACATATTTCCAAATGGCAGCCATATAAACATTTTAGCTCCGAATTTTTAATCTACTAAACAGCAAACAGAAATTTTAACTTAAATTTGTACGCTAACATTTTAAATTGTATCTATCAAAATTGTCTATGCAAAGCCTCATTTGTCCGCTATTTTGAAAGGTAGCCCCACATGAAATAACATAGTTTTTATGCCATATATTGGGAAACAGCCAAACCGATTTCTTTCAAATTTGACGAAGAATTTGTGCTGAGGTATTCTATATTAATTTATAGTTTCTTATTTTATCGATAGCGCATACATAAACATTTTAGCTTTGTGCGCTATATCTACGAAACTATGTAGCAGCTTTAAATTTAATTTCGTATATTTTATCTAGTCATATGTGCTAATATATGAACTTTTTGCACTCCAGTTATGACGCTCGTCACATGATCAATGGATGTTTTATGCCATATCTCTAGGACTAATGAATCGATATGCATACAGAGATCCTCCTTTGACGGATTTTTTTTGCAAAGTAGTATCAGGTGACTGAACTGACTATTTTGTCATATTTGCGGAGTAGTTAAACTAACTTCTACAAAATCTTGGACACATACAGAAGGCCAATTATAGTTACTTCATTTAGACGGGGTCATGCAATGATTTAAAAAATGGCGGCATAATTAACATTTTCAAATATTTGGCATTTATATTTTACAATTCAACAATTTCAATCAAACTTTATATCCTGAAATTATCTATTAGATACAAACATCGTGTACAGAGCCTCTTACTTAGCAATTTTGTCAGAGAGCCCCAATGAAGAAAATAAGGTTTTTATGCCATATCTCGGAGACCAATCAACCGATTTCCATAAAACTTTTCACACAAGTAGAGTTTTAGCAGGCAATGTAAACTTATGTGTTTTAGTGGCTCAGACACTTACTTTCCAAATGATGGCCGAGTAAATATTTCAGATTAGTAAACCCCGTCGTTCGAAACATTATACTGATTATATTCGAAGATGATGCTCCGAATCTTAGATCTGTGATGGAGTTGATTGCAAGCTTGTTTAATTTTACAGGATTTTCTGAAATAGATCCCGGGTAAGTCACTTGTGTATTTTAATCACCGTTGTAGTTTTTCACATGTTTCCAGTTTCTTTTATAATGATATTGCTGTCAATGAGATATCAGTGCCAACCTAAAGCTAACATTTCAGGAAATTTACTTAAATTTATCTGCACCCATTTAGAGGAAAGTAGGCTCATTAGTTATCAGTACCAACTTGTTTAATCGCGGAATTTTGTTTCTCAGCATTAAATGTCAACTGCTTTTTCGAAATTTTATATACTTTTTAAAAGAAAAGGTCCTGATTATTATGTTCGGATTCACTTCATACACTACAATCGCTATTTATTATAAGAATTTATTAACTTAAAATTATATTTATTATGAGTATAATTACGCGTGTTTCACATCTTCTAGCAACCAATTACACAACAAATTCAAAGAAATTTGATCTTCATTTTCACACCAAAATTTTTCATAAATATTTCTCCCAGGATTTAAATATCTGGGATATTATACAGAACTGTGGAATAAAGAGTAAAATATAAAGTATTCACTTTGATACATCGATTCGTATTAACAGTTACTATTCCGCCAGTTACACTTATGATTTGTTTTCAATATTTTTGATAATATTCTGAATTCAGAGCATTAACGTAGGCAACTAGTTTAGATACCACTTAAAAATTTTATTTTCAAACACATTTAGTGTATTTTAGTATATATTGTTTTTATGTAAGACATTTTCAGTGATGTCCTTCCGTGTGAGATAAAATTAAAGGGTACTTTAAATTTAAGCATTATTTTTATTTAATTTATTTCGAATTGTTCTATACAGGAGTATTTATATCTTCAATGACTTCTCTTATACTTAACAAGGTATAACATAATGTACACATACGTACGAAATGTTACAATTTTTATTCATTGATATCACTTTTTATCATATGGGATAGAAACATTTCATTTTTCAGTTTTCAAACATTAGACATTTATTTACAAAACAAACGCATTGATCACCATGAATGTGCCATCGAAGGGGCATGCAAGTGAGTATAGGCACAGCACATCCTTCTACACAGAAAACATCAAACTATTGTACCACCATTAGAAGGTATTGCAGAAGACAAAAACATTCATGATGCACTTCATATGGTGTTTGACACCAGAAACATGCACACATGCAGCGATATAGTTAGGCATTTAGGCGAAAAGACATCAGTAGAGGCAGTATGTCACTTCTGTATCACTAGGCGTGTGATGTGCCTAATTTTCATAATTGCCTAATTTGTATAATTGTCTAATTCGCATACTTACTAAGTTATTAATTAATTGCTAAATAATGAAAGCATGTTATTAACTACCAATTAGTCAATTTAATCAGAGTAATTGGATTATGTAATTGTGTGCTCAAATTTCTTTGATCAAATTTCGTTTATCAAATTTATTTGATACGCATTTTTTTTATTGGCTTTGAAAGTGTTAAGTGTCATAATGGTGACATTGGCGGATCAGCATCGATGTGTCGTCCGTGACGTCCTGGAGCCAACTGATCAGAGGGGTGGGTTGCAATTGCTTATATAGGTGTTGATGTTGATGGAAGAGTGGCACAAGGAACATTTTTTTGTTTGTGACAGATAGGAGCGGGGGCTATATGTCCGTCCAGGTCACTCTCTGGATGCATACTAATTATTTAGATGCAGGATAAATGTTTTCAGCGAAGCAAATATTATTTTTAATGGAAAGAGTCGATTTATGTTCAAATAGCCTACCGAACGAATCACTTGAATAACTAACCTGACTGGCCAGAATCCTTTAATCGTGCGATTACCGAATGAAACTATTTCCCTACCAAAGAAACTGATCTCCACTGTAATCACGTAACATTAAATCGACAGAACAAAACACGTATTCATGCGATTACAGAATTAAATTTATATTAATATTGTAGCTACAAAACTAAACATATTGCAAACAAACTGAATTCATTAAATTAATCAGTCACATTCGAAGCAAGCTAACATAAAAACATACTTTTTACAATCATAAACTGACCAGCACTCCAGGTGTCCTAAACCCCCTTAATTTAATCCCCTCCCAACAAAAGTGCACATACACGAAGTCACACAGAAACACGAATATAAATATGTACTTTACTCCGCCCTACATCGGCTCTCAAGAGAAAAATGTAATCATAATGAAATATTCTAAATGCACAAACACCTAATGTAAAACAGGTTAAACCAGACAAACCATCTTCCACAAACTGATTGATTACACATTCTAATTGTGGTGCTATGTGGAGCACTCATTGCAGTGCTGATTGCAGAGCCAATTGTTATAATAGCAGTGCTAATTGCAGTGGTAGTGTGATGCTGGTGTGATGTTAAGTCTTAAGTGATAAGTCTTGAGTATAAAGGTGTAGGTGGATGTGAAGGCGCATGCGGAGGTGGATGTGGATGTGGATGTGGAGGATGACGAGCAATTATTGTCGTAGTCTTGCTAAATTTATAATATCACTTTAAATTGTTGTTATTGAAAAAACTATTTCAATAATTAGTTAATTATTATGTGTATACCATCCATCTTAGCATATATTTGGAGACAAAAATCTCTTCACACCAGACTTCAAAGTGTTGATTCACAGCCGCAGTAATTTCTTGCATTGTAAAAAGTTTTTAAAGTGTTACTCGAAAATTTTCGAGTTTTTATAACCAGTTGAAACCTGTTAAAATTAATATTTTGGTTGGTTTTAAGACAAAGTCTCTGCGAGCAAGTGATGTAGAGCGAGGCTCGCCCCCTAAACATTCCTTAGCCTCGCTCTGCGGGCAAGAATCCATATACCTAATCTTCTCCCAAACCACTTCCCCCTTCCGACAACCTTGCCTTGTCACCCTATTATGTGTTTGAAGTACAGCTAAGCTTTCTCGAGACCTTCCCTCATTCCTTAACATTCAGAGTTCATTCATTTCTCGACCACTTCCCTCGTCCTTTTAATTTTCATACTTGAAAGTGTTCAAATCATGTAAATACAATAAATATTGCAGCTCAACGCACCCACAGTTACTCAAACTTCAATACTGTAACCATATTATATAAAACTGTATCAAAATGAATTCAAACTATTGAATATCAAGTCATGTAATTTCCTTCACCATTGATTTAATTTCTTCAAAAGCATCCATAACATTATATTTACAATTTTCACAAATATTACAACACTTTCATATAAGTTCACAAATATTTCAAATAAGGTTTACAATAAACCATACAAACTTTCTTAAAAAAACTATTACAATCATTTACAAAGAAACTATTACAAAACATTTCTTAAAATTGCACTTACATCTTATTACTATATTGTACAAAATTTAATATATATATATACAAAAATCTTTATGCATGTGTTATAATTATATAAACATCCACACACTTTCATTCAGACACACGCCATTTAAAATGATTATTATTCACATGCAGTAAAACTAGAAACAAAATATTATATACAAAAATTAACAGTACTTTGTTTGAGTGTGTGATATATTATTTACGGATGTTGTATCTTGGTTAAATTTGGGAAGCAAACCATATACCAACCCCTACAATGACTTCACTGACACACACATAGCACTGTGTAGACATAAAAATTTGTATATGACATGATGTGATCCCACACTTCAAAGATAATACTGTAGAGTAAATCCTGCCTGGCATAAAGGAACACAGTGATATTGTGGCAATGTTGTAGAGTAGCAGTGTATTTTCTGAAGAGATACTTGGTGAGAAACCCTGCAATTAGGGCAAAACAGTAGGTTTGAAGACAGCTGCAGTGCAGATTGCAGTGTGGAGCAGAGTGTGCTGTTTTGTGTGGTGCTGGCAGTTGTAATGGTGGTTCAGTAGCAGACCTGTATATAATGTGATACTGAAACTAAAGTGGTGGGAAAAAAAATTAATTTTGGGATCTTATAGCTCCCCAGGATAAAGTGGATACTCTGTCCAGCTCAATAAAGCGCTTTTAGTCTAAACCTGATAACACCACTTTGTTCACACATTCGGTGTATACCTTGTGACCACGCGAACGAAAATGGCATTGTGTCCCCAGAACCCTGAAGCTATTGTCGAGGCAATCTCGATAATCCTCATAAAGGAGGGATTGCAACACATTAGGTTTTAAGCCCTTCGCCTTATGTATACACTGTTCATTCGAAAAATGTATGTGTAAAGCTTGGGACGTAACCCCACAAAGTTTGTGATGATGTGGTCGGCACATTCATATTTATTCACTCCGGTACAGCCTTTGTTCTTGTGTAAGAATCCTTGTGGGTTATCGAGCATATAGATAGAATTATCAAACTGTGCCTTTAACTCTGGGGTAATCACTTCATAAACATCACTACAGGCAATTTCATATATTAGGCTGTTGATATCGCAGTATAAATGGTGCAAGCCTGGCGTAGGAAATTTCTGATGTATGTACTGGTAATGAAATTCGTATAGCATAAATTTTTAAATATCTAGAATGGCAATACTACTGTACAAAGGTTTGTTAACCATTACAGAGCTCTCTGACATTTCGATAAGTACAATATTCTCATCGATGATCTGTCGTGCCCTATCAGTTCTGCAGCCCCATATATCACGTCATACCTGGTAACGACTCTTATGTCCCTTTTCCGGTGCATATTCTGTAAAGTTCTTTCATACACTGCATTATTTATTAGCTTCAAAAACGATTTCTCAAAGTAGTTTTCAGCCTGGGTACGTTTCTCAATGTTAAACTCTATGTACGGAGCCACCAAAGCCGTCTGCTCAAAGCATAAACCACGACGAACATATTCAAGTGTGGTTCAATACATCAAGTACAGCCTCAGTGTTTTCCCATGGATATAATAATTCTTGCATGGCATGTGAATCAGAAAGAGTTTTTCATGCGATCTGTTCGGATGTATGATATTTACTGGAGTCAGAGGCAGATCAGTTAACACATCGTGGCATTCGTCTGGAAACTACAAATCACTTCCACGAAAAAGGAAGCATCCCCATTGTTCACCGTGTTCGCAAAATCTCACGGTGAAAATATGTCAGCCTCGCCCCACTCAATGTTGCCAATAGGAAGCTTACACTTCATAGTGTGACTGTACAGGCAGTTTACATCGAAACAACATATATACTTCGATGTCACACTGGTGTCGTACTCTCCACCCATGTAAATGATATTGGCTTCCGCACGCCTTCTGGAAACCTGGTTAATGCCGCCCCTAACCCCACGTTCAACAAAACGTACATATCAGTCAGTAAACAGCTCTAACCACACATCTGTCATTGACAATAAAGCATCCCATGCAAGAGATGGATTTGTGACGTACATGGTGGGGTCAAGACCGTAATGAGCCAAACATACGGTCCTGAAATTTCAAAAACATCTGCCAGCTGACAAGTGTCCACACATAAATACTGAATGGCATACTGCAGCAGGTTTATGAAGTGGAACACATACCATGCAGCCTGGGCATCGCTAACACCTTCCCCTTTCATGACATTATGAAATGTGTCCTTTCTGTAGGAGTGATGTGCACATCAGACTATCTTCGGACTTAAGAAATTCATAAGGAAACACTCCCTTCCTTTTTGCTAATTCAAATTGGGTGTTGTCTGGAAACATCGAGCGGGCGATACTCAATTGTGCAGGTTTCATATAACCTGCCAAAGTTTCCAGCTGGGCGCTAATGAATTGAAAAAAATCAATGAACCATAACTTGAAATGTTGCACCTTTCCTTTTGAGTCAATTAGATTCGGAATATGTTTGGTAATTGACTTGTACTTTTCAAGGGTCATTCAAATCGCCTCAATTTATCCGGGTTTTCGATTACCATGGTTCCATCGGTTTTGTTATGTGACATTCAGCCATTGGCTTCATACATCAAGAAACCACTTAGAATTACTTGGGACCCCTTTCCCCACACTCATACTTGCAGTCATACACCTACTCAATAAATTTTTCTCAGAGTACTTGGTATTATATTCATCATAGTTGTAACATATTTTTGGAAGTTTTAACTATGTAGAATGAGCCTAATTTGTGATATTGTCATGGCCTCCTGTCCATTATAAGAATAATGGTGGTCACAGAGTATTTCTATATCTACTTCATTAAAGAACTCTCAAACATACATTAAGAACCCATCTAGAATTACTTGCAACACCTTTCCTAATACTAATGCTCACAGTCATGCACATATGCAATATATTTTGATGAAAGAAAAATATCAATTTACATACTTAAAACTTCCCACCGAACCTACTTTCATACATTCCACAATCGTTAAATTCACTCATGTCTATTCGTTCATCATTCAGTCATCCTTCACCAATCAACTCATTCAGAACATAGACATGTGCAGGGCTGCGCACCCTCCAAACATGCTGTGCAAGGTTTGACATAGTTCCCTAATATTTTTATATGTTCCATAATTCACACCCAAGCACAGTCTACCCACCTGCCCAAAATACCTTCATAAAACATCAGACAAGCAACATTATAAACATTTTAAGCCAATTCTAAATATTTTAACAAACCCAAAGATAATTTAAGCAATTTGCGAAGAAATTTTATGAGATTTATGTAACACTATCAAAATTATAAATATTTTAAGCAAATTAGAAATATTTTTAAGAACATTACGAAAATTTAATCAATTCACGAATAAAGTTGAATGATTTAAGCAAATAATGGTTGAAATAAAAAATTTTTCGATAAATTCAAAAAAGTTTTATCATATTCCGAATAAAGTTTATGTAAATTTCAATAAAATACTAAAAGTTTTAACATACTGGAAAAAAATTTAAGCGATTTATGAAAGTCCCAGAAAAATATTTAGCAATTACCAAAAAAGGTGAACGATTTTATGAATAATCCAGTAGATAATCTAAAAGATATATCAAATTCCAAATAATAATTAAAAGTACGCAGCACAAATTATTTAAAATACTCCTGATAAAAACTCTCAACAACCATAATTTTTTTTTATATTTACGCAATAATTCAGTACAAGTCACTAAACAAGCATAAAAGTTATGAAATATTAACACTATATCAAACAGTATTAAAATGCTGTAACTGTTATCTCTATTTACTTAAATAAAGTCTACTACCAAAGGTGGTAGGCGAGATCTGAATCCCGTTCAGGCAGGTGAGAGTCCGGGTGAGGTCTTAACCCCCTGTTGAGGCAGCTGAGGGCCCGAGCCGGACCTGGAGCTTTCCGCGGTTGGCTGTTTGCCAAGGTGGGACCGGTGCTCGGCTGACTCTTGTGTCTCGTCAGGCTGTCAAGCATTCCAGCGGGTGGTGGTTTGAGAAGTCGGTCGGGCGGCGAGTAGTAGCGAAGTGGAGCAGAGATAATCCCTCTATGGTGGTTGGATGAACACTGAGGAGTGGTGCTCCTGCATGTGTATATATAAGCCGACACCCTCTCCCCACCCTCCTTGGCGAACCTATAGGAACGAGGGAAATTACCTGATTTGAAGAAGAAAGTAATTTTACTAAAGGATAAATGATTACTTAATGAATTTAATGAATTTAATGCGAAATTACGAAATTATTTTTTTTAATGAACTAAGATGTTTTCAAATTTTTTTTCTTTACAATTATATTGAGTTGGTATAGCAATGTGATATATGCATATTCCTTCCAAAGTAGTGATTACATTTAATTTGAATTACATTATTATTTACCATTTTTGTATTGATTTATTTTGCAATACGATTCTGGAACATAATAGGCCTTGTAATGCAATACGTACAGTTTTCCATTTTGAATAACAATAATTTGTAATTTTTATTTTAATTATATAACTTATCAAACATTGTGTACATAAATGTTAGTGTACCATCTATTATTGTGAAACACTTATAAGGACACTGCAATATATTAACCAACATCAGCTGCGATTCGAACCCAGATTATATTAACCATGCCTTCCCCAGGATTCGAACCTGGAACATCGTCCTTGGGCATAATCTGACTTTGCCACAGAAGTTGGCGATGTAAATTAACTATTTTTACGTATTTGTGTTGGAAATAATTTATTATATAATAATACGTGTATGTTAGGGCTGTTTGTAACAGAGTTTGGCCGGGTCATCATGTGCAGGGAAGACAGAGGCGGTTTTGGGGTAGGTATAAGACTGGGTAGCTGGAAACCTAGGATGGGATACCTACAAAAAAACCTTTCTCCCAGCTTTGCTCCCATGCTGTTCACATGACAGAGTTTATTTGAAATGTATCAAAATATAATTTTTCTGGATACACTAGTTCAATGAAAGAATTTCACATGTGGCTTCCCTTTAGTTGTTTTTAATATTATGTAGTATATTGGGGTTTTTCAAATTGTTAAGCATTACTCTGCATTTTAGGGAGTTTTTCTTGATTCTTAGCAGTGTTTGCAATGACTGAAGCTTGAGGATCTAACGTTTGTTGCATGTACTTCAGTCGCTCTCTAAGACATTTTTATATTTAGTGGTCTTATCTCATAGTATGTATTTGTGTTTCTGAGTTGAGAGAGAGATTCTCTGTCCAACTGTTTAATGTTGCTTGAAAGCCAACAGCATGCTCTGTCTCCGAACATGCCTTGTAATAAAACGTGAACAGCAAGATTTACAATAAAACCGCAATTGCAAAGTACTAGAAATTGTTTTAAAATATCTTGTCAGGGGGTTATGTGAAACCCTGTTTAACATTACCTTGAAGAATTGATATACAGCACTCGAGCCTTCTTATTAAGGAGTGTATGACTTTCTTAAAACTGCTATTCGTTAAGATGTGAATGCAC
Organism: Dryococelus australis; assembly: GCA_029891345.1. Taxonomy (NCBI): domain Eukaryota; kingdom Metazoa; phylum Arthropoda; class Insecta; order Phasmatodea; family Phasmatidae; genus Dryococelus; species Dryococelus australis. The sequence goes on along the minus strand of CM057009.1, from coordinate 168,999,648 downwards.
CTTAGTATTCTTCGCGAAATTGCAATCGAGTATATTTTATTCTTAAATGCTTAAGACACAAGTTTGTGATGGTAATGAGGTTTTTTCTAGTTAAGAACTATCTGTTCAGTGATTATTCTCATATTTATTGTTATCATTAATATGATTCGTTGCATGAATCATTATAAATCTATATGTAATTTTTTTTCACAAGAGGTTAACCTTCACTTATTTTCATATGGTGTTAGTTTTTTTACCACTCATCCACAAGAACCAATCACTTGTAGAAAATATAAGGCCCTTTCTCTCTTTATAAATCAGAGCAATAATTTTCCAGTTTCTTAAGGAAACCGAAACATTTCTCTCTTTCTTAATCAATGTAATAATTCTTTGTTTCTTAAGGAAACCAAAATATTTTTGTAAAGGGGAAAAACATAAATAGCATAACTTACACAAGGTGTTAAAAAAATTACATATATTTTAACACAATTTATAAGATATCAGCAACTTCAGTAAACAACGTTTTCACACATTTTTGTAGAATTGGATCCAGATCCCCTTCTTGAAGTCTACTTTCGAGGATAGAACATTCCTTATGCTCTGGTTTTATTCAATATGTTTCAACACAAACGTCTTTACATTCGGGGGAAAATAACACGACACTTTCATCTAAGACTGTGTATGTCTCGACATAGTGTGAGTACACATCTTCAATACTAAATGGCAGTGGCATTGTTGTAGTAATATAAAACACATTTCATTTGGTATCATCACTGCATTGAATTAATTCATGGTATTTTTCGTCCCCCAGCAGAAAATAAATAACCTTAAATGGAACATTTCATCACAAGACTAAGTAAATTCACAGAGAATCACACAACACCACAAACTGTACAATATATTAGACTTGCCTGGTTTCACACTAACGTAATGATTTCCCAGATGAAACAACACCAAGTTACTGGTATGTAAAACAATATTCGGATGAGAATAAATTATGAAGTAACAATATATATATAAATATTTATATTGTAAAACCCCTCTATCTTTGCAAGTTAAATGTGTGTGAGGGCAAAAAAAATTTTTCTTCTAATTTTACTGCATAATGTACATAACACTGAAGAAACACACCCAGTACATAATAAGTATCCAAACTCTTCGTTTTCGTGAACAAACATATGAATATCATTGTCACATTCTTGAAAATATTGAAATGGAAAAATATTATCTGCTGTAATATCAGATGATTCAAACACTCTTCTTCCTGGCAAAATCTCATGACAACATGCTCGCCCTTAGTTTTAAAGTTAGTTTTTTCTCTAACCCGAATAGTCTGCACTGATTTA